>CM028384.1:38153896-38181528 GCA_013146195.2 Codonopsis lanceolata | reverse complement strand
CAAGCTTAGAATAGACAATAGACCCTTGCAATTGGTCAAATAGATCAATGGGGTAGTGGGTATTTGTTCTTAACGGTCACCTTATTCAATTCTCGTAGTCTATGCATAACCGTAAACTCCCATCCTTCTTTCACAAACAAGACCGGCGCGCCCCAAGGCGACACACCTTGGTTTAATAAAACCAATCTCAAGGAGCCTCGCAACGAAGTTTTCAACTCTCTAAGTCTCTGGTGCCATCCTATACGGTGCCTTAGAAATCTGTGAAGTCCCCTAATGCTTCAATACAAAACTCTAGTTCTCTATCTGTGGCAAGATGATCGGTAGAAAACACATCGAAACTCACATACTCACTGAACCTCTAAATTCGGCGAAGACCTCTTCTTATCAACAACGCAGCAAGATACCCTGTACACCCTTGAGACAACAATTTTCTAGCCCTTAGCGCAGAAATGAAATGCAAGTCACCGACGCTTGATCACCCACAAAACGAATTCAGCACACCCCAAGATATAAAAAGTAACCCTCTTCCTATGGCAATCAACTATAGCATGATAAGCACATAACCAGCCCATGCCAAGAATCACATCAAAATCATAGGGAGAACTACCAAGTCCGCATGCAAAGTGTGGTCACCCACCAAAACATCACAAGATCTAAACACTTCGTACGCAGTACTGTAGACACTTCAAGCAAGTACGGCAAAGATTGAGGCAATACGCAGAAGTTCTCAACAAAGCTTAAGCAACATAAGAATGCGAAGACCCCGGATCTATGAGAATTCGAGCCTATATCAAATATAGAAAGAGTACCCCTATCACTGCATTCCCCTCGAACTCGCTGATCAAGCGCAAACACACTTTGTACCTTTGTCATCTCCATTCTCTCTTAGCCTCAGACTGCCGCCGCCTCACCTACTAGCCTTGAACTTCTGCATGTGAGTCCTGCCTCCACAAATGAAACACTTCCCATTCTTTACCCAACACCTATCACCGGTGTTCCCGACTCCCTCGGCAGTAATCGAGCAAATCATGGTCTCATTACGCGAATTTTGCCGCCCCGAGTAGAAGAAGTGTTGTTGCCCCCTGCCCCGACCGTGGCCTACCTTGGCCTCCACCTCTCCTATCGCGGTTCCCTTGGTATCCTCTTCTGCCGCCCCGAATTATTCCCCCGATTAGTGTTCTCGAGTAGTCCGTCGGCATTACCCGACTACCCTTGACTCCTGGTGCTCCTCAATATCTTGCTCAACCTCATAAGCTCTTCATCAACCGCAATCTGCACCGTGAGCTTAAGCGCTAGAACCGCTTCCTAAATTCTCCCTCAACCCTTTAACAAACTTATGTGTTCTCCGAGCCTCCGTAGGAATCAAGCACGCCAATCGGCCAAGCCGGTGAACTTCACCCGCCACGCCATAGTACCTTGCTCAAGATTATAGAATTCTTTTCTCCTTGCTGCGAACCACATCCCAGACGCACTCATTCTTAAATTCCTCCGAAAAATTAGCTCCAAGCACAGGACTTGTCAGCATCTCCCAACTTTCCTTCAACACGGTCCACCAATGCTCTGCGGCTCCCTTAAACCGAAACGCCGCTAGTCCGACTTTCTCCTCATCTACATCCAACATAGATAAGATTTTGATCATCTCTTCCATCCACAACTCAGCCTCCTCGGGGTTTGGCTCCCCAAGAAACGCACTAGGCTTCAACTTAAGAAATCTCTAGAGAGTGTTATCGCCCCTGCCTCGGTGGTGGTGGTACCCCCAGCCTGACCTCCCTGCCCGCCGTAAAAGCCATCAACACACGGTACTGCTATATCCCGACCCACCGGATTCTCGCGGCAAGCATACCTCAACTTCGTGTTCTACGGCTTCTCGCCTGGGGCCTACCTCTACCGCGGCCATTTCCGCTCCTAGGATTATCCATCGATCTCCTACAAGAATTCACTCGACGTTAGAATCATCACACAAATAACCAACCCACCTAGGCCATGGAACCATTCTATCTCGGCCGATACCTAACCTATAGCTCGATATTAACCAAGCGATTTAATTCGGCATTTAACTCGAACCCAATGCGAGATCCCGATCGCGCCGTCCAAATAATCAAGTTAAACACATAAGCATGCATAAGTAGGGTTTTAAAATTCACGTGGCGCAACATTTCAGACAATTAACAACTCGGCTACACTTGGCCGGAAAACAACCTGAATTAAACAAGTCATCGGCGACGTTACAGCCGGAACCCAACAACTACTCCTACAATTAACACATGCTTAATAAACCTCAACGCGGCCTGCCACAACATGCCGGAGACAACAACAATAATAATACTTTAAACGCGCTTTAGCGGAAGAAACTATGATGAACCATACACACATATAAACAAGCTCGACTTATAGTCGGCATACCAAAAGATTACAAGTATTAATAATAAGTTACTACAACACAAAAACCCAAGCTAAGTCTACATGACTTGCTTCCCATCGTCCTTTCCAAAATACAAGATTAACCAATTAATGTCCAAAAGAGCAACCTTGCTCACAACGTCCAAGCGAATGCGTGAATCTAGCGTGGAACGTCACCTCGGCTTTGATCTAAGGAAAACAAAGCAAACAAATAGAGTAAGTCGAAAGACTTAGTAAGTTACCAAAATATGCATGTTCATATTATAGCATGATATTTATCACTAATATGGCATGTTATCATCATTTAACACTTAGCACCTTATTCACATAAGTGCGTAAAGTAAATCATACAAGTAGGATATGATAGTCACGGCCGCTTCGTAGCTCCTGCAAAACATTCCGTTACTGGTTCGTGCCATCGATGTTATGTGAATTCATCGACTGTCGTCGAGTGCCACTCGATCTCAATAGCAAGCCAATGCGGCACTTAACTGATACGGCAAAGGGGCTACTTCCCCACTGCGGCCCACAGTGGAGGTGTGTGTGGAGTCCCGGGTGCGGCGATCCATAGCGAGCACGAATCCCATAATTCGTGAAGGCGATGTATCGTCCCACCCTGACTTGAAAAACAAACCATTTAATGCCAGCTGGACTTAATGCAATGCACAAGTAGATATTTACTTGACTTAAACCAATTAAGGACCGAATTCGACAAGAGCGAATTCGACCAACCAAGTAGGGGTTAATCTCTACCATAATCACATCAAGGCAATAATTTGCACAAATACCAATCTTTCATAACAACTTGTTACAATCAATTAAACCGACTCATACTTGAGTAAACCAAGTCAAACGGCGTTCAAACTTCGTAGGGATTGAAATTAGAGCTTAACGTGTTCAATTCTTCCCTAGAGTCAACTCCGTTGAGTCTTTTCACTAAATTCCCAATTTTGGGAAGAATGAAGCTATATGCTTCACAACCCAACCTAAGTCACTTCTAGGTTCACAAGGGTATAAATTCATCTACACAATTCAATATAATTCATGTCCTTCATGTGGTCCAATATTGAGGATACATCACATAACCATTTTCACAAACACCACATAGGCATAATTTAGGGCATTACCAAATAATATCACTTTCATCAACAAACATATTACATTACTTCTAACATGTTCAAGACCTCAATTAATCATAGTGGAAGAGTAATTTCAACATTCAAAGGCAAGAATCAACCTAGACATGCTCCTAGCAAAATTATACATTCAAAATTCGTAGGAAGCAACTATGTGTCCCCATTGACCTCACACATCATAAACTTTGTTTCCTTAGGGTCAATGGGAACTAAAATGAAGAAGAGTAACTTACTAGTTCAACACCAACGAAAGCAAATGAAGAAACCAATCGGATGGAAATGCTCCCCTTCTCGAGCTCTACAACTTTAATGAAAGGTTCTTGGGCAAATGATGAATGGTTGATGAAGACCAAGGGATGAGACTTCAAGAAGCCATGGAAGAACCTTGAGAGAGATGAAATTCGTTTTTGGAAGAGAGAGGGTGAGAATGAGGGTCAAAAATCTGATTTGGGGCTTATATGTGGTCAAAAGTTTGAGTGGGACATGTGTCAAGACCTTAGGGTCTCTTTGAGATTCTTAGGATAGGGTTTGGATAATCAACAAGCCTTCTAATCCATCATTAAAAATAAGTTAGGGATGTTAGGACTTAAGTAGGAAGGGTTAGGGAGGTTTAGGATAGGTTTAAGTAGGGGTTTGAAGGGTACACGTCAAATTCGAAACAGAAGAAATCAACCCAAGTAGCAACAGCAACAGTGAGGCGGGCGCCTCACCCTAGCCATGCGCCGCCTCAACCTCTGGGACCATTCCCAAGTTCAGTCCATTTCTCAATTGCTCCTCAGTATTTGAGGCGGGCGCCTCACCAGCTCCCGCCCGGCCTCGGCTGAATGCCTAAAACTTGATCTAAACTTGATCTAAATGGTCCCAAACTTTTGGGCAACCATTCTAAGGTCTAACCCTACTCAAAATGAGTCGGAAACACACCCGAACAACTCCCGGAACAAGGTAGAACAAGGCGCGAACCACGCGACGAATGAACAACGAATCAAACTACACTCAAACACCATTCAAACTAGCATAACTTGGACATGAATGAGACTTGTTTCAACATGATTAAGACCTGAATATAAAGTCAAGAACTCAACGAACACTTCGTACGTCGAAATAGGAGCAAATACGAGCAACTAGGGGAAACGCTAAGGCTAAATTCAAAACGATCAAACCGGCGATTCAACAAACGGACTTTCGTGATTCTAAACATGTTAAGAACTTCAAGAATGATTTAAGATTAATTCTAAGACGTTTATAAACTAGGTAAACATGATCGAAATCAACCAAGAAAGCACAAATACAAGCATAGAATGCACATGCAAGATTATGGGGCGTTACATCTATATACCACAACCTTGTCGCAAGTGATCACGGACAAGTACGAACCCTGCTATGCCTCAACGAGATGTACCTGGACGGCTCGGATCTAAAGCAGTAAAAGGGAGGGGGTAAGTCATAAAGACTTTGTGAGTTAACAATTATGCATGTCATGGCATCATGAAACATACATAACAAGATATCATCTTTAATATCAAGTCAATCAAAGCATTCATTTATATAAACACTTAAATCACATATCCATGGTAACACATTGTTTCACATAAGTGCTATAAAATAAACCACATAAAAGAGGATATGTTATGGAACCGGTGCCGCTACGTAGCTCCTGCAATACACAGCATTAACATTCGTGTCAATGATACCCGTGATGAGTGTATCAAAGTACCGAGCTCTCTACTTGGTAATTTGACTTGCCAATGTGCTCTAATGGTTACAACAAAGGGGTTACTTCCCCACTGTGGCCAACAGTGGAGGGGTGTGTGATAAAAACCCGGTATAACAACCCATCACTATCACGAGTCACATAACTCGTGACGGCGATGCATTGTCACACCATTGACTCAACCAAATATGCCAGCTGGACTAATGCAATGCCAAGTAGATGTTTACTCGTCATATAATCTCAAATAAGGAACAAGTTCGACAAGAGCGAACTTATTCAACAAGTAGTTGTTTACTCATTAAGAAATCAAATAAGAATTTGACAAGAGCGAATTCAACATGTCAAATAGATACATCATTCTACAACATGCTCTCAATTATGCATTTGCTTCACATAATCACATAAACCACATAAGAACTCAATCGAGTCATATAAGCACTCATATCAAACATGCCCTTCAATTCATCCCGAAGTCACGTAAGCTGATTCATTAGTCTAACGCACTACAAACGTCGTAGGGATTGAATGTGGAGTCGGTATTGTTCAATAACTCCCTAATCTCAACTCCGGTGAGTTTTACTAAAATGCAACTAGTAGAGCATTGATACTATATGCATCACATTGCCCTTCCCTAAGTTCTCCGTTCATTTAGAACTCGATAACTAAGCCGTTCATGACCTTAGACTAGCCATAAACACATTCCCGAGTTTCAAACCCTAGATTCGGTTATTTTGTTAAACCTTGAATTGAAACATATTCTTTCACAAGAGTTATTCCTAAGCTCATTATAAACAACATTCATGCTTTGCATAAAGTCAAAATCACAACTTCAATAAGAATTCATAAAATCCTACACATATTTTATAGGTTGAATTGGTGGTTTCTTCTTCACAAAAAGGGTTCATAATCATCAATAGAACAACTATAATGAAGGGGTCATGTTATAATATTGAACATGAAAATCTCAGGGAATTGTCACTCACCTTAAGCCTAAGATTAATGGAGGAAAGGATGATCAAAGCAAGGATTGTTGTAGAGGAGAGCAAGGCCTTCGATTTGGCGGTCTCAAATCGCCGATCGGATCACCGGAACTCCGGGAAATGGTCTCTCAAGTTAGGGTTACCTCCATGGACGAAAATGGAGGTTGTGTCTCTGAATCTCTGGTTGTTGTTGTTGATCAAAAATGGCCAAAATGGCTGAAAATATGTTTATATACTTGCCAAGTAAACCACCATCCAAGTGAAGGGGGTTATAAGCCTTCTAATTGGCTAAGGGAGGATGGCCTTTGATAAGGGATGATCCAAAGGCTTAGAAGGGTTGTAGGAGAGTCAACAAAGAGGGGCTTGACTCACTTTGGTCGGCCAAGGGCAAGGGCACAAGGGTCAACAACCAAAACCAACCAGAAAAGATCACAAAGCTGAATCTGCCATGACGCGGTCGCATCATGTTTTACCCATGCGACTGCAAGGGTCTGCCTCTAGAACTCTGCACATTTTGACTAGCTCTCAGCATCTCAACGCGAGCCACTGATCCAAGAGCCATGCGCCCGCGAGGTTCATCACTTAAACTTGTTCTAAACATGTCCTAAATGATCTCAAACTCAAAGGCAACAATCCTAAGGTGTAACCCAACTCAAAACAAGTCGGAAACACACCCGAAACACATCCGAATCAAGTTAAAACATGGCTGGAATCACTCGACAATTGGCCAACAAATCAAACACGAATCAAACCCAACTTAAACTAGGATAACTTCAACATGTATTAGGCTTGTTTAGACATGGTTATGGCAAGGCCTAGAACTCAACCGAACTTCTCTCGAGACAACAAGAAGGCAATACAAGCAATGAAGAACAACCTCAAAACACAAACGAAGCAACGAAGCTTCTAAACTTCCAACCAAGCACACAACAACTAAGATGAACATTATAAACCTTAGATGCAAAGTACTAAGACTCCCATGAGACTTATTTAGGTGCTAACACGCTATGACGAACACTCGAAACATCAACAACAAGGCATGCAACGCATGGAAGACCATTACTCTATTATGACCTTAACCAACACAATGCAAGCAAGATATGAATGAAATGAAGTCTCTAATATGTCAAGACCTATTATAAACATGTTATAATGATGACAAATATGAAATGGGGTTTGGGTTCTCACATCCTCCCCCACTTAAAGGAATTTAGTCCCTAAATTCATACCAGAAATCTCGAATAAGTAAGGGTATTTCTTCCTCATCTCAAGCTCAGTCTCCCATGTGGCTTCCTCAATATCATGATTCTTCCACAAGACCTTCACTAAAGGAATCCGCTTGGTCCTCAAGACTTGCTCCTCGGTATCAAGAATCCTCACTGGTTTCTCAACGTAGGAAAGATCGGGCTCAAAGGTAATCTCCTCATAAGTAAGGACATGTGACTCGTCCTTCAAGTACTTACGAAGCATGGAAACATGAAACACATCATGGACACCCGATATAGACGGTGGTAACGCAAGTCGATAGGCCAAAGAACCAATCCGCTCTAAGATCTCGAACGGACCAATAAACCTCGGAGAAAGTTTCCCTTTCTTCCCAAACCGCTTAGTACCACGCTGGGGCGATACCTTCAAGAACACATAGTCACCAACCTGAAACTCAAGATCTCGTCTCCGGTTGTCTGCGTAGCTTTTCTGTCTACTCTGAGCTGTAAGCAATCTGCCTCTAATCAGCTTCACACTCTTAGCTGACTGTTGTACCATCTCCGAACCCCATAACCTAGCCTCACCAACCTCATCCCAGCAAATCGGTGATCGACACTTACACCCATACAAAGCCTCGTATGGCGCCATCTCAATGCTCGACTGATAGCTGTTATTATATGCAAACTCAGCCAACGGTAGATGTGAATCCCAACTACCCTTGAAATCCATAGCACATGCACGTAACATATCCTCCAAAATATGTATCAATCTCTCCGACTGACCATCAGACTGTGGATGAAACGCAGTACTGAAATTCAGCTTCGTACCCAAACAACCACACTCACCCTCTCCTGCACCCACTCCCAAACCCAAACGTAGGAGACTACGTAAAACCTTCGAGGACCATCCACTAGCAGACATTCCCGCCTCTACCGATGAAGCAGCTGAGTCTCCAATTCAGCCGCTAAGGAAGAAAAGGAGGTCTGCCAGTACCAAGCCCTCTACCGCCAGCCAAGCCTCTACCGACACCCAACCCTCTACCGCTAGCCAACCATCTACCGCCACACCCAACCAACAACCCATTCCTCTTAAGTCATCTACTCAGAGGAATTCACCACCTCCGGAGGAGTCTATCCCTTAGGAGGAGCCTCATACACAGGAGGAGCCAACCCGAACCCCCACTCCTCCTCCTTCACCCTTCAACTACTCACCTGACCCATCTACCCATTCATCACCTCACCAATCCCAACCAACTTCATCAACCACACCTCAACCAACTCCAAACCCTCCCACAAAGCCAATAGACTCTGCTGCTGCCAAGTTCCTTTTTGAACTTTCTTCAGTAGCAGAGCTCTTCACCTTTGACCAGCAACCACCTCAACCTACCCTTTGCAAACCAAAATCCCTTTTCTACCCTGCCCCCTCTTTCTGGTTCTCTACCGACCCCTTACCCGAATCATCCCTTGTCAATGAAAATTCTGACACTGACATTGATATTGATTCCCCACCAACCCCCACCTCAAACCATATCTTCCTCTACCAACACCATACCAACCCAGGACTCTTCCTCTTCCGACTCCATCACTCCTCCACTACAACAGCCCTTACGGCCTGACGCCTCTACCTCTGCCGGTACCATTCACATTGGCCAGACAACTTCTTTCTCTCAGTCGGCCAATGCTGAAATTTTGTCAAGGCTGGATGCCATCTACCTACGGCTAGGCGAACTTACCAGTATCACTACCGCTACCGCCGAAATAGCCACTGCCGCCTCCCAAGCCAACGACCGAACTGCCGCTTTTCTCAAACAGTTTCAAGAAGATGTCTGGACCCGCTTTGGACAGATGAAGCACGAGTTCACGGATGTAAAAATCAATGTCGAAGCACAACGCCAAGAATGTGTCCAAATCTGCTCATCTCTCTTCTACGAGCTTCCATGCCATCACACTTCATCTCGGCCGCCCTCTCTAGAGCTCAACAACCTAGCTCGAGACTCTGCTCATAACATTATGAATGCCCATCTTGCTCGTGATCTGGCCATCACAGAGGAGAAGCATATGAGATCAATCAACCGAATGCTGATGGAAGAGAACAGTCGTCTTCGTGAAGAACTCGACTACCGCTCTCGTTCCACCAGACCTCCTACTGATGCCAATGACGAGTACGTACGTAGAATGGAAGAGCTAGAGAGAGAACGAAGGGAAAAAGAAACTGCAGACAAAGGCAAAGGGAAAAGACCTTGGTAGATTTGTATCTTTTCCTCCCTTTACCTTTGTATCTATCTTATATTTTGAAAACTCTGTAAGATGTAAACATCTTGTTTATAATACAGAAGACTATCTGTTTTTCAAAATTATCTTGTTTAAATTCTTGTTATGTCATTTTCTATATCTGCTTAGAATTTAAATACTCAGTTTAAATTTATATTTGAACTGTTTTTGCTACTGATCTGTGTGCTATTCTATGATTTCCTTATCCATGTATGCACTTAGATTAGTCTTTACATTTGAGGTGCTCTTCTGTTTGATAGAGGCATGTCTTCCGCTACCGTTTATATAAATCTCTTAGACATGCTATTATCTATCACATAGTCGGTTATAGCCCTCATTTGTAGTAATGATGACCAGATATAAATAGCAGGAGATTGTTGATTCTTATGTTAGATTTATATCTGCTCAGTTCATTACCCTAGTTTTATACTTTAGTGGCTAATCGGGCTTCGTATCGATTAGCGTGGCAACTGTGTATAGAACTTTGCCAAGTATAGTTTTTAATAGGACTTTACAGTTCGAAGACCTCTTCACAAGCTTCACCGGAAGACCCGCTCAAAGCTTACAAACGGACCTTGTGTCCACCTGGTCTCTCATGACGTGTCCTATCCAGCAATGACTCATTGGATTAATTCAAACTTATCTTGATCAATGTTTGAATTTATCTAAGACATTCCCTGACACATCAAGCCCGCCGAAAGCAGCTTTCCGAAAAGCAGGAAGACTTTTCGCTGAACTGAAAGCAAGGCGTCACCTACTGCTCAGTAACAACTCTCGATCGACACCAGATTGCCCCACTTTTTCGAAGATCTCAAAAATCATTCCCTGCTCTAGATATATGTGAAGACGAATTTCTTGACTGACAGCCCCATGCATTTAATGCATTCATAATAGAGCTGTTAAAGTCTTCGCCTTCTCCAACGAATCTTTTCGAAGTGCACCTGCTATAAATGCTGCCATTGAAGACTGGAGAAATACACATCATCGAACACTTAAAGGATTGCTCTGAAACTCCATAACTCCAAGTCTTACAACTCAGTGCATTCAAGAGATCCTCAACAGATCTAGAAGTCCTCGTCAACAACAAGAAGCCGTGCATCAACATTTATTTCTCTACTTCTTGTTGTTATTCATTCTTTAACTATACTTCTGCACGAATTAAATATCATGTATTTACAGATATTTAATTCCCTAGACCCCAAACACAAGTCAATATTTTGTACACGATCCATTAGGAATATTCTTTGTAATAGATCTAGTGGAAAACATAGTGCACTATTTAAATCCAAGGTTGACTTCCTTGGTGGTGGACGTAGCACTCGTTATAGTGTGAACCATCTCAAAATACTTGTATTATTCCTTACTGTTTGTCTGCTATTTGAACTGTTTATAACTTTAGTTATCTTTATCCGTTTTACAGCAGAACTTAAGTTACCTGTCAAAGGTCTACCGGTAGTCCTTATCGGCAGACTTGAAACAGCTACTTTGAAAGTCTTCCGCTACTTCAATCTTTTCCATAGATTGTAAGTATCTTTCAAAGAACTTAAACAAAAGTTTTTAAGTGTATAATAAGCTATTCAACCCCCCTTCTAGCTTATTATTGTGCCCGTTGGGACCCACAATTGGTATCAGAGCCATACTCTTTGAAAACAAGTTTTTCCGAGATTAAACTCTTGAGAGATACGATCAAATGGCACAAACACACTACATGCTGCCTACATCTAATGCTAACCACGTCCCAATATTGGACAAAGGTCATTTCGATGTATGGAAGGATAAGGTAATGCGATTTATGAACTCCATTGACAACAGGTTATGGAATTGCGTTACTGCAGGTCAACATGTACCAATGAAGCCCAATCTTCTAGCCTCCATCGGGAATCTCGAAGTTCCCAAAGAAGAATCGAGAATGGACGAGGACTACGTAAAACCGGTTGACCTTGACAAGAAAGCAATTAATATAATCACCGACTCTAGACACAAGCACATACCAAAGTGAAGTGATTCGATGTACAACTGCAAAAGAGATGTGGAAAGCTCTTGTGGAATACTTGGAAGGAGACCAAGACACAAGGGATAACAGAAAGTACACATACATCCAGCAGTTTGATTCCTTCAAAAAGGATTCTAAGGAAACCTTGAGACAAGCATACGATCGCTTCAGTGAGGTAATAAATAGCTGCTTTTCTCTTGGTAAAACTTATGACAAAAAGGAAATGAACATGAGGTTTTTAGGCTCTCTAGGTAGCTTATGGCATGTTAAGACCACGGCTATGAAAGAATCCAAAAACTTAAACGAGATGACTCTCCGTAGTCTCTACGCAAGTTTGAAGGTTTATGAACTTGAAGTAAATCAAGCTCTAGAGCAAGACAAACAGTTCAGAACTGTGTCCTTGCCAGCCATGGTCCAAGAAGAAACCACTGTTGAAAACAAACCTTCCACTTCCTCCTGTGAATATGATTTCCTATCAGACGAACAATTTGCTATGTTTGTAAAACATTTTCAAAAATTTGCAAAATATGGAAGGAAGAACACACACGAACAACCTTTTAGGAAGACTGGTGAAAGCTCATCTAAAGAAGAGCTTGTGTGTTACAATTGTAGAAAACTTGGTCATTTTGCCTCCAAATGTCCTAAGCCAAAATTTGAAGCATACCGAAAACCTTCTTATTGAAAATTTCAAAAACAAAAGGGTATGTTGGCTGAAGACATAGAAGACATATAGGTTGCTACATGGTTTGAGACTGATTCAGAAGAGGAGGAGGATGATTGTGAGCAAGCTAACATATGCTTAATAGCTCATGATTCAGGTCCTACCTATGACTCTGAAAATGAAGTCGAAGTTTCACCTTGTCCCTTGGATAAAAGTGAAACCAACAGTGACAGCTTCAGTAAGGAAGAACTTCTCAAGGATAATCAAGATATGCTTGAAGAATTTAATTCCTTTAGAGTAGCCTATGTTAAACTTGCAAAGAACTGTGAGAAACTTACTACTGAGAAATCTATTATGGCAGCTGAGATTCAAACTCTCAATAGCTGTCAACAAGAAAGTATCAAGCTGAAGGAAGAAAACAAATTCCTTTGTGACAAAATTGAATGTCTTACTGAGCACATCAAAGGACTTGACCTAGAGACAATTGCCTTGCAAAAGACAATTGACTCCTGGAACAGCTCCAAAGATGCTTTTGAAGAAATCCTTTCAAGCCAAAAATCTAGTAATGATAAATCTGGCATAGGATATTCAGATGTGCCCCTTTCGACATTCCTTCATACGAGAAAGGTGAATCCTCCGAGACTGCTAATGATATATCTTTCTCTAAACAGACATTCGGAAATAAAGGGAAACAAGGCCTTGGCTATTCAAGTGTTCCTTATGTTTACCCCAAAGTTCAGAAAGGAAAAGCCAAAATGACTGATTCAAATGAGAAACCTGAAAAGGTAACGGTAGAGAAAGTAAAGTCTGTCGGCAACAACTTTGCTAAGGCAAAGTCTGCTGGCGGTAGACCTACTAAACCTCTACCGGTAACTATCAAGTTTGTCTATGAAACAGGCAAGGCTCCTATACCTGTTGAAAGTAAACTTAACGATATTCTACCGAATCCTCCTAAAAAGGAAATCAACAAACAAGCTAAAGCTAAGTCTGGTGATAACCTACATAGGAAGATTCAAAAGAAACCAATTAAGTCTACCGTCAACAAACAAGCTGAACCAAGAATGGATGTCAAGAAAAAGGATAATCAAAATCACTCTTCAGCAAAAGCCACTGACAGTTCTCTATGGAATTTCCACTTATGTCATTCTTGCAATTGCATATGCCATCTGGCTCCAGAATGCCTGCTAAGGTTCACTCCAAGATCTGAGAGACCTAGTTCTCTCAAGGTCAGGCAGGTATGGGTTCCAAAAGGTTGCTAATCCTTAGGACCCAAAAGAAAATAAAGGGGACCTTGTTGCTTTAATTCTTTTTCAGGAATGCTTCATGGCTATAGAATCGAGAAAACAAAGACATCGGTACACGGACGGTGGCCGCTCAAGACACATGACAGAAAGTAAGTCTTCTTCTGACGTATATAGTCAAGCCAAAGGACCCACTGTTATTTTCGGAGACAATGCAAGAGGAAAAACAATTGGATATGGCTCAATCACTAGAGGAAGTCTCTCCATCAACAAAGTTTCTCTAGTGAGTGGCTTAAAGCACAATCTTCTGAGCATATCCCAGTGCATGACAAAGGATTACTATGCCAATTCAACTCCAACCTGCCTCATCAAAGATAGTGAATCTGCTCTACAATCTTGGCCGGCAATAGACAAGGAAACGTCTATGTCGTGGACTTAAATCTTCTAGGGAGATTCTCAAGCCTTTGCCTAGTAGCTAACAACGTTCGTGACAACAGTTGGCTATGGCACAAGCGTCTCAGTCACCTCAACTTCAAACACCTCTCCAAGCTCTCAAAAGATGGGCTTGTCAAAGGTCTACCTACGGTGTCTGCCGACCATGACAGAAGTTGTAAAGCTTGTCAACTAGGAAAACTTTCCAAGTCTTCCTTCAAAAGAAAGTATGTCTTGTCAACAAACAGACCTCTTCAACTTCTGCATATGGATCTCTTTGGACCAATCACAACAGTCAGTATTTCTAGAGACAAGTATACACTTGTAGTAGTTGACGACTACTCTAGATTCACCTGGATTGAAACAATGACATCAAAAGATGAGACGTATGATCTAGTCACTGCTTTTTTCAGAAGACTTCAAACTCAAAAGCTTGAAGACATAAGTGACATAAGATCAGACAATGGCACTGAATTCAAGAATAATGGTGTAGAAAGATACTGTGATGACCACGGGATCGGCCACAACTTCTCTGCCGCCGGTACTCCTCAACAAAATGGTGTAGCTGAACGGAAGAACAGAACACTGATTGAAGCTGCAAGAACTATGCTGGCAGAAGCTAAACTTCCAAAATATACGGGCCGTCAACTCTGCATGTTTTACTCAAGCAGATCTACAGTAAACAAGTTTCATAACAAAACTCCATATGAAATATGGAGAGGAAGAACCCCACCCCAACATAGGATTTCTTAAAATCTTCAAATGTTTTATTCTTCATAATGGAAAAGAATATAGAGGAAAATTTGATGCAAAATCGGGCGAAGGAATTTTTTAGGGTATTCCAAACATTCAAAAGCATTTCGCATTTTCAGTAAAACTCATTTAAAATTTTTAGAATCTGTGCATGTTTCTTTTGATGAATATGACTTGTTAGAGCCTAGAAAGGCTCCGAACGTTGCTAATGATTCTGATAATGATGAGACAGGTACAAATACAGCATCTACTTCCACTCCTCATCGAAAACGGCAATCGCAGACCCCTCCATACAGGTAACCCTTCACCGGGTAGGCGTAAACTCCGCAGGTGCGGTTCCAACTCTTCGATTGACCCGGAACCCATCTCTTGTTTTACCCCAAGCACCTTTACGGATCACTCATCCTTCTTGTTCACCGAGAAAATGAAGGTTTTGAAGATTCTATCTCTTCTAAACCAGATTTTGGTGAATCTCCTTCTCAACCTACTTCAGAATTCTTAAGGGAAGAACCCACCAGAAGTGATCTTCCTCCAACCATTATTGAAACAAGAGATCATCCTATTTCTCAAATCATTGGTGATCTCAACACAGGAGTTAAATGCGAGAAATAAAGTTCGAGAAGAGACTATGTTTGCATTATGCATTCATTATCGAACTTCGAGCCCAAGAAGATTGATGAAGCTATTGAAGATCATAAGCTGGATTGAAGCTATGCAGAAGAAGCTGAACCAGCTTTGAAAGATGCAAGGTGTGGAGCTTAGTTCAAAGGCCGACGATCATCCATCGGCACCAAATGGGTTTTCGAAACAAAAAGATGAAGATGGAAATGTCACCGTAAACAAAGCTAGGCTGGTTGCTCAAGGCTACCGAAGCGGGGAAGAAGGAATTGACTTCGATGAAACTTTGCTCTTATTGCTAGATTAGAGGCAATCGGACTCTTTCTAGCTTATGCCTCGTTCATGGACTTCAAAGTGTATCGATGGATGTAAAGAGTGCCTTTCTCGAATGGTGATCTTCAAGAAACGATATACGTGGAACGCCTCCGTGATTTGTTATCCAAGACAAAGCTGGATCATGTCTACCGACTCAAGAAAGCTCTCATGGCCTAAAGCAAGCTCCCAAGCTTGGTATGAAACTCTATCCAAGTTCTTAACGAACAAGGATTCGTGAGAGGAAGGATAGACACTACCTTATTCATCCTCAAGCACAAAGGTCATTCTCTTCTTCCGGTACAAATCTATGTGGATGATATCATCTTTGGATCAACTAACCAAAGCTTGTGTAAAAGATTCGAGAAGTCGATGCAAAGCAAGTTCGAGATGAGCATGATGGGCGAACTTACCTACTTTCTAGGACTAGATTCAACAGTCCGACTTTGAATCTTCATCACCAAACCAAATATGCAAAGGAACTAATTAAGAAGTTTGGTCTTGATTCAGCCAAAGGATTTGAGACTCCAATGTCTACCGACGCCATCTTGACAAAGATGAAAAGGGAAAGCAAGAGAACATGACCAAGTACCGAGGAATCATAGGTTCACTTCTTTACCTTACCGAGAGACCCGACATTACGTTTCTGTCGCTTGTGTTTGTGCAAGATTTCGGGCGGATCAAAGGAATCACATTTGCTCTGCCAAACGTATCATCGAGATATGTTTCAAGAACAACAAATCTAGGCATCCGGTATTCCAAAAACAACAATTTCGATCTAGTTGGATACTCGGATGCAGATTATGCGACTGCAAAGTGGCGAAGAAGCACCGTGGGACTTGTCAATTCTTTGGAAATAGACTTGTCTCATGGTCTTGCAAGAAACAAGGATCGGCTGCAAACTCAACCACGAATTGAATACATTCCGCATTGTTGCTCTCAACTCCTATGGATGAAGCAACAACTAGTGGACTACAACATCAAGATCGCAAATTGTCCAATCATGTGTGACAACACATGAAGCAATTTCAGATCTCCAAAAATCAATCCGTGATGCACTCCAAGACAAAGCATATTGATATTCGTTATCACTTCCTCAAAGATCATGTGGAGAAAGGTAACATCGATGCCAGAATACGTTCCAACCGAACATCAATTAGCTGACATTCTCACAAAGCCACTAGATGCCACCAGGTTTGCTTATTTAAGGTGAAATCTTGGTATGATTGATCCTACTGCTTAATTTCAAAGTTTTATTACTGTTAGATTTATATCTGTTCAGTTCATTAACCTAGTTTTATACTTCATGGCTAATCGGGCTTGATCGATTAGCGTGGCAATATGTATAGAACTTTGCCAAGTATAGTTTTTAATAGGACTTTGTGAGTTCGTGAAGACCTCTTCACAAGCTTTACTTAGGAAGACACGCTCAAAGCTTACAAGCGCGGACCTTGTGTCCACTGGTCTCTCATGACGTGTCTTATCCAACAATGATTAAATGGATCAGTTTAAATTCATCTCATCACTGTTTGAAAATTAAACTGAGACATTCCCTGACACATCAGGCCCGCCGAAAGCACTTCAGCGGGAAGACTTTTCTTCTGAGCAAAGGTGAAAGCGATCGGAAAAACCGTCAGTAACAACTCTCGAATCGACACCCGTTGCCCCACTTTTCGAAGATCTCGTAAATCATTCCACTCGCTCTAGATATCTGAAGACAATTTCTGTTGTGACCCCATGCATTTAATGCATTCATAATAGATTGTTCAAGTCTTCGTCTTCTCAACGGATCTTTTCGAAGTGCACTTTGCTATAAATCTGCCATTGAAGGCGGAGATACGACATGCGAATCGATCGAACACTTAAAGGATTGTTCTGAAACTCCATAACTCCAAAGTCTTACAACTCAGTGCTTTCAAGAGATCCTCAACAGATCTAGGAGTCCTCGTCAACGACAAGAAGCCGTGCATCAACATTTATTTCTCTACTTCTTGTTGTTATTCATTCTATAACTATACTTCTGCACAAATTAAATATCCTGTATTTACAGATATTTAATTCCTTAGACCCTAAACACAAGTCAATATCTTGTACACGATCCATTAGGAATTTTCTTTGTAATAGATCTAGTGGAAAACATAGTGCACTATTTAAATCAAGGTTGATCTTGGTGGTGGGCAGTAGCACTCTTTATAGTGTGAACCATCCCAAATTACTTGTGTTATTTCTTTACTGTTTGTCTACTATTTGAACTGTTTATTACTTTGGTTATCTTTATCTGTTTTACAACAGAACTTAAGTGTTGGTCCCAAAATAGGCTCAATCTAGGCTAGAAGGGGGGGGGGGTTGAATAGCCTAGTTATGTTTTTGAAGAAACTTTTTGTAAATGCTTCTTAATGATTTCTTGAAAGATTTAATTAGAAGTGTTAAGCGGTGGAAGCAGAAAGAGAATGCGACTGTCGAGTGTTCTGTGAAGATAGTACAGATTCTGAGGCAATTAAACACAAGCAGTTAATGAGAAAGATAAGAACAGTTCAAACAGAGCACAGCGATTTGAAGTGGTTCGTACTGTGAATAGTACTACATCCACTACCAAAGTGGTTAGCTTTGGATTTTAAAAGTGCACTTGTTTATCCACTAGGTTTATGAGTAAGATCTCTAATGGATCGTGTACAAAATAAGTTTTTAACCAAGTGTATAAAGGTGAGAGAATCAATCAATGATTAATTGTTCTCTTCACGTGCTGAATTAAAGAACAATTTAAAAAGCAAACTAAATGAAGCTGAAATGAATTGAAGATGGGCAGATCTGCAGCTTCAGAGAGTTTGGTGAATTGTTAGTCCTTGTCCTTTGATCTCTTGAATGCTTGAGTGTTGAAGATGAAGCTTGAGAGTTTAATGCGCAAGAGTTGTTCTTCAGATCTTCAAGACTTTGAATAAATACCAGGAAGAGATCTTCGGACCGTTGGACTGAGACAGAGTGAACTGTGTCCAACGTTCTTTTGCATTGAATGCAATTCGGCGCTTTGGGGGATGTAATGGCCACATTCATTAGAGATGCAGTGTGTGCAGAGAAGACATTCCCAAATAGAGTAACGTTTCAAGCTGCAGGCGCTTCAGCTCAGAAAGTCTTCTTAGCCAAAAAAGGTAATGTCTTCAGTCTTCAGGTTTCAGGAGACAGTCTGGACAGTTGTCAACATATAGAGTTGACTTCTTGAAAGTGAAATCTGATGAAGACATAATGACTAGATATTTTCGAAAATATCTAAATAGGTGTACACGTGTCATAATTTCGTGATTTGGCCAATTTTGATTTTCCGTTCTTTGAGCAGACTTCAAAGTCTGCTGTTCTTCCAAGGCTGCTGAAGAAGCTTGCAAAACCGCGCCTAAACTAACACTTAAACAATTCTAAACCACTTTGATTCTAAGACAGTTGCCACACTAATCGGTACGCAGACCTTTTAGCCTACTGTGCAATAGAATCAGAAGATGACTCAACCAAATCTAGAATTAGGAATCAACATTAAGTAACTTAGAAAAGGTCTACCAGTAGTCCTTATCGACAGACCTGGAACAACTACTTTGAAGGTCTTCCGCTACTTCAATCTTTTCAATAGATTGCAAGTACCCTTGAAAGAACTTAAAAAAAAAGTTTTTAAGTATACAATAAGCTATTCAACCCCCCTTCTAGCTTATTATTGTGCCCGTTGGGACCCATATAAGGGCATGAACTTTCTTCACTAGGACTTTCACCGGGGCCTTTGCCGGGGCCTGGACCGAGGGTTTCGGTTTTCGGGCCATTAAGACCTTCGGTGGTGGTCGGCGGGAGGTCGTGGATGTGCTGGTCGGCATGTCTACGGCGGGAATGGTTGAAGACCCGGTCCCCTGCTCGTCGGTAGGCAGGGTGTAAGCCTTGGTGGGATCGGCCTTTGCCTCCCTTAGCACTTTTCGCCAGGCTACCCCTTGGGTTTGCCCGGCC
The DNA here is from genome assembly GCA_013146195.2 of Codonopsis lanceolata. Classification (NCBI taxonomy): domain Eukaryota; kingdom Viridiplantae; phylum Streptophyta; class Magnoliopsida; order Asterales; family Campanulaceae; genus Codonopsis; species Codonopsis lanceolata. Next base: position 38,161,837 of record CM028384.1, on the reverse strand, counting down.
TTCTTGCCGGAAAAGTCATCTATGTCCACGATCATATCTGAAACAACAAAGAGATAAGTTAGAACGAGAAAAAGGTTAGCAATCAAAAAACAAAACGAATGAAAACAAGTGCAAGGTGACGAATACTTTCACAGCCTTCAAGATTGAATATGTTATCCTTGCATTGAGGACAGTCCATTTTAAGTTTATTCCCCTCATGCATCGACCATCCGGGGTATTGTATATATTCTGGGACATCGCACCGAAGATTCAGCACTTCTATTCTCTTGGTCGACATGCCGACCACCCTCAGCAAAATTTCATCCTCGGTTATCGAGCTCCAGCAAAATACCCAGGCTGGTCCAGTCCCCCGGACTCCAAGGAAATTCTCGATGGCCGTTCGAGCAGACTCCCCATACTCGTCCAGAGTCCCGGACGGAGAAAGTGACTTTATCTTAGCAGCAGAAAGGCGAGGTAGAGGGAAATTCCACCCATATCGGCTCAACCAGCAGAACCTTCTCGTCCCAGTGCCCCGTCTTCCCAGGAGGCATGGCGAACAAATTGATTCCTCGATTAGGATGCTTGCACTGGAGCTGGTTTAGAGACTTGGTCACTGAAAAATAGGTCTTGAAAAGGGGCAAGGTAGGTTCAAACCCCAATATTCGAACACAGGCAGTGAACGAAATCAGATACCTAACTAGGTTGAGGGATAGGTCAAGAGGGTGGGCACCTGCTTCTTCCAAAAATTCGCAAATCAAAGGGTCGAGAGGCAACCGAAGACCTGCCTCAAAAAAGGAGATGTAGAATCCAACCTTATCACATTGGCCCCTAAGCTTGTCCATACTGAGCGAATTATGGGGAGCAGATCCTCGGAATTTCTTACGACTATGATTGTACTTTTCATCCCAATCCACCACATCACTGGGCCATATATTGTTCTTCCACCCCCTCAATACTCTGCGAGCAGGTGGGGCATCCTCCACCCCACCCGATCGAGCCTTCCTCAATTCGGGCAGCAGCTGTAGAAGTTTCTCCTCGTTTCTCGCTAGCCAGGGCTTTGTTCGCCTCCACTACCTCCTGGGCAACAATCTCCCGGTAATATTGGTTAAAAAGGTATCTAAGGGCCCCCGTCTTGTCCGCCCAAACCAACATAGCTGCGCCATCCGGGATATCCTAAGCTGCGTACCCCTCATCGGCAAGTGTAGGTAAGCCCTCCATATTGTATCCCCCACTGACCAAAAACGACATCGCTTGGCTCGGCATCACGAGCGACCAAGCCACATCAGTCTGAGAGTACACTCTTTTGTTCGTCAGCGATCGAGCATACACTGGGTCCGGGCTGACATGTTTGGTCCTCATACTCGGTTTAAAGGCTAGGAGATCCAAGAGCTGGGCGAGGAAGAAGAAAAGGTCTTGCTCGGAGTGAAAGTATGGATAGAAGGGACAGGTCTCATAAAGCCTAACCCTAAACTTAGAAATTAAAAACGAGGAAAATCGAGCAAAGAAGGAATGAGTACCTGCGAGTAGAAATTGAGCTTGAGCGAGGAAGAATCGAGGAGGTTAAGCGAAGATCTGAAAAAAGGGAGAATTACCGGAGGAGTTAGCACCGGTGTAACGGAAAAAGCAGCAGTCACCGGAAAAAAGCAATAAACCCAGAAATCACTCAAACAGACTCAGAAACTACGAAAAATAGCTTCAAATGAAAGAGGGAAGGAAGGCGAACCTGGAAACTAAGATTGTAGGACAAATGAACGGCTAGAAGTAGCAGGAAGAAAAGAAATAGCATAGTGAGTTTTTCGCCTTCACTAGAAACGCAAATTAAGAGGGAAAAATTTCAGAAGAAGAAGGAAGAGTGAGCAAGAAGCCGGAAAACACAACTTTTATACGGACCCGAGGACGCTGGGTCGACCCGACTTAAAAAACACGCGGATCCTGCTTACCCATTCCCAGGCCGACACGTGGCGAGGACATGCAAATAACGGGCCTTAACCGACGATGTTTTGGCAAAGTGTACGCCGTCACATTTATGAACAGTAAAGTTGACATGATTACCTACGACTCCTCGTTATTCGTGCATTTAATGCAAACGGCGGACCAATATCCTAGAAAAATTCCACTCATAACTCTGAACTCGTCCTCGGTTTCAAAAGCTCGCCCATGACCAAGGAAATAAAAAAATAGCGACGAAGAGCGACCATAAACAAGACAGACAAAAGGCCGAGGAACCGTTGCGAAGATCGATGATATTCGACTAAACAAAGGACTCGATTATATTTTCCAAGCTAAGGATAAATCCTCGCACTTGGAAACTCGGGGACTATTGAAGGGACCCGACCTGGGTCCTCCTACGTGGAAGCGACCACGTGGATTCCAATTAGACTTGGGCAGGTCCTACCAAGGCCGGCGACCATTGATAAGCCGATCGTGACCGACGACCATCAACTGGCCGACCATTATCCTCCATAATGGTCGATGATCATTCCGAGGATCAAACCCGACCATCATGATGAAGATCAAAGTCATGCTCGGCAGAACAAACTTCCATGACAACGACAGGCCTGACCGATAGCCTGTACATAGCCTCCAGATGTCATCTCCACAAGAGGCGAGCAAGCCATGCAAGCCGTTGTAACCTAGCGGCTCATCAACCGCCTACGATTGGCACATCACACGCTATCTGTCAACCACTCAGGGACCCCAATTCCAATCATGATCTCAAATCCAAACTACGATAAAAGGAAGCATTTCCCTTCAAGAAAAGGTATGATTTACTTTGCACTAAAAGACTTACAAGAGCTTTTGCACACATTATACACAAGAGAAGATTATTGCGAAACACCCACCAGAAGTTTAAGGGAACTCGTAGCTCTGGCATACATAAAACTCCCTGATTACTGACTCTCCACCGGAGGGCTGTAGTTGGGAAACCCCCAGCACCCTAACGGTAGTCTCCTTTCAGGTAACCAACGGTCGAGAGCAAGCACAAAGCGCAGATATCCTATCAACTTTGGTACGACAAGTACCCACGTACACCGACGTGAACGTCAACCCAAGACACTTCAGCTCCGGTCCATTACGTGGACTACCAGCATAGTCACCCCATCTTTGTGGCGTGATCAAGTACCTAGTACAATTTTGGTGTCCCTCTTGGGATGTGATTTCATGTTTGACATTGTCAGACTCAAGGATATGAGATATCCTAGGTGAACGTAACAGGAAGCCCTGTTTATCTGGCAATATTATTAATAAAATCTACATTTTGAAATAATTTATAAGTCCAAATTCTGCTTTTTCGTATATAAACCCCTTTGAATATTGACTATAAACTATTTGGTCGTTCTTTTGCTTCAGAGAGAAATTCGACTACAGAATTGGTTTTTCTTTGAAGCTAGGAGCCCAAAAAGATGCAGTTCTATGCATGCGCCGATGATTACGTCCATCTTGCACTGCTCCACTGATCTTGTATATTGTTATTTTGCTTCTTGCAGCTCGAGATGCATCAAAGGAATTGGGTAGGAAACTCCGATCACCATCAAGCAATTGGTCGGGGACTGTGAACCTAGTCATAAATCTTGGGTTCGAGCAACGAGTATAAATAAATAAACTATGATTATAGTCATATGGCAAACCCATTGTCTTTGATTGAGAAGTGACTTATTATGCCTTATCTTAGTGGTGGCTTTGCATTTTTGTTCGAATTTGTAACGCCCCAAACTCGGTACCAACACCGCGGTCCCACAATTTGGCCACGTCACCAATTCTAAATACTAAATCACAAAATATCCAAAATAAAACATTCAAATTTTCCTATCCAAAATACATAACTGTCCAACACAAATTCCAAAATGTAATCAACACCATAAATCCCAAACAAATGTTTATTCCTTAAAAATAAATGCCAAAGCTAAGGAAATTATTCTTGTCCAAGTCACCCTTCAAATGGTCCACCTGATCTCAAAAGAATTTCAAAATTTACTTACGACCTGAAGAAAATAGAAAAAGGGTGAGCGGACAATGCCCAGCAAGTTCATATACATCCCCTCCGGTTTCTAAGGAGGAGTTGACCACAAAAAATATATTTCGCCAAAAAGTCAAATAGTCTTAACAAGACCAAAAATTTTATCATCCAGATGTAGAGATTATAAAACCAAATACAAATGTAAATCAGGAATTCCAAGTGAAAGATAAGGCTTAAAACAAATATGAGATATTCAATTGCCGCCAACTGTCCCATTCCAGTTGGAAACAAAGAACACCCGTAGATTCCATGATCACTTAAGTGGTCAATTTGACCTGACTAACTGCCCCAATGGGCCTGATGCCCAACGGATAACCTGGGTATATCCGGATAACCTCACCACATGTTCAGTGGTGTCAAATAATTCAAAGTTCACAAATGTTACATATTTCACGTAACAACTTATTTTACTTAGTGATCACGGAGGAGTTCCAAATAAAGCCAAACGTCCAAAAATATATGTAATCCATTTTTCCAACGGATTGATATTTCAAGAAGTCAAACATGGGTTACAAAAGTTTCAAAATTCGGATTATGAACAAAATAGGTTCGACGGAGTTCAAAGCAAATATCGGCGAATGCCGAACATGGGTTTACAAAGAAAGTGTTAAGCCAATAAAGTTATAATGGAAACCTACCGAATAAAATATGATGATCAAATAATTTTAAAGAAGTATAATCCCTTACCTCAAAACGAAGCTTCGAAATCAACTCTTACACGAAAATGCGGCTACCCGTGCTTGCTCAAATCTAAGATTCAATAACCAAATTATTACATCTAAATAACTAATTGAACTTTTAAATAAATTAATTATACATATTTTTTTTAATTAATACATTACTCCTTCCCAAATACAACTCAAACTCCTCCCACCTTTATTTCTTTCCAACCACCCGACAACTCACCAATCTTCTCCCCATCAGTTTTGTGTGTGTGTGTGTGACTATACTACACTTGACTAGACTACACCTTCTGCTTCTAATTCTCTCTCACTTTTCTTTCAATTTATAATCACCTTTTTGTTTTATTCCAACACACCCATCTCCTTCCCTTTTCTATTCTGTTTTTTTTTTCCTTCCTCTTCGGCTCACACCAGTACTCATCTCCTATGGCCTTCGTCTCATCCCTTTCTCTGCCGAGTTCCCCCTTCTTCTTTTTTCTTTTTTTAATTTTTCTTATTTGTTTCGGCAGCAACACAGCCCGAAACAAATCTTTCAATCCTTCATGTTATCTCTTCTATATATTATCAACCCAAGAAAAACAATCAATTACCTGAAATCTCAAAAGGAATAAACAATATCTCACCTCAATCGAAGACTCGATCTTGCCTCCCGTCGATTTGGTGCGTTGCCGGATCTTTTCACTTCGTGACTTCGTCAAAGACTCCCTCCGACGTCCGTGTCTCAAGCTCTTTCACACTGTGTTCTTTCTCTTGTGAATGATTCAGCTGAGGGAAATCGCCCCCCTTAAATAGTCATCGAAAACAAACCTTGAGTTCCCACCATAAGTGTTGTTTTTATTATCATAATTATTATCATTATTATTGTTATTATTATTATCATTATTATTATCATTATTATTGTTATTATTATTATTGGACCATCAATTTGGCTTAAGCCCGATCACAAATAAATAACTCAAATGTGTACCAAAACTAAGTGAGCTTGCTATTAAATTAAAATAGGCCCAGTTAACTATTTTATTCAAATTAGGCCAAACCATAAATATCAGCCAAAGTACATTTACTCCAAAATAATACAATAAAAAATTAGGGATATTACAATCTCACCCCCTTAAAATAAGTTTAGTCCTCTAAACTTTGCGTACAAGATCAGTCAGAAACTCATAATACTTCCCTCAAGTCTCCATAATGAAAACAATAGCTTTGTCTAGCTCCTCTTGTTGTTACACATCACCGAGCCACTATTATCGGTTCATACAAATTCTTTAAAAGATCAAACTATTCTTCTATCTTTCCATACCAGCTATGCTTTGTCTTCTAAGAATGTGTAAATAATCAATAAATTACTATTATTATTCATATTATTTTTAAATTCTAAATTCTTAACTCAATAGCCCAATTGAAAGCAAAGCCCAACCACACATTTTCTAAATAATCGAAGCCTAACTTATAAAGAGATCAACGTAATACCCAAGCAGAGTTGGCTCAAAAATAAACTTACACAAGTCTAATTATAGAACATAATTACTAGAATTAGAATTAAATTAACGAAATTTCGGTATCTTACACTCTCCCCACCTTTTAAAATTTGGTCCTCCAAATTTGTCGAACTCACACTCTACCGTTGCGCCTTCTAATTACAGTCTTACAATATATTACTAGTATGAATGCTTAAAACTTGTGTAGTCTCATATACAAGACCTCAATACGAGGACACGAAGATCACCGCTCAACTTCCCACTTTCCGACTTCTTAAGTTCTTGGGCTACGTCGGTTCTATTTCCAAACATGCCACAACGCGAAACGCTTAACGTCACCCATTACTATCAAGAGATATCCACTAAACGAAAACGTCAAACCTTGAGTTTCCACCAAATAATAACCTAAGCTCTCCACCAATACTCTTGATAATAATGTTTTTATATCCCATCAAAAGAAACTCCTTATTTGTGTAGCATATCTAACTAAACTGAAATATCCGAATAAATTAACATAGGGTCGTCAGTAAGACCTTTTATTAAACAAATCCTTGTCACACCAAAATAATTTCAAATGCACATAATACAACTATGTAAAACATGGGTACCTCAAAATATTATAGCGTAAGGTGTACTCAAACTCAATTCATTCTAAAGGCAAAATAAGTTATTCCAAATCTCAGAGGATAACTTAGGGTGGTAGTCTTACAACACTACCAACTATCAAGATCAGTAGCTCATGGTCAATAAAATAATCCACAATCGACTCCTTACGTAACCAGGTTATCTCCTCGATATTTCCTTTATAAAGACCAAAATGATGTTCTTAGATGTTTGTTCAAGCTCCTTCCAGAACTTGGAGTAGACCAAGTTATCCACAATGAACACAGTCACCCACCGGCAAAAAAAAAAACTCTTTAAAGACCTAATTCATTAAATCCTTAATGTAGCAAGGGTATTCGAAAGTCACTACTAGAAACTCAAGTGTCTTTATTTTGTGTTAAAAGTAAACAACCAATTACCATACCAAAAATTTACTTCAAAATCCTCAAGGCCTAAATGAACCAAATCGGTAGGCCTCTCTCTACCCTCAAACTTAAAGGCCAATATCCAATTACTAAGGTTATTAAAATGGACTCATAGTCAATGTGTCTATAACAGGATCAACTTCCAAAATTTTGAATTAATAATTTATAATCCATGCAAGTGTGACAAATATTATCGAGTGTGAAACACTAGAATTAATAGGGAATCAACTTTGTTTTCTAACACTTGCTAAATAAGAATGGTGCATTTTCTCCACACATATCATAACATAGTAGGACAAGGCTCCTCTATTAATTCTCAACCTCAAAAATATATACCTTGTGCGCATCAAACCAAGACATAATTCAAAAGTGACATGTAATAAAATAATTTCCATAAAAGAATATAACTATATCTCTTTGGCTTTAAAATTCAATCATTTCCGAGAGGTGCTTACTCGAGCTCTCCAATTCTAGATCCAATTTGTCCATTAATGTCTCATTCATCAACATTCTCTAATATACTCAGAGGCCGCCATAGAAACCAATAATCGATAAATTAAATAAATGAGCATCTCCACTATAGAACTAAATTAGGCTCATAAATTACACTAAATTAATCGAATTCCAAAATTGCAACAAAAGCTCATGACATAATGCTTATACCTACCACGTCTTATGACCTAACACAACATTTGTTAATCAATTGCGACAACCAAAAATTGATCATTATACCTTTTATTGAGATCAACACATCA
>CM028384.1:38118566-38153796 GCA_013146195.2 Codonopsis lanceolata | reverse complement strand
TCTCTTACTTTGCTTCTCCTTCTCACACACGCATCCTCAATCTTCATTCACACCTTCACGAACTTCGCCAAAATGCTGACACTTTGTCACCATATATCTTCACGGCAAATCTATCTTGATGAACTTCATGCGCTGGGTCGATCGATATCGGATCAGAGTTCAACATTTATGTTTTACGTGGTTTACAACCTGAATTCAAAACTCTCATCACTACTCTCTCCGTTAGGGCGAACGATCCTCTTACCCGAACTCCACGACCTTCTACTTAGCCATGAATTTACGGAATCGCGATAATTTTCCTCTCTTCACATTGATTCTCCACCCCAGGCTCACTCCTCCTCCTCCTGCACATGCTCGTCATTACTCTTAACACTAGTAACAACTCTTCTCGTGTGGTCGTGGTCATGAGTAAGTCACACTAGGGGAAGAGGTCGAGGTCGCCATTCTCTCTTTGTCTTATCCCTCTCCCCATCACGCATCTTTGCCCTCGTTCTCCTTACGCCACGTGGTCGCGACAATCATCATTTGCTAATTTCTTTCACAACCAACCGCGGTATACGCCCCTCCTCCTTCTACCCCATATTCCTCCCTCATGCTCACTTAGCCCATCATCGGTCCACTCATAATCCCTTTTCACGGTTTCCCGACACGGGTGCAACTCATCACGTAACACCGAGCCTTAGTCTTTCACAATATGGTGCTTATAATGGTCTTGACACCCTCAATGTTGGCGTTGGTAAGCCTCACACCTATACACATCTTGGTTCTTCAATCTCTTCTCCTCACGTTCCTTTAATTTACCTTATGTCCTTCATGCTCCTTCTCTTTCTAAATCTCTTCTTTACGTTCGGCAATTTACTAAGGATAATAATGTTTTCTTTGAATTTCATCCCTCCTTTTTACGTGTTGGATCGGGTCACCAAACAAGCGCTCCTCACCGGTCCAGTAAGGATGGTCTATACCGAGGCCTTCTCTCTCCTTCCGCCTCTCTATCCGAAAAGTCTCATCGATTGTTGGCATCGGCGATTAGGTCATCCGCGTCTCAAGATTCTGCGTCAAATAATTTCTATGAATAGTTTACCTTATTCCTCTCCCTCTTCTCATTCATTATGTAATGCTTGCCAACTTGGCAAGTCTTCTCGTTTCCTCTTTATGCAAATAAAGCGTTAGCACTTCCGTGCTTGATTTAATATATCTTGATGTTTGGGGTCCCTCATTACCGCTTCTTCTATTGTAATCGTTATTTTGTCATTTTTGTGGATGCATTTTCTAAATATATTTGGTACTACCCATGCGTCATAAGTCTAAAGTCTTATCCATCTTTAAGCGGTTTCAACTTCTTGTTGAGCGTCAATTTAATGTTAAAATCAAATCGTCCAAAGTGATTGGGCGGTGAAAATCGTCCTCTTAGTACTCTTTTTCAAATTTTGTGGCATTAGTCATTGTCTTCCCGCCCTCACACTCATGCCCAAAATGGTTTGGTTGAGCGTCATCCGCGCCATATCCGCAGAACGGTCTTTCTTTTGCTCGTATAGCTCGGTCCCTTTTGGTTTGGGACTTTGCCTTTGAAACTCTATCTCGTCAATCATGCCATCTCGTGTATCCGCGGTATCTCTCCGAGTGTCTCTTCGCTCTGCACTGATTACTCTTTCCTTAAAGATTTTGGTTGCTTATGTTATCCTCATCTCCGCCCCCTATACTGTCATAAAAATATCCTTTCGTTCATCCCGTATGTTTTTCTTGGGCTACGGTCCCAATCATTTGGGCTATCGGTGTTATGATCCTCAAACTCAACGTATGTACATTGTGCATTCGTCGCTTTGATGAGTTCGTTTCCCTTCTTCTGGTCATACGTCGCCCCGACCTCCTCCCAGCTTCACCTTCGGGCCAGTCTTCTACTCCTTGGGCGATGGTTCCCACTAAACAGCATCTACCTTCTTTCCCCTCTGCTCCTATACCCAGTCCTCCATCTTCTCCCTTAGTGCAACAGCCTCCTTCTACATCTGCTACTACTCCTCTTCCAATCTCTCTATGGCTTTTGCCACATGTCCCCCACCTCGACCACTTCCCCTTCCCGTACTGCATGCATCTCCTTCACGAATATTCCTCCTATTCTACTTCTACTAATGCACCTCATGCGCCACCCATTCCACTTCCTCGGTCCACTCAATCTCATCTCATGCATCTTCGTCCCCACCCCAAACCTTCCACTAAATTTCCAAAACCTCCCAGTATATCCCTCTCTCAAGTCTCCCATTCCACTGAACCCACCTGTTTCACTACTATAAATCAAACTCCTGAGTGGCGTCGTGTTATGGCTTCTGAATTTGATGCTCTCTTACAAAATGGCACTTGGTCTCTTGTCCCCATTCTCCTCATGAATCTCATTGGGTGTAAATAGGTGTCTGCAGGTATTAGCGTCGTGCTTAGATGGCGGTGTTGATCGTTACAGGCCCGGCAGTTGCGAAGGGGCCCATTTGTCAAACCCACGACAATTCGCACTGTTCTTTCTATTGTTGCCTCTCATGGGTGGCCTATTCGTCAACTCGACGTCAATAATGCGTTTCTTCACGGGTCCCTTGATGAAGCAGTGTATATCTCGGCCACCAGGGTTTTGCAGATCCAGCTCATCCTGACTTTGTCTGCAAGCTTCACAAGTCTCTATACGGGCTCAAGCAGGCCCCTCGTGCCTGGTTTCAGTGTCTCTCAACTCGACGTTAGACACCTCATTGTTTGTCTATTCTCGCAATTCTATCATTGTTTATGTTCTTGCGTACGTTGACGATATTATTGTCACATGCAATTGGCCCTCTCGGCCCACATCTCTTATTGCATCTCTCGGGTTAAGATTTCTCTCCGTGACTTGGGCCCTCTCGTGACTTCTTTCTTAGGTATTCAGGTTGACACCTTTCTCGTGGTCAAGTTTCTCTCCCAAAAACAAGACACGTTGATCTCTTGGCTCGTATGTATGCTCTTCGCCAAGCCTCTTGTTCTACCCCATTTTACTGCCAAACTCTCGGGACCATTGCACTCCTTTTCTGATCCAACTTTGTTTCGCCAGACATTGGCGTTAATACTCCTTGACTCTCACTCACCCTCGACTTAGCATATCCCAGTAAACAAGGTGTGCCAATTCATGCACGCCCATCGATCTACATTTGCTGTTGTAGCGTATCTTACGCTATCTTCGCTCACTTCTTTCATCGTGGTCTCTTCATCTCGAAGCATCCTTCCTCTCAATCGCAAGCCTTTTCTGCGGACTGGGTCAAGTGTTGTATTGATGATCGAATCTACCGAGTAAGCCTTGCTTTTTCGGGCTCTAATTTGGTCTCTTGGTCATCTAGGAAACATCGCAGACGGCTGCCCGTTCCTCCATCAATCTCGAGTACAAAGCTTGGGCGATGCCATCTGGCCGAGTTACAATGGTTACAATCTTTACTGGTGAATTACACTATCCTATTCGCTCTCCTCTTGTTCTTTGGTGTGACAATATTGGTGCGACTTACTTATCTGCAAATCATGTGTTTCATGCTCGGAATAAGCATGTTGAGATCGAATTTCATTTTGTCCGCGAAAAGGTGGCTCGCCGACATCTATACGCGGCGCTTCATCTCCACGAACCAAATGGCCGATATTTTTACCAAGCCATTGTTCCGGCCGGCTTTCGGTTTCTTCGTGACAAGCTTCGGGTGTTCCACAGACCACCCTCGTCTTGAGGGGGGGGGGTATTGAACCATATCCGTATCACATATATCTTAGTTGACATCTATCACTTAGTTGTATATTGTTGATGTCATCCTTATCATATCTCTTCCATATCTTTGTAATCTTTATCTCTTCTATTTTTGTGACTATAAATATATTTCTCTCCTCACATATAATTCAGTGAGCGAGTTTTCTGTTTATTGTTGTTATTAAAGTTCCAATTATAACTAATAGGCAATGCATGAAAAATTGTCGAGGTATTAGCTTTACATGAAAAATTAATACTCGCTCGATGGAAACATGGATTCAATAAAAGCTACATATACATAATCGACAACCACTCAATTGTAATTTATGTTTTTGTCTTAGTTTATTTTATGATTTCATTTATAATTGAACAAATTACTTTAACCCAAAAGTAATGTCATTGAAAGATTGAGACATAAACAGAAGTTATTGGAATTGTACTTAAAGGGCCCAAAATAGATCTAAACAAAATTAAGGGAAAAAATTGGAATCATGAAAAAAAAAAACATGTTTATTGTTCGAGAATTGTTAGAAAACAACAATGTCGAAACACAAAAACCTAGATATATTGTAAAATCATGTACAGAGCACTTTTCTGCAAGAATTATTCGACCCTATCAAATGCCCTGTGTTACACGAATATTCTTGTGGCATAAGACTACAATTGTCCTCCTATTTCTAGCACTGAAAAATGAGAGACTACTCTTGGAGTATTCAGTATATCTTTTGTTACACAAAAACGAAGATGATGGAACTAATATATAGTTTTATATGTGTCCCTTGTAGATAATCAAGTTTCCTTTCAAATGTTTATAACCCTTGGAACAGTCACTAAACAACTGCCAGGAAAAACTGTTACAACCGAATTTTAAATATCGAAACAAGTCACACCTTAAAGTTTCGGGGGCGTTGCCTCCGAACCCCTATCGGGGACCACGTTGCGAGAACAATAAGTCGAAAGGAAATAGAACTTTTGATTATTAACACCCGTAAGCTCGCAAAACTAATGTGAATGTGCACTCCGCACCCCCAGATTCAGAATGTAGTATTCCCGAGCTCACCCATCTTCGAAACATAAATCCCGATTATACCAAATGACCAATGATTTTACTTAAATCATCAACATTTATTGCTTCACATGAGTATTAGTTTAGGTTCACATGAATATTCGCTGGAGTGGAAACATGGATTCAATAAAAGCTACATATAAATTTAATTTCTTGAAATGGAAAAAAGGGAAATTCAAGAAATGGCTAACTTCATGCAGGCCATGCATGTTATATTATCTAATCTATCCTTCACTATCTAAAGTGGAATATGAATATGATAAACTCATACATCACTGTATAAAAGGGTGTATATCATCAATGTATATCATCACGGGAACGAAATCTAGTATCTATAGATAAAAGGGTGATGTGAAATAAGAATTTAAACTGAAGCAAACTTCCAAATGCCTGTATAGGGAAATATTTAAAATTTGTCTCTATACTCAGTTTAAACTAATATGACAGAGGCCAACTTATACTGTTACAGGAGTATATGATAGAAACTTGTGTAAAAAAACGTGACACAACATATATACACAAAGTTTGAAATTTGTCTCTATAGTCAGTTCAAACCAAATATGAATGTGGCCAGCTTATACTGTTACATAAGTATATGATAGAAACTTGTGTAAAACACGTGACACAAAAAGAACAACACCAACAGCATATAGGAATAGCAGCATAGAAGGACTGAACAAATAGAACATGTTTTGATTAGAAAGTGGTTGAAGGAGAATTAAAGTGGTTGAACAAATAGACAGCAATGCTAGAAACCAAGGGACAGACTCATCCTGGGAAGTGTTGAGTGTTGATTGTAGTAATGGAATTGGATAGATTGTGGACGCAGACACAAAACAATTAGGGTGATAATTTAGGGACGGAGAGAGTAATTCATTTATGAGCATGAATTTGAGTAGTGTTGCAAAACATATACTCCCTCCTACCTAAATTATCGCCCTGATCCGACGCACAAATTAAGAAAAAACAATTGACTTGATTATTTATATTAGTTTAATTTAATGTGTAATTTTCTTTAAAGTCCATGTGTATATGGCTCATAATTAAAGTAAGGTGAAAAAGTAAGGATAAAATAGTAAAAGTGATGTTCTAAAAAGGTAAGTTTTCAAACTGGATAATTATTTTGGAACGAATGAAAAAGAAAATGAGAATGATAATTTAGGGACGGATGGAGTATATGCAAGTACAAGAAATGAAATGTAATTAAGAAATTTGTCAGTCATTAAGATTCTTATGAATTTAAGATATTAAAGTAATTTAAAATAGGGGTTACCATCCATGTCGCTTGTGCACACAACAAATTATAAAAAGAACATAGTTGACAATGAAAACTCAAGTAAAATGTTATACAAGGAATGCTAGCAAATTAATCAAAGTATCTATATTATAAAGAAGCTTGGTAATTGACTAGGGCTATTCAGAGGTCAGGATTTAATCTTTTTAACTATCATCCTACGGCTGTCATTTATTTGGATAACTTCCTCTTATGAGTTTCTTTATATTGTTAGAATTATGGGTTTCCTTATTAGAATTAGGTTTGGATCCCTTTTTATAATCAAACCTTTTTTTTGAGTTTCCTTATATTAATAGAATTAGGTTTATATCCGTTTTTATACTAAAACCCTTTCTCCATCCCCACCCCACCGTCTTCAATGCTGCTATTGCTTTTCTCTCTCTGAAAAGTGAGGCCAGAAGTTCTCTCCCTCTCTCCGAAGTGGGTCAAAACAAAAGATAAGGTAAGTTCATTCCTCAACCAACTATAAACTTACACCATACCCATTGATGAAGTTGGTTAAAATTATTTAACATCAAAAGCATAAAGCTAAGTAATCAACCCATTGTAACTCAGTGTCCTTGGTTCGATCCCATATTTTTGTTACAGATTGGGACGCCTTGGTTTGACGGATCGGAAGGAGTAAATTAGTGTCCGATTCAGCCCGGGAAACTTTCACATATCAGTTTGTTGTTGACAGGGTAAGTTCTAACTCTTCGATCATCGTTAAATCTCGGGTTGTGCAGAAAAAATTAAAACTCTTTGTTAATTAACCAAACAAAGAATCATCGTTAAATCTCGGGTTGTGCAGAAAAAATTAAAACTCTTTGTTAATTAACCAAACAAAGAATTGGATACAAGATAAACAAAACAAAAGCCCTTACGAAGCTTCCTGCAAGTATTGGAACAATGACGTGGATCTCAACAAAGCTTCCTCCACATCAAACCCATCTGCGATTCTTCTTGAACTCTTCACTTCCATGAATGAAATTCACCAAATCCTCCCTCTCATCATTAAAAACGGCATTAACAATGAACACTACAACTTACCTGAAGCCGCCCGTGTTTTCGAACCCATCGACCCCAAAATCGATCCTCTCGAGTTACGCAACTCCTCAATGACAGTCCCTCTTGATTTCACCTCCGGAGCTGCAAAGGCAGACGCTATACTTGGCCGTCTGCTGCCTCTTGACAATTGAGAACTAAACAAACATAAACATCATTTAAGCTCTAATAATTCAAGCAAACAGATGTAATGTTAATAAATTATTTGTTGACTACTAAATACTTGAAAAAGTAATGAAGTCTCTTGCCTAAGTTATTCTTCGCCGTCACCAAAGAGAAAGTTAGTTTAAAGGGTGGTGATCATCTTTGTCTTTCTTTTCCAGCTAACACTTTAATACACACACATATAATATAATCCATCGGTCACCCGTTGCCTTACATCAACCTTCCTTCCTTTTAGAGCCACTTCTTACTTCCCTCTCTTCTCTTTCACATTCATGTAATTTGCAATTACTGAAAATGGCAGAATATGGGTTTGTTGAATTTCGTCTATTATTATTGGAGGGAGGGACCAAAGGGAAAAGAAACTGTTGGACAGAGAAGGAAGAGGTCAGACCACAGTGTTTTAATTTATTAGCTGCAAACCACATCCAACTGTGAACTGTCGCATCCAAATTGTGGAAAGAATGAATCTGTTGCTTCTCAATAATTTGTTTTAGTCTCGATTCTAAGTTTTAAGAGCTGATAAATTGGTTCGATTCGATCCCATATTTTTGTTACAGATTGGGACGCCTTGGTTTGACGGAACAGAAGGAGTAACTCAGTGTCCGATTCAGCCCAGGAAACTTTCACATATCAGTTTGTTGTTGACAGGGTAAATTCTAACTCTTCGAGCATCGTTAAATCTTGGGTTGTGCAAAAAAAATTACAAATTAGACCGGTATAAACAAGACGGTATATTTGGTTTAGTCTCTATTCTAAGTTTTAAGAGAACTGATAAATTGGTTTGATCCCATATTTTAAAAAAATAGGGTGACTTTGGGTCGGTCCCTTTTTAATATTGTTCAACATTCAACTTTCGTAGAATTATTATAAATATATAATAGTTTAAGTCAGTTTTGACTATTTAGTACTATTCATCTTTCAACTGAGAAATGTTTTTCCATGAAAAGTCAAAAGAAAGTTATAAAAAGGGTAAATATAAAGCATTCTCTTTCCAACCTTATTCGTTGTGATTTGTGATCATATATGGCATATAAAAAAGGTACAAGATATAGGTCATCAATATTTCAATTATATTACATTTTTATATATTTTATATTAATAAATAATTGTATTTATGCGATATAAATTTATATTAAATAAATTACTAAATTCAAAATTTAATAGTTTTTTTTCAAAAAATAATATTCATTTTAAATATTAATACTAAATAATTAATGCATAGATTGGTACAATTAGTCTACTATGTATCAAAACTTCTTATTTTCACAGCTTTTTATTTATTTAGGAATTTCTGCAACAACTTTTGCTAAATGGACCAACTCCCACCTTCAAGGAAAGGAAAAGAACCCGTACCACCAGAGGTATGATTATTTAATTGTCGTATCATAGGGGTTTCATATTTTCCATTTTATAATACCTACACAATTGTATTGTGACATGGTATATTGTTATGATTACTTTTGATTTTGTTATTTTTGTAGTCACCAAATTCACCCCACAATATGCACATATGTTAACATTTATAGTATGTTGTACTTCCATGCTACATACTTATGTTTACCTATTTATATTATATTGTTTATTTAGTTGTATAAATTGATATAGGTCTATGATGATGATGAATTGGCCAAACGATTACGTCGAGAGACATCCCAACAAATGTTCCTACATTCTTTCAGTATGAAGTTAGGAGAAAGCTCATCTTCTACGAATCGCATACCTAATCATAATACTTTTTCATCTTCCGAAAGACCGTCTATCCCTCTAATTCGAGTGCAAGGACGTGGTAGACGTGGAATTGGACAGGCAAGACGTTTCACAAGGGAAAGAGCCGAACGAGAAATTAGTCAACAAAATACCCATCGTCGTTCTTTAAATCTTGATTTACCTCTTTCGAGACGTGCATTAGGACAAAGGAGACGACAAATGCATGCCTCACAACAACACATTACTATGTAATAAATTTATCTTTCACTAATCTTTAATTCAATTAAACATACATCATATCGTAAAATCTTTTAATTCAATCTTTTAAATGTAGGTCAACTGAAGAAGAACATGAGCATATATTAAACCAAACACGTCATTCCCTTGGCAGAATGAACATCATTTGTCAATATTGTCAGGCAATGCACTGGATGGAAGAAAGATTAGTTTCCTCTTCTATGTCTAATCTCAAATTTGGAACGTGTTGCTCTCAAGGAAAAATCAGACTCCCTCCACTCCGTGATCCACCCATTCTCTTTAGGACATTATATGAAGGAAGTCACACCCACTCAAAATCTTTTTTAGAGCACATCCGGCAGTATAATGCAGCAAATGCCTTTACAAGTCTTGGATGTACAATAGATCGAAGTGTCCTCATCGGCAGAGGTCCTTATAGCTTCACTATCCATGGTGAATTACGACATCGTACCGGTGCATTATTACCACAACCGGGTATAGATCCTGTGTATGCTCAACTTTATATATATGATCCATTGGCTGCACTAGACAGTCGTCATCGTCATAATCCAGGATTGGATCGAGAACTCTTAAGGAGCATTCAAGAATGTTTGTTAGAAAATAATCCATTTGTAACTATATTTCGTCAAGCTCACGAAATATTAGAGCAACAAAACCAAGCTCAATCTAATCAAAATTTACCTGCATATTTGCATTATAATCCAAGAAAAGATCCACGACGGTATAATGCACCAACAATAGATGAGATTGCAGTAATCTTGCCAGGTGATGGTAGTGAAAAGATAGGTACAAGAGATATTGTTTTACATTATAGAGGAGATCGAGGCTTGATGCAAATTAGTGAATGTCATCCGGCATAGCACCGCTCCATTACGTGTTATTATTTCCATTTGGGGAGTTAGGGTGGGAACCATCAATGACTCTTTGGGATGTGCATAGAAATGCTCCAAATACTACAAGTAGAAGCCGACTCACAATGATAGATTACTATAGTTATCGTTTATTCCAACGAACTTCAGAATATTCAACTATTTTGAGAGCCCAAAAACTATTTCAGGAATTTTTAGTGGATGCTTGGGCTGCAACAGAGCAAAGTCGTCTTTACTACATCAAAGAAAACCAAGGTCGGCTTTCTTCGCTTTTGATTGCTATAAAGACCTCCAAGAAATCTTCGATGAAGAGGACTAAGACCTCATGAAATTGGCAAGAGATGTATCCTCCCTTCTTCTTTCACTTAGGTGGACCAAGGCGTATGTATGAAATATTTCAGATTCTATGGCTATTACTCGCACTTACAAACACCCGATATTTTCTTAACCATGACAGCTAACCCAACGTGGCCGAAATTAATGACGGCTCTACTACCTAATCAAACTACTACTGATCGACCAGATTTGGTTGCTCGAGTTTTTGAATTGAAAAGATGACAATTGATGAGAACAGTAAAAGAAAATAGGGTTTTTGGCCATATAGAAGCATATGTTTTCACAATCGAATTTCAAAAAAGGGGGTTGCCTCATATGCATGCATTGTTTTCACCCAGAAAGCTCATCTTCTACGAATCGCATACCTAATCATAATACTTTTTCATCTTCCGAAAGACCGTCTATCCTCTAATTCGAGTGCGAGGACGTGGTAGACGGAATTGACAGCAAGACGCTTTCACAAGGGAAAGAGCCGAACGAGAAATTAGTCAACAAAATACCCATCGTCGTTCTTTAAATCTTGATTTACCTCTTTCGAGACGTGCATTAGGACAAAGGAGACGACAAATGCATGCCTCACAACAACACATTACTATGTAATAAATTTATCTTTCACTAATCTTTAATTCAATTAAACATACATCATATCGTAAAATCTTTTAATTCAATCTTTTAAATGTAGGTCAACTGAAGAAGAACATGAGCATATATTAAACCAAACACGTCATTCCCTTGGCAGAATGAACATCATTTGTCAATATTGTCAGGCAATGCACTGGATGGAAGAAAGATTAGTTTCCTCTTCTATGTCTAATCCCAAATTTGGAACGTGTTGCTCTCAAGGAAAAATCAGACTCCCTCCACTCCGTGATCCACCCATTCTCTTTAGGACATTATATGAAGGAAGTCACACCCACTCAAAATCTTTTTAGAGCACATCCGGCAAAGATAATGCAAAGAAATGCCTTTACAAGTCTTGGATGTACAATAGATCGAAGTGTCCTCATCGGCAGAGGTCCTTATAGCTTCACTATCCATGGTGAATTACATCGCACGGTGCATTATTACCACAACCGGGTATAGATCCCGTATGCTCAACTTTATATATATGATCCATTGGCTGCACTAGACAGTCGTCATCGTCATAATCCAGGATTGGATCGAGAACTCTTAAGGAGCATTCAAGAATGTTTGTTAGAAAATAATCCATTTGTAACTATATTTCGTCAAGCTCACGAAATATTAGAGCAACAAAACCAAGCTCAATCTAATCAAAATTTACCTGCATATTTGCATTATAATCCAAGAAAAGATCCACGACGGTATAATGCACCAACAATAGATGAGATTGCAGTAATCTTGCCAGGTGATGGTAGTGAAAAGATAGGTACAAGAGATATTGTTTTACATTATAGAGGAGATCGAGGCTTGATGCAAATTAGTGAATGTCATCCGGCATAGCACCGCTCCATTACGTGTTATTATTTCCATTTGGGGAGTTAGGGTGGGAACCATCAATGACTCTTTGGGATGTGCATAGAAATGCTCCAAATACTACAAGTAGAAGCCGACTCACAATGATGGATTACTATAGTTATCGTTTATTCCAACGAACTTCAGAATATTCAACTATTTTGAGAGCCCAAAACTATTTCAGAATTTTTAGTGGATGCTTAACAGCAACAGCAAAGTCGTCTTTACTACATCAAAGAAAACCAAGGTCGGCTTTCTTTTGATTGCTATAAAGACCTCCAAGAAATCTTCGATGAAGAGGGACTAAGACCTCATGAAATTGGCAAGAGATGTATCCTCCCTTCTTCTTTCACCGGTGGACCAAGGCAGATGTATGAAATATTTCAGGATTCTATGGCTATTACTCGCACTTACAAACACCCAGATATTTTCTTAACCATGACAGCTAACCCAACGTGGCCAGAAATTAATGACGCTCTACTACCTAATCAAACTACTACTGATCGACCAGATTTGGTTGCTCGAGTTTTTGAATTGAAAAGATGACAATTGATGAGAACAGTAAAAGAAAATAGGGTTTTTGGCCATATAGAAGCATATGTTTTCACAATCGAATTTCAAAAAAGGGGGTTGCCTCATATGCATGCATTGTTTTTTCTCGCTGAACGAGATAAGATCAAAACACCAGAACAAGTTGATAGTTTGGTTTGTGCGGAGTTACCCGATCCGGTCACTAAGCCTACACTTTTCGACACGGTTAAGAGATGCATGCTACATGGACCATGCGGGATGAGAAACCCGAGCGCTCAATGTATGGACAATAATTATTGCAAGAAAAGATACCCAAAACTTTGGGCTGAAACTACTTCTATTGATGTTGACGGTTATCCTATCTATCTATTGCCGCAACAATGGCTTTATATTGATAGTCAATGGGAATCAAGTGGACCATAGAGATGTTGTACCATATAATCCTTATCTCACAGAGATGTTTAACTGTCATATTAATGTGGAGGTATGTGCTGGAATAAGATGTGTGAAGTACATTAATAAATATATCTACAAAGGCCATGATAGAACAACAATGGTTTTGGGGAGAGGTGATGAGATCAAACAATATCTTGATGCAAGGTATATTGGTCCGCCGTAAGTCGCATGGCGGTTATTTGGCAACACTTTACATGAAGAATTTCCTAATGTTATTAGATTGGATCTCCATCTACCTGGTGAACATAATGTTACGTATGATTCAAGACGATCACGAGATCAGATAGCTCAACAAGCTGATGAGAAAGTAACAAAATTAATGGCTTTTTTTAATTGTTGTGCTTCCGACGAAATGGCCCGAGATTTAACATATCAACAAATGCCAAAGAATTACACGTGGCAGAAATCCTTTTGGCAACGAAGAGATCCCAACCGCCCAAGCAATGCTATTGGTAGAATTTATTTTTCCAGCCCCACCTGGTGAGAAATTTTACCTTAGACTATTACTAATTATCGTGAAAGGCCCAAGATCGTGGGAAAATTTACTTAACACACAATGGTATTGAATATAATACGCTCAAAGATGCATGTGTTGCACGAGGTCTTTTAGAAGATGACACGAATGGGCGCAATGTTTACAAGAGGCATCGCTATGAAGACAGATACCACCGAGAAGATTATTTGCGCTTATTCTAACACAATGTTCTCCGATACAGCCCGATCAGTTGTGGAATAAGTTCGCCATGAATATATGTGATGATCTTCCACACAAATTACGCATCAACTTTAGAATTACAAATCCAGGTGATGGTCAAGTTATGGATTATGGTTTGCATCTCTTGAACGAAATATTACAAGAATCTGGAAAAAGTTTACACGATTTTCCACCAATGCCCCTCCCAAATGAAAATTGGACACAAATAACAGGAAATAATAGACTTTTGTGGGAACATAGACAGCTCCAGTTCGATGATCGGACAACAAAAGTGTAAGACAATATCAACTCCTTGACTGACGACCAACGACACTGTTTTGAAGTTGTAATCTCATCAGTGCTTGCAAATCAGGGGAAAACCTTCTTCTTGAATGGTGGTGCTGGAACGGGTAAAACATTTTTATACAACACCATTGCAGGAAAGTGTCGAACCCTTGGGCATATTGTGATTTGCGTTGCATCATCTGGAATTGCATCGTTGTTGTTAGTAGGGGGTAGAACTGCGCATTCTACATTTTGTCTCCCATTAAATGTGTTGGAGGACACCGTATGTTCATTCACTAAGCAGTCAATCCATGCTGAATTGTTTAGGAGGCTAAATTGATAATATGGGATGAGGTCCCTATGCAACATCGTCATTGCGTTGAGGCAGTTGATCGCAGCCTTCAAGATGTTCGTGACAACAACAACCTTTTCGGTGGAATTACTGTAGTACTTGGTGGGGATTTTCGCCAAACTTTACCTGTTGTACCAAAAGGATATCGTGAGCAAATTGTGGGATCAACTCTTCAAAAATCAACACTTTGGAATAAGATACATATCTTGACTCTATCGGAAAACATGCGATTAAATCGAAATGAGTCTGCAAATGTTGAATTCGCTACATATTTGAATGAGGTAATAACAATCTTACACATCTACTCTTAAATGATGTTAAACTATCATTAATAAACATTTTATAATTAACATTTATTTAATTTCAATTACTAGGTGGGATCCAATCCAAATGAACTCATCGATTTACCTTCATCAATTCGGAAGTGTAAAGACCTACTTGAACTAATAAGAGAAGTGTATCCACATTTGCATATAGCGGGGACTTCTACATCAAAATTCTTAACTGATCGTACTATTCTCTCTGCACGTAATGATGATGTTAATAAAATAAATTTTGAAGCACTGAATATATTCCGGGAAATTTCATTAGTTATTTATCGGCAGACAAAAGTGTAGAAGATGATGCAAGTGATCCGATCATGGCAAATCGATACCCGGTCGAATATTTGAACTCATTGAATCCTCGCCGTCTCCCCTTCGCACCTCCATTGAAAGTCGGTTGTCCCGTTATTTTGCTTAGAAATCTTGCCCCAAAAGATGGTCTTTGCAATGGAACAAGACTGAGAATAGTTAGATGTGTGCAACGCATTATTGAAGCTGAAATCTTAACTGGAGATAAAGCTAGCAATTTGGTATTTATACAAAGAATTTCTCTTACGCCTTCTGCTTCTGAACTTACTATTCCCATTACAAGACGACAATTTCCAATTAGGTTAGCCTTTGCAATGACTATAAATAAATCACAAGGACAATCTGTTAAATTTGTCGGCATTGACCTTCGAACGCCAGTGTTTACTCATGGTCAATTATACGTTGCACTATCTCGATGTACTACATTCAGTAGAATAACAATCCTCTTGCCATCGGAAGAAGAGACTTCGACAACAAATATAGTTTATCCGGAAGTTCTTATATAGTACTTTTACTACAGGTATAAAATCCTATCTTAAAGCTATATGATTTTCTTGAATCTAACTATAATTTATTTTTAAGAAATTGTTCATTTTTACATTTGACTCAAATTTAAAATTTATATAGTTTTTTTTAACTAACGCATGCTTTCAAATAGGTCCCCGCAACTCCATTTGACACGCCACCTTCAACACCACCTCCCCCTCCACCTGATTCTTATGATTCTGATTTTGTAAAAGAATTTGTAAGCACTACTTTTTTTAGATAAGCGTTAATAATTACATTTGATACACGTTTTACATTTATATAATTTATATCTTACTCATTGTTTCAAATATGTCCCTTCAACCCCACCTCCAACTCCACCAGCATCTTCGACACCCCCTCCATCTACATCTCAAGTTGTAGCAGAACATATACCCACAATATTGTATGATGATATGTGGGAGGATTTGAGTTTTGTAGATGAAGCAGTAAGTTCTTTTTTTATATTTTAATTAAACCACTATAATGCATAAAATATGGTTAACTAATTGGTTTGAATTTTATTTGTCTCATGTGTAGGTGAAAATAATGGACAAAGTTATTGCATCTTATGTTTCTAAATCAACTATTGTTGTGAAGCAAGAGCCCACAGAAGAAGACTGAGTTTTTGTTATTGAGAAAACAATGACATGCTCTTTTTACATGTCTATTTTTTTTATAAATTAAATTAAATGTCCAAGTAAAATGTTTTATTTTGTTAGTTATTTGAGTTTTCTCTCATTTTCGTTGTGTAGTGTACATATATTCAACTCCTACAAAATTCTAAATAAATATTAATTTATTACAATATTGCATGTTCCATATATCGATCAAGTTCCAAACTGGCACCGTGCCATAGGCACGGGCTCAGAATCTAGTACATGAATTAAAAAAGATACTATAAATATCACGTTTTCAAAAGTGAACTTAAATCTTAGCAGAGAACTATGAATAAAAACATAAATCAGCTAATCAGTTGCGGCATCTTGAGATGTCACTAATGAAAGCATCGATTCCCATTTCAGCAGACCCACCTTTGGCAGTGGCTTGGCGAGAAATCTCTTTGATTTCTTGAGCCCTTTTCCTCATTTCTTTCCCCTCGTCGCTTTCCAAATCCATAAATTTCTTTATAAGTTCCGCGATCGCTTCCTTGGTAATCAGAGTACTTGTTGTACTCTCCCGTCTCATCGCCCTCCTCCCAGTCTTCCAGTCTTCCACGATCATCTTACTGTTCGGAACTTGATCCCAAAATATAGGAAATGTGAGCACCGGAACACCAGAGAAAGCAGCCTCTTTCGTAGAATTCCAACCACAATGTGACCAAAATCCTCCTATAGAGGAATGGCACAAGACCCTCAATTGGTCACACCAAGGCACAACCAACCCCTTGCCAGTACCATTTCCTTCTTCTTTAAACCGAGAAGCTTCTCCACGCGCTATCCATAAATACCGAACACCACTACTTTTAACTCCACCAACAATTTCATCCAATTGGGCACTTGAAACAGAAAGGAAGCTGCCTTGTGAGATGTACAAAACAGACCTTTTGGGCTGATTATCTAACCATCTAGTAACCTCATCATCACAATCATTTTCGTTTAAGAAATTGTCTTCAAGCTTCAAGTAAGGTATGGCAGGCCCAATGGAATAGATGGGGATAGGAAATTTTGCCTTCAATACATCAATGACTCGGGCTTCCAGTTCATAGATGGAAGGGAAAAGAAGATATTGTGCTCTGGGGATACATGAGATGGCTTTAAACCCCGGCAAAACTTCGTGACCTTTGCCGTAAAATGGTGTGAGAAGATCGCACGCGTTGAAGGAACTCCGGAATGTAATTTACTAGATCTTCTCCTTGTTCTGCAAATGATCAAATGCAAATTAGTAAAAGAGAAGAAGGTAAAATCATTTTAGGCCGGAGAGGAAGATTTCTGCTTATGACAAGAAGTACTACAAAATACAAATGCACTAGTTAGACTACTGTCTGAGTAGATCTATTGCAAATTATTTTCAATGGTGAACTCTCAATTTGGAACGGAGAGAGTATAATTTTTGTGCACGACTAGCTTTTTTTTCTTTCTGATAATTAAATCATTTTAGGCCGGATGGGAAGATTTCTATCTATTCCGTGAAAACTATGCTCTCGTCATAATATTTCTACTTTGGTAAATAGACAATTTATTGGAAAAACACATCTTTTGGGCCACTATACTTTACATAATATTACAGTTAGGTCATTTGAACTTTAAAATATTTGTAATGATCATTGTACTTGAGTTATGTTGTAATTTAATCATTTTTTTGAAGGAACGTAAAATTCAACCGTTAAGTTATATTAAATACCCATGATGTAATCCATCTAAGAACTTAAGTCCAAAGAATTGAAAAGATGGTTAAGTGGAACTTGTTGGGTTAAGCTCCAGTTATAAGGAAACCCAACAAATCGAGTCCTTTTAATCCATGTTAAAAGTTAAAACTCAAGATTAGGGCCCTAGTCTTAGTGAATAAAAGGGATTGATTTTGGTCGTGATTTGCAGCCCACATTAGTTGTTTAAATCTTAGCTTGATTTGCAGCCCACTTTATTTTATTTATCTTAACCTTATGTCCATGTTTAATTTCAACCCATTTGGAGTGCTTAACTTATAGAACAAATTGCAGGTCGGTCCCCTTTTCTAATAATTTAATCGTTATAGGACACCTTATTTATTTTTAACCGAAAAATATTACTTTTGAGAGGAAAATGACTACGCTACCCTTAATGAACGCTTAACGATGAGTAGCCACGTGAACCACGGTTCAAAAGACACTTTTTATATGAAAATTTTATTTTTGTTTAATGATTTATGAATCGCAGTTTCAAAAGGTTGTTAAAGTGCAAAGAATTAATTAATTTTCAATATATTACAGTATAAAGTGTAAATATATTGCGGTGCAACAATTTTAAAGAAAAGAATTGTGGTGCAAGAAACAATAACTTTCGTTATTTCCAATTCCAACATGTGAACCGCGATATATAAAAAATGAAATCGCGGTGCAAAAATATTATGGCTCTTGATATTTAAGCAATATGTAAATATGTTGTATCTTTTCAATTTAATGCTCTTGAACCACGATATATATAAAAAAAGGAATCGCGGTACAAAACTATGCTGGTTTTTAATTTTGTAAATCGCGGTACAAAACTAGTACAAAACTATGCTAGCTTTTGATTTTGTGAATCGCGGTGCATAGATTTATGCATCGCGGTTTGAAAATGTTGTTAAAGCGCAAAAAATTAATTAATTTTCAATAAATTACAGTATAAAGTGCAAATATATCACGGTGTAACAATTTTAAGAAAAGAATCACGGTACAAAACTATGATGACTTTTAGTTTTGTGAATCGCGGAACAAAACTATACTAACTTGAATTTGTGAATCGCGGTGTAAAGATTTCTGAATCGCGATTTGAAAAGGTTGTTGAAGTACAAAAAATTATTAATTTTTAATAAATTATAGTATAAAGTGCAAATATATTGCGGTGGAACAATTTTAAGAAAAGAATCGTAGTGAAAAATCATGCTAACTTTTAAATTTGTGAATTACGGTACAAAACTTTGTTGGTTTTGAATTTGTAAATCACGGTGCAAACTAATAATAATAAAAAATGAATATTTCATCACTTACAATATTTTACACCGCAATATATAAATTTGTCGTAGTGCGCTTCTTATTCATTAAAGATATCACAGTCTTTTCACGTCTAAAAGTGACTTTTTTCGATAAAAAATAAAATAGAGGTATTTTAAAGATTAGAGACTTAATAAAGTAGGCAGACCCAAATTTCACCCAAACTTATATACGTTGCCTTTTGTTATTATTTTAGGTTTGGTCCAGCTTAAAAGCACAATAAAAATGTCAATTTGAAGTGCAAAAAGGAAACTTATGGAGATGGAACTCTATCCCAAAGAAGGAATACATTTTGAGCCCAAAACAAGACCCAAATTCAGCCATTTCAAGGTCAACAAAAGAGGCGTCAATTTTCTTTATTCTTAAAGATTCCATTGTCAAGATAAGGTTGATGCATCCATTTCTAAATGCATTCAAGCCATTTTTGTCAACATGAACTTGGAGAACTTAAAAGTCTCATTTTTACATCGTATTCTCCACCTTATCTTTGAGCATTGTATTCTTCACCACAACGTTGTTTTTCCACCACATTAACGTATAAATAGGCCTCTCTTGTAAGCCTTAAAAACAGATTTTGAATAACATTTGAGTGAGTAATATATTTGTCTCCTTTGGTTCTTTAAGAATTTTAGACTTTAAGTTTCTAATAAACTTGTGGTGTTTTCTCTAACTTATCAACCAACTTTGGTGTGTTTGGTTGTACCGCTTCTAAGTCAAGTATAATTTATTTATTTCCTCCTTTGGTATAGATTACACCATTTGGTATCGGAGCTAATCTTAGAAAGCATCTCAGAAACCAAGGGTACAGGGTACTGCACAAATGGAGGATCTAGTACAGTGGACATCTAAGAAATAGGTTAAATTAACAAACAAAATTGAAGTTCAAGCGGCCTAATTACAATTGGTGTAAGAACTAACGTACCTGACAAATTGACTTGGGCATGACCATTTTGGACAAAAAGCTCATAATGATGTAGCATGGAGAAAACTGTGGCTGACATTGGCCAAAATGAAGCCACCGGAATATTCCTCCTGTTCCCAACCCCCACCACCCACGTCAGATGCACGTCATACACTATCACACTCGCCGGCGTTTCAAGACCGTCCAATAATCGCTCCACTGGACCTTGCAGTTTCGTCAACGTCGCCTCTATAAATCCAGGGAAGTCGGCGCCTCGGACAAGCTCCGAAGGAATAACGTTCGGAATAGCGCGGAAGCGGATGTTAGCCGGTTTGGGGTCGGAGCCAATGAAGCCGAGCCATTCTTCAGTGACGATGAAGGTGAGGAGAATGTCGGGTCGGCGTGAGGCTATTAGCTTACAGAGGTTCATGATGGGGTTGATGTGGCCTCTTCCTGGGTATGGCATGACCACAACGTGGCAGTTACTGGTTGGCTGCAATACAGACTTATTGGCCATTCGGATTTCAATGGGACAGAAGCAGAATTAGAAGATGAACGGAGGTTGTTTCAGGTTGCAGGTCGCCGATGAGAGCAAACGGAGCGACAGAAATCTAGACAAAGTCTTTTCTAGACCATATAAAATTGGACCACTGACATAGTTATGCTTTAACGTTAATTTGTTTCTCAAACATCAGGAAGATTCTTGACTTTTAACGTTAAATATTTCTAGTTTGTTTTTTTTTAAATCATGAATTTTTAACTTTTATAATGATCTCCTGGTTTCTCGATGACCGTGAGAAGTGGTTGATTTCTGTAAATTCAAATTGTAGAGCAGATTGTTGTAAAGTAAAACTACAAAATGTCCGACCAATGAGAGTATGTCATATCATAAAATATTCATATTTTGATGAAAAATACGAGTATTGAGAGCATTGCCCTATGTTTAAACAGTTTGTTTAAGAGGGGTTCAAGTTATCATCGCTCCAATTGTTGACTGGCACGTGTCCCCTAGAGTTTCCCAATTTCCAGTCGCTCACTCCTTCTTCGACCCTAGTTTTTGATTGATTAACAAACAAAAAAAAAAATCAAAACTGAAAAGGCCCGTTTGATATTTCTTCTTATATTTTTATCAAACTACCTTCATTTATGGATTTTATCCCCACAGATTAAGATGTATATATTTTTTTGAATTTCTTCTTCCCCTTTTGCTGTTGTTAGGAACACGATCAATTTATTAAATGTGGCTATTTCTTAATGCATCGCCGGATTTTCTCTCCCTTTCGTGCCACCACAATCCTCCCCAACAATTAACAGTCTCCCCGCTTCAATTTTGACCAAACTTGCACAAATCATATTACGGTTTTTCGATATGAAATTAATAGGACTCACAACCCATTTTCCACCCCTAGTTCCAGTTGGGGCCAGGGTTTTCCCTACAGCCACTTGTCATGAATTAGCATCAAACATTGCCAAATAATTCAACCTCTGTTGAGAGTTGAGACCCATGTGAATGACAAGAATTTCGAGTGCATTTATGTTCACTTGTTTAGAAGGCTAGCTGTTGGTTGAAACTTGAAAGGATAGACAAGGATGAAGATATTGTTCGGGATAGTCTATTGGAAGGATATGAATCGAGAGTTGGGGTTGAGGATGTTGATAATACTTTACATAAACAGAATACCGAGGGTTTGAATGAGGCGGTGACCGCCGGTAGGGAGGAGTCGTGTAAGTTGGTTACAGCCTTACAACAGGATGCTGTAATGCGGGGGATTAATATATATTTTGGTCCCTAGACATTTACAAAAAGAATAGTTTGGTCTTCGAATTTTAAAATATATTCATGTGGTCCCTTAACTTATTTTTTAGATCAATTTCCCCTCTCCCACCGTTAGGATTACATTTTCCATCAACTTTTTTACAACATGACTAAATTACTCTTATTAAAAAGTTTCGGACTGTCTTATTAAAAAGTTTCGGACTGACTTTTTAAGAAATGTAAAATAGAAGGGGTTAATTGTCAATTTAATAATTTAATCATCTTCATCTTCAACATTTAAAAAATCAAAAACCCAATTCAAATCTCAAACCCAAGATGAACTCTCCAATTTTCTCAAATTCCCCAATGGTTTTCCAAAGCTAACAAAGATAAACTCACCAATTTTCTCAAATTCCCCAATTTCTCAAATTTGGACTGCTCCATCTTTTCCATCATCAATTACACCAACAACAAAAATTACATATTCCACCTACAGCAAACTAACATGATGAACTCACCAAGCCCAGTCTCGAATTTGTTGAGGCAACGTGAGAGATGAAGACCAGAGATGACGTCGTTGGATCTAAATTGGAACGGAGATGGAGCAGGAGGGAGGGATGAAGCTGGAGCCAACTATGGAGTTGGTGACGCCCGAAGATGATGAAGGAGGCCGATGATTGGAGGACGATGGTAGCTGGATCTGTTTGAACGAAGATGGAGGGTTGCAAACGTGGGGGTCGTTTTACAAGATCTGGATGGCGGCGGAGAAGGGAGATGGGGAAGATGACGGAGTTGCCGTCTGATGAGAGAGAGTTGGGCGGCCAGCCGAATTTCTAATTTTGTTACCGGTTTTGAGTCTTCTCGGGTAAAGTGAGGAGTGCGATAAGAAGACATCTTTTCTTGGTGGCACAAAGGACTCGTAATTTGCGTTCACTTTGAAACTTTTTGAGAAGCTTAGAGAGTCCACGATGGACCCTTTTATCACCACTCCAAAAGTGATTTTGGAGTCTTTTTGCAAAACTCAACCACACAATGGACTCCCAATTTTACGCTCAATCCCTATAAGCTGGCAAATGGATCGCAATAGATCGGGGGACTCTTAGCGTGAATAGTTACTCTTCATTACCTCACTTCTCTCTCTTCCCAACCGTCTTTTTCATTCTGTCTCCTCCCCGGTCTTCTTCGTTCTGTCTACACTAACAAAGCCAAGAGTGAAGCTGGTCTATTTGACAGAACTCTCCGGCGACTGAACTCGAGCTACCCTCGCCGCCGGGACGACGACCATTTTGTCTCGCCCGTGACTCGGGTGTTCGATCCCGAAGACGCCGATTTGTTCTACGTGTCGTTCTTCTCGTCGCTGAGCTTGGTAATGAATCCAATTCGGCCGGCGATGTTGCCGGAGGGAGGGTTGGTGTATAGTGATGAGGAAATGCAGGAGGATTTGATTGGGTGGTTGGAGGAACAGGTGTATTGGAAGAGGAACAATGGGTGGGATCATGTGTTTATATGTCAGGATCCTAATGCATAAGATCAAGAATGGGGTGTTGCTTGTTTCGGATATTGGGCGGTTGAGACGCGATCAGACTTCTTTAGTTTAAGGATATGATATTGCCATATTCACACCGAATCAATACCTTTAAGGGGGATGTAGGAGTTGAAAGCAGGAAATCACTCTTGTGAATCAACAAAAATATTTGTCTCGTATCCTTAATGTATGAGAGAACAAAAAAACTTAAAATATATTTTAAACATAAATCCTCCTTAGTCAAATATTTTTGAAGTAAAAGTAATTGAAATTATTAAAACATACAACTTTTTTTTCCATAGAATATAAAATATAAAATATTTCATTCAAATCATGAAAATAGAAATTATAAAGATGAAAAATATATTAGTAGTTAGGTTTGTTAGTTGAGTTTTGAGCAGGGTCGGTCCTGAGTTTCGAGAGGCCCATGGCAAAAAAAAAAAAGGGGACCCTTTATAAAATCAAAATCATTTAAATTATTGGGAAGCTAAGTTTCGAACCTTTAACTTCAACCTTAAATCAAGTGCATCTTAACCACTAGGTGAAACCAAATAATTATTAACTATTTTGACACTATAACATATATCTGAAATATGGTAATATTTGAAACAAAAAATTTGGGGGTGGCGGCCTAAAATTGTATAGACGGTTTGAGATATTTGAGGTGTATAGAGTGTTGTATAAAAGGTAATTGATGAAGTGAATTGTTTTTTAGAAGATTGACAAAATGTAAAAGAAAAAGAAAACGAGAAGACTAAAGTATGGTATTAGGTGTTATTGTTGTGGTACAAAACAATATGAAATGAAATCCCAAGCAATAAGTCAACGTTGCTGGATCACCATATTAGCTCAAGTGCTATTTGGGTTTCTTTGAGTGTAATTCTGGATTCATTACCCTATGATATAAATCTTTGTGTTGGGAGGGGGTTATGAGGAAAATAAATTGATCATTTTCAGCACCACAAATAGGGAGGGGTTGTGAGAAAAAAAATTGTAACTTACTTGGGTCAGTGGGCGGCAGCCATGGTAGAATGGAAGGAAAGTGGAGTTGAGTTTAAGATGAAAATGATTAAATTGTTGAATTGACAAGTCATCCCTTCTATTTTGCATTTCTTAAAAAGTTAGTTGTATGAAATTTGTTAGTAAGGACAACTTAGTTATATTATATAAAAATGGATGAAAAATATAATAACAACGATGGGAGGGAAGAAGTTGATAAAAAAAAAGTATTAAGGAATCATATGAATATATTTTAAAATCCGAAATCAGAACTATTCTTTTTGTAAATTTTCGAAACTAATATATTATTTTATTCTAATTCTAATGCGGCAGTCCCATCATGTTATGGTTTGTAATCAATCTATAGTTAGAGCATCCTCAATATTTATATTCTTAATAAAACTTTTTAATTGGGTCCCACTGTCACGTATATATTTTTATTTTTTTATCCACTTAAAAATATATATTCCTATTGTACAAGCTTCTTACATAACTTATTACACAAAAAAATATTAAATTTAACACCATTTAAATAAAAACAAAACCCCACCCTCACACACACAAATGCCAAAAAGGACGGTTGTCCCATCACTCTCTCTCATCCCCCAACTTCTTATTTAAGAAGTTAAAACTCTCCCTCTCTCCTAGGTGGAAAAAAAATCCTAATAACCACTATACACAAATTCCAAAGCATTAAGAAGTTGGAAAAAACAACAATTTGGATGCTCTTAGGGTAAGTCAAATGGTAGGGGTCAAAACCAAATTTTGATATCTATGTAAAAGTATTAGGTTTCTCCAATGGTTAAAGTAAGAGAAATCAAAATTAGTTGTGGTACTAGGGAAGGTACCAAATTTGATATCTTCCTTAGTACCTCACCTAATTTTAGTACGCTTCATTTTGATACATATGGTTGAAGATTATCATTTGATACCCATGAATAATAGTAACTAATAGGTTTCAAATTTTGGTTTTGATAAGTATTGGCAAGTACCACTCCATTCGACTTGACTTCAAATTGAGAAAAGCTAAGTGGACACGTGGCAGACAATAATTAGAGTGATAGAGAATGTGATAGCATTCTGTGACTAATGATTTGAAGTCGTTTAAGAGTTGGTTTGACTTTTGGGCTGAAAAAGTAAGTCTCAAATGAATCAAAGCTCCTAATAAAAAAAAAAACTTAAAATAGAAGAGTTTTCATTTATTTATTATTATTTAAAATATTAAAACAATTGAATGAATTAAGAATTTATTGTTCTTTGATTTGAATTCCTTGATGTTTTTTTAATGATTCCTAATAAAATTAAACTTTCCTTTCAGAAAATGTTTAAAGAAGCTAATTCACATTTCAAATTAAAAAAATTATAATATAATGAAACTTTTTTATTTGGATATTGTGAGAACCCTATTTTGAAACCTTGTTACACGAACTTTCAAAACTTAAGCACATTCAATATGTTCGGTCTCGAATTGACTCTCAAAATGTTATAGAAAATAGTCGCACCTTTTTTTAAAATACTTATTCTTTTTATTAATATTTGTTCTTCAATCTTTCCCAATTACTTCACTTTTTTTTATGCATCTTTGATTGTATCCATACGGGTTTGATTGTCTCTCAATCATTTACCATCAAATACATGTTTTTATTGTACACAGATATGTTAGTGATCTCATAAGATTTTAAATATATTTAGTAGGGGTGAGATTAGTCAGGTTCGGTCTAGTTTTTTGCAAAAAAAAAAAAAGAAAATCGGAACGAAACCAATTATCCGGTTCTCAAAAAATTCAGAACCAGAACCAACCAAATACGTATGAGAACCAATACTTTGGTCCGATCCTAAACCAACCGAAAATGTACTTGAACCATGACCGGACCAATACTAAGTTTTTAACTATTTAATACAAACAAATAATTAAATCATAAACTTCATAAAAAGATTAAAAATATTCAATAATAGTACATTTAAAAAAAATTTCTCTCCTAAGAATTATTCTTCATAATGGTTTTGATTATTCCTTCATTCTTATATAAGTCCTACTACCACATCATCCACTTTACAACTTAACTTTCCAAATAGAATAATTCACATTAGTCAAGTTAGGAGGTCGAATAACATTTTCATATTGAGAATTCATCATGACTACAATCAGAATCTTCTCTTTGTGACGTCAAGAGGAGGTTCTGATACAAATTGAAAGTGCAATAGTAGCTAAAATTCAACGAAAACTGTCAATGCAGCTTGTGATACAGCTGCATCCGAATATGCATTGACCAGAAAGTAAAACAAGTAAACAACGGAAGTCATTAAACTATTAAAGGAGTAATAAACACACAAGTTTATCAAACAATCTACAAGCTATACTTGTAGATCCAACCTTATGGCTAAAAAAGATTTCACTAAAAGATTATGAGTTTTACAAACAAAACGTGAAATCAACAAAATACCAAAACCTCTAATAAGACATCAAGTCTGTAGAGGAAACCCACAAAAACAAAGTATAGAAAACGTGAGATTAAAAAATAAGTTTTCTAGAAACTAGAAAACAAACATCAAAAACAGTAATGCAGCTTGTGATGAAGCTGCATCCAAATTTTCAGCAGAGAAACTCTCAGCTTTTCTCTTTGTAAAATGTCTTTGTGTCTGTGTATGTCTTCGTATTGTCTGCACAGAAATATTCTTGTATTTATAGATAAGGAATAGTCCTACACAAATAAGAAATCCAACAACTCCAAGGAAATATATGAAAAAAAATGTTAGTTTCCAAAAAAAGGTTTTCTAATTAAATTGAAAGATCTTACCAAAGATTTTGTCCAACTTAAATATGGACCCTTGAAATCTTTTGGAAGTATTTAAATATTGTAACAACTTATCATTGCTTTAAGACCAATAAATATATTAAATATATTAACTATTTACCATAGCTTTTGGTAGGGGTGTAAGTGGTTCGGTTTGGTTTGGTTTATTCCAAAATCACAAACCGAATCGCCCCTATTGGTCCCAAAAATCCCAAATCGAACCGAACCAAACAAGGTTTGGAACCGAACCGAACCACTCGGTTTGGTTTGGTTTTGTGGTTTATATAAATTATTTTTATTCAAATTAACCAAAATTAAAAATAACAATAAAATAAGATTTTAATTTGGAATTAACATCAAAATTACGAAATAACCAACTAATAACAAATTATCATAAGGAAAACAATACAAATTCTAAAATAAACAATAGCAATGGAAGAAATAATAGTTCTTCTACAATCAAGATTTTGTTTGGTTTAGTATGTATATAAATAAATATATATAAGATGATATATATTTATATATTATGACTAAATCAAAGGCCTAGATTATGACTAAATCAAAGGCATAGATTATACATATAAGATGATCTAAATGTTCAAAATAGTTAACAAATTTAATATAATATATATTGTATAATAAATAAATGAAAAATATATGTTGGTTTGGTTCGATACCAAAAATCGTGAATCGAACCGAACCAGGTGATTTTCTAATTTTTGAAACTGAAAGCGAACCGTCTTCGACCAAAACCGACTGGTTTGGTTTGGTTCGGTTCCATGGTTCGGTGGTTCTGATTTACACCCCTAGCTTTTGGACCAAAAAAGAACACAATAATAAATTCAATTGAGAAAAATAGGCCGATCCTATTTTACCCTTAGAATTTAGAGTATCCACAGTGGTTCCCTTTATTAACACCCTAAAACTTTTTTAGGGGTTTTTACCACACTTAAGCCCCACAGCGGACACCCTATCAATCACGCTATCCCTAAAAAAAGCTAACTCTCCCCCAACTTATTGGGTGAGTATTAGCTGGCCTCCATTCATCTCTTTCTTCTTTCTCCCCTACTTATCTCCTTCTTCATTGGTTTTCTTTCTAGTATTCGTTCCCTTTCAAAAATTTGTTCCAAAATTTAAAGAAGGCGGTAAAAACTGAATTTTTTTGGCTTGATCAGAGCATCCTGGTTTTGGCCAAAATTTTGATGTGCTAGAGTGTAGAGCATATGAATTAAATAAACAACCCAACTCACATCATCACTTTGATGATAATATGCTTTCCCATTTTTCCCATTTTCTTTTTCAATTAATTTAGTGTATTTTTTGCACTATCATTTCTCTTTTTTATTATTTATAATTTAAAATTATGGGTATATTGATAATATTAAAAAGCGTGACAAGACTTTATTTAAATAAAATAATTGATATAATCAAAATATATAATATATTTTTCATAAAATATAAAATTTAAAAGTATAAATATTTTATTTCAATTGCGGTAGGAAAATAAAAAAAATAAAAAGTAAAAATATATTAGTAATTAAGTTTGTTAGTTAAGTTGTCACCAATTCAAAGGGTTATAAAGAGGGTACTTATTGGAGTTGAAACTTTTTTAAAGGACCTTTAAAAAAATTTAGAGGGTTATATGAAGGGCGTTTTAGGATGCAATCATTGTGGATGCTATTGGTATGAAATCCCGTGTTGGAATTGAAGTAATTTCGGTGCAATGTTATATTATAACTTTGATGAGTGTAAGAACCAATAAGCCCTTTCATTGCATACTTGATACTTATATAATCCTTGTTACCCTTCTTCGTCCCAAAAAAACAAACTCACGTTCACTTTTTTTTTTTTTTGTCAACTTAATTAAAGTTTGACAAAAAAAAAAGAATATTTACTTAGCCATATGGAATTGTTAAAATTGTTATCAAAAGCATTCTTCATATATATATAGAAGCAGGGTAGTCTATATAGAAAAAATTCCCGCTAAAACTTTGTTTCCCAAAATAGAATCTCCTATTAACAAGAAACAATTAATGAATTCTTTAATTAAATATTCAAAAACTCCTTAGAACTTCCACCATCAATTATCCCAATTTGCACAGTTTTTCAATTCTCGGTTGTATCAAACGGAAATTAATCAACACATAGTAAATGATGATTAATGAAAATGGATTAGTTCACAACATGAACATATCAAATATTGAAATATTATACTAAAAAATCAAGTAAATCAAGAAATACCAAAAATTTGAGATGTAAAAAAAAACATTGACAAATTCGAAGTAGTATGGAATAAAATCACCAGAAAAAAAAAATTATCTTTCAAGAATATTAAATGATTAAACAAGTTCAGAGATTTATCTAAAAGTAAATAACAAAAATCGATGCATAAAAAATATCAACAAATTCACAGTAGATCTGAATGTCAAAAATATTTTTATACGAAATAATTAAACAAAATATTTTTATGTGATTTCATTAGATCCGAATGAAAAATCACCGAAAAAATATAATCAATATTTTTCCCTCAGAATAAAGTTGGATATTAGAGAAAGATAGATGGATCGAGTGAGATATGGAGCGAGAGGACGAAAACTTACTATGATGTTGACGGTGAGTGTAAGAGATCGAGATTGTTAGTGAGAATATGAGATATTTCCTAAGAAAGATGAATAATAAGGGATATTGCCAGTGAGGTTAATTTCCTATTTTCCTCTCCTTCTTTTTTTCTTTTTTTGTGTGTAGTTAACGGGGGATTATTAAACCACGATAACATTTCAATTTTTTTATAATGTTATTATTTTTCGATGTATTTCTTTATAATTAACTTCTCTTCTTTTGTAGTATATTATTTTAAGTTGTTTATTGCTTTTCATATAATGCAATTACTATATGACCATATACTCACCATATTTTAATTTATAACAATGCTATGTTTACAACTATTTTTAAAATTATTGCTACAATTAAGATTTAGTGAAGGACAAAGTTGTATTTATTTTCTAAAAAATGACTTTATTTTATCAGATCTTAAATATACAAGTCTCTAATTTTTCAATCAAAACAACATTTTTTAAAATTGAAAGTAGTTGCCTCCAATATTATTATTATTATTATTATTATTTTGAAATTTTGTTTTTCTTCTTTGTTTCACTTGAGTATAAGTTAATTGAAAAAATTGTATTGTCATGCGTTTAACGCACGGGTGTAAAACTAGTTTTATATAATATCAACATGGACAAAGTTACTGATGTCAATGTGGACAACAACTTAAAGATATGCAGTGTAATTGGATTGGTTGCCTCGGCATTTCCTCAAACCAGTGGGTGGCAACTTGGAAAACCACCATACTAAGGCTCCATTTGTTTTACGGAAAATGATTTCTGGAAAACGTTTTCTTAATTTTACGACATTTGATAACTTTAGAAAATATAGTCAACGTAAAAGATTTTTCGAGTCAATATAAAATATTTTTCGAGTCAACGGAAAATCAAGTCGGCCTTATTTTCCGGAAAATGACTTACGGATTTATTTTTCGTAAGTCATTTTCCAAATGTTCGAGCACCCCTCTGCACCCTTCCACAATTACACATATTTACATACACGCACAATATTTTATTCAACAAATAAATTATTTAAAAATATAATGTGCACATTATTTATAAATTATAATTTTAAAAAATACTCACTACGTCATAAAATTAGTGTCCACTATATATTTAAGAATGTTCAAAACATTATCCATTTGATTTTTAAAAATATTTTTTCATATCAATTATCAAAAAAAAAATTATTTGTATTTGTGAGATTGAAAAAATATATACCTTATTGATTTGACATCATCAATGATAAATTTAGGGTTAATAAAATAAAATTACTTCAAATTCAACACTATTTTATATTCAATATATATATAGACTTTTGAGTTACCATTCCACTCTTTCTCTCTTCTCTCTTCTTTATATTTTAGCTGGTTGTATTTCTTTTTCTCTCTCCCGTGTCCTCCCTATTTTCTCTCTCATCACCATCATCTTCTCTCTTTTAATTATGTTTAAACATTTTCTCTCTTTAAACATAAAATATAGTAACTAAAAAATAATAGTTCCGAAGTCAAGAAAACAAAAATATAAGAGGTTAGTAAAATAAAAATAATTTATGGAACAAACCACTATAAAAATAAAAGTTGCAGAATCAACAAAACAAAAATAATTTAATGCGGAGGTTAGTAAAATAAAATAGTTTACGAACAAAATTTAAAAACAAATTCTTAAAAATATATATGTAAAACAAAAATACGTTAGTAAAATAAAAATATTTGATGGAACAAAAATAATAGTTAAGAAGTCAATAAAACAAAAACAATTTGATGTGAGGTTAATAAAATAATAAAAATAATTTATGGAACAAAAGTTTAAAACAAATTATTAAAAATAGCTATGTGAAAAAAATACATTAGTAAAACAAAAATATTTGATGAAACAAAAATAATAGTTACAGAGTCTATAAAACAAAAATAATTTAAACTGAGGTTAGTAAAATTATAAAAATAATTTACGGAACAAAAGTTTAAAACAAATTCTTAAAAATAGTTATGTAAAACAAAAATACATTAGTAAAATAAAAAATATTTGATGGAACAAAAATAATAGTTATAGAGTCAATAAAACAAAACAATTTAAACCGACGTTAGCAAAATAATAAAAATAATTTACGGAACAAAGGTTTTCCGTAAAACTAATTCTTAAAAATAAAACAAAAAATAATAGTTACGAAGTCAATAAAACAAAAAATATAATGGAAGTTAGTAAAATCAAAATAATTTACGAAACAAAAATAATAGTTAACATTAAAAATAATTTCGTTATTTTGATTTTAGCTCATTTGCTTATCCGAAATTTCTTTATTCATAAAATATAAATATAATTTAATAAAAGTAATCATTTTAAAGGAAAACTTATTTGAGTTCAGATTCTATTTTGCAGGGAGGAAAAAATCAAGTTTATTCGAATACATTCATTTTACAAAGTTTTTGAATAGTATAAAGTGTTCGTGATTGGTAGGTCATGAATTGACACTTAAAATTGGTGTTCCAACAATGTTATTGAAAAACATTGACCATACTGCAGGGTTGTGCAATGGAACATGACTAATCATCATAAATCTTGAGGATCACATCGCTGAAACAATTTTTTTGAAAAGAAGCAATGTTAGAGAAAATGTTTTTATCCCCAGATTGTCATTAACTCAATCCGATGTAAAACTGTTTTTCAAGTTCCAGAGAAGACAATCATTGCTGGTATCATATGCAATAACAATTAACATGACCAAAGTCAATAATTGCACGTAAGTCTCTTTTTGAAGAAACCAATATTTAGTCATGCGCAATTATATGTTGCAGTTTTTAGAGTAACAAACTATTTTGGTTTAAAGATATTGATATGCGGTGAAGATAAAAAACCAACTAATAAGATAGCAAATGTTGTGTATAAGGAATTTTTTTTAGAACCTATAATGATTAGTGATATACTTATTTGTAATTGTTAATAAACCGATTTTTCTTATTTTATCATTTAAGATTTTTTATCCTCTTTATTTTGTTTATGTACGATTTAGTTGACGTGCGTTCAACGCACGAGTTAACAGTGGCGAATCCAAGAAAATTCTAAAGTGGATTCACAAAAGTTAACTCACGTTGAAAGGTGGGTCACTTTGTAAAACACCATTTTACAAGGTGAAAATAAATAACTTTTTAAAAAAATTGGGTTCACTTGCACCTAATTAGGACTACATGGATCCGCCCCTGCGAGTTAAAAAAACTAGTATGTATTAATATTAGAATATACTTTTAATATATATTGTTTTCCGTAACATTTTTCATGCGTTTACCAATCACCCGAAAATGTTTTTCGGCATATTTTCAAAAAAATTACTAAACACCTGAAAATGAAATATTTTTATTTTTCAGAGATCATTTTCTGAAAATAATTTTTCGTGAAACAAACGGAGTCTAAGAATAGGGAAATTGAGTAAGCTGACTTTATATATTCCATTGGAGTTTAAATACGAGCGGGAGTGCTGCCTGTTATGTCTCAGTATAAGATATATATAATTTGAACAAACTTAGAACAACAAATCAGAGTGGCGCAGCGGAAGCGTGGTGGGCCCATAACCCACAGGTCCCAGGATCGAAACCTGGCTCTGATATAGCAGGAGAGGCTTCTCAACTACCACTGTTTTTCTTTTTACAACTGACTACCACTTGATTTGGATCAACAAAAGAATTCTTTCTGTGTGGCTTTGTCTGCTTAAAACAAAAAGGTTTAGCAGAGC
Source organism: Codonopsis lanceolata (assembly GCA_013146195.2). Taxonomy (NCBI): domain Eukaryota; kingdom Viridiplantae; phylum Streptophyta; class Magnoliopsida; order Asterales; family Campanulaceae; genus Codonopsis; species Codonopsis lanceolata. The sequence goes on along the minus strand of CM028384.1, from coordinate 38,120,400 downwards.
CTACAAGAGATCCCAAAACCCAGATTGCAGTACTCTGTACTCTACAAGGTCTACCACTATTTCATCTATCAAACTGTGGAGTATGGAGTATGACCCTATCGATTTCAAATTTCTCATGGCAATCAAGAAGCTCATCGTTTCAGGGACATCACGGAGTTCCTTATAATTACAAGCTCTCCGAGACCTTTAACTTGAAGGAGAGATACGCATGAAAAGAGTCTTTCCCAATTCAAGTACAATTTCAGTTCCGCTGAAGGGAATCATCTGCCTTGTGGAGGCATGCTTAAACTTCATTGCCACAAAGAATGATTCTTTCTATACACAAAGAGCAAAAACAAGCCTTCAGATGCAATGTATAGAAAGAATCATTCTTGAAGGTTTCTTTTCAAAATCTCCTCAAAGCAACCGATGGGTTCTCTTCAGTAAAATCTGATTGGTTTGGATGGCTATGGCCTCGGTTTACAAAAGAATCCTTGATGATAAAGGACATTGTTGCTGTAAACACAGATATTAGCCTCTTTAATTTTCTCCTATTTGCATCTTTCAGGGAATAATGGTTGTCACTCCTAGAACAGAAAATTAAATTTTTCAAGTAAAAGTTAAACTATATGCTTTTGGAAAGTACCCTAAACCAGTGGGCTTAAACAATCTATAGCCTAGTTAACGTAAAATGAAGACTACTTTTAATGCATTAGCTTATAACTAATTCGAGCATGAGTTATATTGGAAAGAAAAACGGACTTAAATAGCTTGCAAACTCTTATTTATATATCTAACGTAGACTGTAGACTGCCATCTTCTCATACCTCAGTTGGACTCGCATATATGCTTGATGCTTGACTTATTTATCTGCACAACACTCTTTAACGACATGGTGACTGTGGGTGTGTGTGTGTGTTCATATGATGTACCTGAGTGGTGTGATCAATCGCAAAAGTTATTTTTTGATGATTCTTGTCAAAGTCGCATTTTTGTTAATCATATGTTGTACGAAATTCTGGGATGGTTTCCTCCTCAAACTTGCATATCAATAATTCCCCCCCCTATTTAGAAGTGCTAGTGATTAGTGTCAAGCCTCTGTATGCAGCCATTTCATTTGTGCTTTTCTTTGCCTTTATAACTTTCTTTTTAAAGTAAGATGGTTTGTTCAAGTCAATTTACGTGCACCTCAAGTCCTTAAGCATATTCGTTCGGTCTAACCCTTATAGTTGCACCTCAAATAAATTGATATATAATAATTTTTCTCCTATCAAAAAGAAAAAAGAAGCGGTATTTGGTTTAGTATGGAATTCCCAAGTTGGAACGGAAATAATGTTGGTGTATGGTTATATCCTATTATCCAAACTTTGACAAGTGGAAAAACCTTTAAGTCTTTTTGTTGCAAATTTACTTTCTTGTAAGTTGTAACTGATGATTAGCGTCGTTGGTACCTACCTTCCTCTTACCCAAAATAAAATAAAATATATGTATGTATGTATATATATATATATTTTTTTTCTTATTCAATTTAATTAAAGTTTGACCAAAATTTTATAAATATATACGTAGCATTATGGAATTCTAAAAATTGTTATTGAAAGTATTCTTAATATATAATTGAAATTGTATTACTTATTACATAATAAATATACGTTTAATACTAGTAATTTTCTATATTGTCTTTAGAATTAAATATTAATTTGGTCCCTGGACATGTCAAAAATCAATGTTTTGGTCCCCGGACAAAAAAATAATAGAATTTGGTCCACTGACATGTATTTTGGTCCAATTTGACCTCCCACCGTTAACGTTAGTTTTGCCGCTTGTTTTCTTTTTTAATTGACGATAATGCCCT
>CM028384.1:38058036-38118466 GCA_013146195.2 Codonopsis lanceolata | reverse complement strand
CCATTGCTGAGCGCCTAAAATACAGCTTGTACGATTTCGTGTCGATCACTAAGAATGTGATCATCTCTATCCGAAGCTCAGCCCATCGCCCATGAATACCTCCAGCTCGATGGTACCCTGACGCCTACTTGGTGATTGGTGAATCCTCAAGCTTCTTAGATAAGGCTTGAGCATGGCGTCCGGCCAATCTTGAAGCGGGGAGTAATGCATGATGTCCATGCAGGCTCCAGTATCGAGTAAGACCCGGTGGACTTGCCAATTGTTCACCAGGTAGGAAATAACCAGGGCGCTTCGATGCCAAGGGAGTGCTTTCCAACTCACTGTGAGTAAAACATTTGCTTTGCTCGCCTGCCCGCTGTATTGCTGGCGTGTTCACAGCCCTGGACAAGGAGTAGATATGCTTCCTGAGCTGTGTGTTGGACGGGAGCTCCTCTTGAATCATGTTTATCACCCCCTCGAACCTGAGGGGCTGCCTGGCCACCTCTTCCTCTTGGGGTCTTCCCTGGTCATTATTGGCATTGTTCCATGCGCCTCGATCCCTTTGAAGCGGCCTAGCTTGCCCGCATTGATCGACTTTTTGAATTTCCCTTTTCAACACATCTGCAATCCTCAGGTGGCTGCCAAGCCGATTACCATGGTGGTAATCACAATACTTTGTGTTGTCCCGGGTATGAGCAAGCTCAGGGTCGAGTGGATATGGGACGGGCAGCGCGTCTCCTACTTGGAACATAATTTCTTCCCGCGTCGTATTAAGCGAGGTGAACTGAGTTTCTTTAAATCTTTGCCCGAGGGTGGAGGTTTTCTTCATGTCTTTGCTCGAGGTAGTTGTTCTCCAAGCTCGGGTCACTGGCGGCGTGGCCGAGCTACCTTGAGCCTTGTCCTTATTTTTGGCTTTATCGCCTTGACACTCTCGGTTGAGCGTAAGAGATGTGAATTTGCTAGCCGCCTCGCCTTGAAGCCCCCGGGTTCATCGCTAGCATTGTCTTTAGTGGCCCTGCCCTCATGTTGTTCAGATAACAAAAAGTAATTTCAGGGTCACTGGTCGCAGTCACTTGATCGAGCATCTCCTCGAATCTCTTCAAGTAGTTGTTGTATGATTCGTTATCACCTTGCTTGATCTTGGCAAGGTCGAAACGATTCTTGGGGTTCGGGCATGCAATGCCGAATTCCTCTAGGAATTTTGCTCTGAGTGTTGCCCAGCTATCGATCGATCCCCGGGGAACTCTGCCCAACCAGGCCTGCGCTTTTCCCTGGAGAGCTCCCTCGAATGCCCGCATCTTCAGGGCCTCCACATCTGTGACCATCCGAATTTGTGCCTCGAATGATCGGAGCCAATCGCTTGTCAGCGCTCTTCCGAAATACTTGTCGAACCGCGGAAGATGACCCAAGCGCGGTGGCGCATTTTCAATTTCTGGAGTGAATGGGCTGCCCTCCAGCGGCTTAGTGGCTCCATAACCGGGCTTGGCCACGGCTAGATTTGCCATTTGCTTTGCCATGTCCCTTTTCATGCCCTCCATTTTTTCAGACAGCCGTTTCTCCGCGTCCACTGTTAATCTCGAAGAGTGGGCGGGGTCTGAATGGTCGCCACGCACATGCGGGCAGAAGGTGGGCTCGTAAGAGGATCCAGCCTCCTGTGTGACGCGGGCTTTGTACTTCGGGTTGTGCGTGCTTCTACGCGCACTCACGCGGGCCCTACGCGGCCATGGCTCTCCTCGCGAGCATGGTGCCGATGATGCCGCCTGCCGCCGCTGGAGTGATTTTGACGGCCGTGTGATCCGCCTCACCGGCTCATTCGCTTGCTTTACCGCCTCCACTCTTTCGGTTGGTATGTGAAGCGATTTTGAGGGAATCCGTCTCGAAGCGGCAACGCTGAGGCGTGGCTATCGCCAACAAAGTCCGGGTTACCGAGCGGCAAAGACCATGTTCAGAATCGTACCGGGCATGGCCTAAGGCAAGGCGAGCCGGGTTGAGTGCATACATCTTGTTATAGTACTCCGCTTGAATTTGCAAAGCAACGGCTTGTTGGTCGAGGTTTTGTCCAGACAGACTCACGTGGCTGTCCTGACCAATTCTCCCGTTGGCGGTTGAGATGTACCCTGAGGTCTTGGGAGCGGGCATCGCACCTCTCATTTATGACCAATCTAGCATCGCGTTGGCTCGCACGAATTTGACTGGCATGTTGGGAGATCTGCCCTTCAACATACGACACCTCATTGCCCTGTGTTGCATGTCCAGCAGCCACCTTTTGGTTTCTAGTTTGCACCCCGTGCGGTGCTTTTGGTGGAGGGTTATTATTCACAACCTGGTGGCTGCCAGCCTGTTGATTGCTGACAGTGGCATGGTGTTTGCTTCATTTTCCAGCCATTACAACCAAAAGAAGATCGATAGTTTTACCGGAAAAATTTAGAGGGAAGTGTTGAAACTTCGTTTCCCGGCAACGGAACCAAACTGATGTGGCAAAATCACAGCTTGGGCCGTCCTTGAGTTGGGTAGGATATATGGGCTTCGAGATCACCTTCTTTGAGCCTATTAAGAACACAAGAAAGCTTGAGTGGAAGTGCAAGGCAGGGCCTCGCGAAACCCCTCCGGCGTGAGAGTAAGTCTCGTGTTTAAACTTGAAAGCAAATCGACAGAGTATCGAGGCTTAAGAAAGTGTGTGTACCTTGTTAATGATGATGGAGAGGTATTTATAGGCCCTCAAGGTGATTGAATCCGTCTAGGATTCAGTTTCCATGTTTACCCAATCAATCAAGGGGAGAATCCCTTGATTTTAGGCATGATAAGCGGCTGACCGCGTAGATGTAGGAGCAGATAAGACAAGTATCCTACTCAAGTAAGGAAACCTTTGACTTGTCTTGGAGAGCAAGTCTTCGGTGCTTCCCATTTGATGTGTGCCCGGGGGAGCAGGGCTCTGCCCGGGTATTCCACTTGCATTGCTCTTGAACTTGTTGTACGTCTAAGGGACGGCCCCTGGTTGGGCGGGCAAGGCCAACGCTCGACTAGGTTTGGAAGAAATGAATCTGGTTTCTTTGCTAAATGAGTGACGTCTGGGCATGGCCCCTAGTCGGACAGGCAAGGCCTATGCTTGGCCAGGTCTGGACGGGATTTACATTGCTCGCTGCTCGATACTTATATCACTTTGCTCGCTGGACCTGTGGGCCCCATATGCATTGTGCTCGTGATTGGCACGTGATGCTAACTCGTGCATTGCTCGTGACCGGGCTTGGGCCGGGCGTATCACTAGTATTAAACGTATATTTATTATGTAATAAGTAATAAAATTTCAATTATATATTAGGAATACTTTCAATAACAATTTTTAGAATTCCATAATGCTACGTATATATTTATAAAATTTTGGTCAAACTTTAATTAAATTGAATAAGAAAAAAATATATATATATATATACATACATATATACATATATATATAATTTTATTTTATTTTATTTTTGGGTAAGAAGAAGGTAGGTACCAACCACACTAACCATCAGTTACAACTTACAAGAAAGTAAATTTGCAATAAAAAGGCTTAAAGGTTTTTCCATTTGTCAAAGTTAGGATAATAGGATATAACCATACACCAACATTATTTCCGTTCCAACTTGGGAATTTCATACTAAACCAAATACCGCTTTTTTTTTTCTTTTTAATAGGAGAAAAATTATTATATATCAATTTATTTGAGGTGCAACTATAAGGGTTAGACCGAACGAATATACTTAAGGACTTGAGGTGCACGTAAATTGACTCAAACAAACCATCTTACTTAAAAAAAAATAAAAGTTAAAGGCAAAGAAAAGCACAAATGAAATGGTTGCATGCACGGGCTTGACACTAATCACTAGCACTTCTAAATGGGGGGGGGGGGGATATTATTGATATGGAAGAAAAAACAAATCGATTTTCTTACTTGCATTCTTTTCTTTCCGTTGTGATGGAAGTTTGAGGAGGAAACCATCCCAGAATTTCGTACAACATATGATTAACACAAATGCGACTTTGACAAGAATTATCAAAAAATAACTTTCACGATTGATCACACCCCTCAGGTAAATCATATGAACACACACACACACACAGTCACCATGTCGTTAAAGAGTGCGGTGCAGATAAATAAGCCAAGCATCAAGCATATACGCGAGTCCAACTGAGGTATGAGAAGATGGTAGTCTACAGTCTACGTTAGATAGATAAATAAGAATTTGCAAGCTATTTAAGTCCGTTTTTCTTTCCAATATAGCTCATGCTCTAATTAGTTATAAGCTAATGCAGTAAAAGCAGTCTTCATTTTACGTTAACTAGGCTATAAATTGTTTAAGCCCACTCGTTTAGGGTACTTTTCAGAAGCATATAGTTTAACTTTTACTTGAAAAATGTAATTTTCTGTTCTAGGAGTGACAGCCAATATTCCATGAAAGATGCAAATAGGAGAAAATTAAAGAGGCTAATATTTGTGTTTACAGCAACAACGTCGTTTATCATCAAAGATTCTTTTGTAAACCGAGGCCATAGCCATCCATCCAAACCAATCAGATTTTGCTGAAGACCCATCAGTTGCTTTGAGGAGATTTTGTAAAGAAACCTTCAAGAATGATTCTTTCTATACCAATCATCTGAAGGCTTGTTTTTGCTCTTTGTGTATAGAAAGAATCATTCTTTGTGGCTACTGAAGTTTAAGCATGCCTCCACAAGGCAGATGATTCCCTTCAACGGAACTGAAATTGCATTTGAATTGGAAAAGACTCTTTTCATGCATACCTCTCCTTCAAGTTAAAGGTCTCTGAGAGCTTGTAATTATAAGGAACTCCGTGATGTCCCTGAAACGATGAGCTTCTTGATTGCCATGAGAAATTTGAAATCGATAGGGTCATACTCCATACTCCACAGTTTGATAGATGAAATAGTGGTAGACCTTGTAGAGTACAGAGTACTGCAATCTGGGTTTTGGGATCTCTTGTAGACTCTGCTAAACCTTTTTGTTTTAAGCAGACAAAGCCACACAGAAAGAATTCTTTTGTTGATCCAAATCAAGTGGTAGTCAGTTGTAAAAAGAAAAACAGTGGTAGTTGAGAAGCCTTCTCTGCTATATCAGAGCCAGGTTTCGATCCTGGGACCTGTGGGTTATGGGCCCACCACGCTTCCGCTGCGCCACTCTGATTTGTTGATTTAAGCTTGTTCAAATTATATATATCTTATACTGAGACATAACAGGCAACACTCTCGCTGGTATTTAAACTCCAAATGAGTATATGAACTCAGCTTACTCAATTTTCCTATTGTTAGACTCCGTTTGTTTAATGAAAAATTATTTCTAAAAAATGAAGATATTTTATTGGGATAAGTGTATCATTAGTCCATGAACTTTGGCCAAGTACACCATTAGTCCCTAACCTTTCAAAAGTTTCACCACTGACCAAAGTAGGGCTTTTTGGCTCATCGTTGGTCCCTAGCCCCTCACGCCGTTTATTATCTCCGTTAATGAACGATTGTGCAGCTCACGTGAGGGCATTAGTGTCTTTTCCATAGGCTTCAAACATCAGGGACTAAAGGTACACTTAGCCCATTAACGGACGATCGATATTGAGAAACATTATCTAGCTCAATTCATTAACGAAGATATTGCGCATGGAAAAGACACTAATGAACTGAGCTCAGTTCATTATTTAGAAACAGAAAAAACTATAAACAGAAAAAACAAGTAGCTCACCTGAGGGCATAGCTCCCTTTTGCTTGTATACCATCGGCCGTAACCACCAGAGACGGAAATGGTTCGCCAGGAGACCTCCCTTGTTTTTGTGCCACTATAGCTTTGGTCCTCTTCTGCATACTAATCAACACGTTATGCCAAGTATTCACCCTTGATTCAACACGCCCATGCACACCGACAACACTCAAATCCCCCAAATCATCCGTACTCAAAGCCAACACCTCCTCCAAGGCCGCCTGCCGAGGACCGAAATCAAACAAGAACGAACCCCTTAGTAATCTCGGAATCGCTATCGACCAAAAACCTCATCCTACCCTCACCATCCATTCTCGCAGCCACCACACCTGCGCCGTACACCCCATAACTCGATTATCGGTAGCGATTAACACTTAAATCCCCCAAATCATCCATACTCAAAGCCAACACCTCCTCCGGCGCCGCCCCGTCGAGGACCGAAATCAAACAAGAACAGAACCCCTTAGTAATCTCGGAATCGCTATCGACCAAAAACCTCATCCTACCCTCACCATCCATTCTCGCCATGACCCCACACTGCCTGTACACCCCATAACTTCGATTATCGGTAACTTTTAACGAATCGTCAAAGGGAGGGAGAAGGTTGGCGTAGTGTAACTGCGCTTCACGCGGTCGATTGGATCGGAGATGGAATTGGAAACGAGGAGTTGGAGTCTGGTGTCAAACTTATCAGAAGTCTGTGATGGAGAGATGGTGACGGCGAAACACGAAAATGAGCTTGAGATCGATATTGCACATGGAAAAGACATTAATGCCCTCACGTGAGCTGCACAATTGTTCATTAACGTAGATAATAAACGACGTGAGGGGCTAGGGACCAACGATGAGCCAAAAAGCCCTACTTTGGTCAGTGGTGAAACTTTTGAAAGGTTGGGGACTAATGGTGTGCTTGGCCAAAGTTCAGGGACTAATGGTACACTTATCCCTATTTCATTTTTAGGTGTTTGGTAATTTTTTTTAAAAATATGTCGGAAAACATTTTTGGGTGATTGGCAAACGCATGGAAAATGTTACGAAAAATAATATATATTAAAAGTATATTCTAATATTAATACATACTAGTTTTTTTAATTCATGCGTTGAACGCACGTCAACTAAATCGTGCATAAACAAAATAAAGAGGATAAAAAATCTTAAATGGTAAAATAAGAAAAATTGGTTTATTAACAATTACAAATAAGTATATCACTAATCATTATATGTTCTAAAAAAATTCCTTATACACAACATTTGTTGTCTTATTAGTTGGTTTTTCATCTTCACCGCATATCAATATCTTTAAACCAAAATAGTTTGTTACTCTAAAAACTGCAACATATATATAACTGCGTATGACTAAATATTGGTTTCTTCAAAAAGAGACCTACGTGCAATTATTGACTTTGGTAATTGTTATTGCATATGATACCAGCAATGATTGTCTTCTCTGGAAGTTGAAAAATAGTTTTACATCGGATTGAGTTAATGACAATCTTGGAATAAAAACATTTTCTCTAACATTGCTTCTTTTCAAAAAAATTGTTTCAACGATGTGATCCTCAAGATTTATGATGATTAGTCATGTTCCATTGCAAAACCCTGCAGTATGGTCAATGTTTTTTAATAACATTGTTGGAACACCAATTTTAAGTGTCAATTCATGGCCTACCAATCACGAACACTTTATACTATTCAAAAACTTTGTAAAATGAATGTATTAGAACAAACTTGATTTTTTCCGCCCTGCAAATAGAATCTGAACTCAAATAAGTTTTCCTCTAAAATGATTACTTTTATTAAATTATATTTATATTTTATAAATAAAGAAATTTCGGATAAGCAAATGAGCTAAAATCAAAATAACGAAATTATTTTTAACGTTAACTATTATTTTTGTTTCGTAAATTATTTTGAGTTTACTAACTTCCATTGTATTTTTTGTTTTATTGACTTCATAACTATTATTTTTGTTTTATTTTTAAGAATTAGTTTTACGGAAAACTTTTGTTCCATAAATTATTTTTATTATTTTGCTAACGTCGGTTTAAATTGTTTTATTTTATTGACTCTGTAACTATTATTTTTGTTCCATCAAATATTTTTTATTTCACTAATGTATTTTTGTTTTACATAACTATTTTTAAGAAATTGTTTTAAACTTTTGTTCCGTAAATTATTTTTATAATTTTACTAACATCGGTTTAAATTATTTTTGTTTTATAGACTCTGTAACTATTATTTTTATTTCATCAAATATTTTTGTTTTACTAATGTATTTTTTTCACATAGCTATTTTTAAGAATTTGTTTTTAACTTTTGTTCCGTAAATTATTTTTATTATTTTACTAACCTCACATCAAATTGTTTTTGTTTTATTGACTCCTTAACTATTATTTTTGTTCCATCAAATATTTTCATTTTACTAACGTATTTTTGTTTTACATATATATTTTTAAGAATTTGTTTTAAAATTTTGTTCTATAAACTATTTTATTTTACTAACATCCGCATTAAATTATTTTTGTTTTGTTGATTCAGTAACTTTTATTTTTATTGTGGCTTGTTCCATAAATTATTTTTATTTTACTAACCTCTTATATTTTTGTTTTTTTGACTTCGGAACTATTATTTTTTAGTTACTGTATTTTATGTTTAAAGAGAGAAAAATGTTTAAATATAATTAAAAGAGAGAAGATGATGGTGATGAGAGAGAAAATAGGGAGGAGACGGGAGAAAGAAAGAGAAATACAACCAGATAAAATATGAATAAGATAGGAGAGAGAAAGAGTGGAATGGTAACTCAAAAGTCAATAATTCAAAAGTGATATTTTGAGGGATAAATCTACCATTGTTATTATTATTATTATTATTATTATTATTATTATTATTATTATTATTATTATTATTATTATTATTATTATTATTATTATTATATATATATTATATATATTATTATTATTATTTTTATTATATATATGAATATAAAATAGTGTTGAATTTGAAGTTATTTTATTTTATTAACCCTAAATTTATCATTAATGGTGTCAAATCAATAAAGTATATTTTTTTTCAATCTCACAAATACAAATAATTTTTCTTGATAATTGATAAGAAAAAATATTTTAAAAAATCAAATTGATAATGTTTTGGACGTTCTTAAATATATAGTGGACACTAATTTTAGGACGTAGTGAGTATTTTTTTTAAATTATAATTTATAAATAATGTGCACATTATATTTTTAAATAATTTATTTGTTACGTAAAATATTGTGCGTGCATGTAAATATGTGTAATTGTGGAAGGGTGCAGAGGGGTGCTTGAACATTTGGAAAATGACTTACGAAAAATAAATCTGTAAGTCATTTTCGGGAAAATAAGGCTTGATTTTCCGTTGACTCGAAAAATATTTTACATTGACTCGAAAAATCTTTTAAGTTGACTATATTTTCTAAAGTTATCAAATACCGTAAAATTAAGAAAATGTTTTCCAAAAATCATTTTCCGTAAAACAAACGGAGCCTTAGTATGGTGATTTTTCAAGTTGCCACCCACTGGTTTGAGGAAATGCCGAGGCAACCAATCCAATTACACTGCATATCTTTAAGTTTGTTGTCCATATTGACATCAGTAACTTTGTCAATGTTGATATTATATAAAACTAGTTTTATACCCGTGCGTTAAACGCACGGACATATATATTTTTCAATTAAATTATACTCAGTTAAATTATAATAAAAAATAAATAAAAACGAAAAACAAAGCTAAAAGAAGAGATTATTTCAATGAATAGCCAAATATCATCATTTGATTCATTTGATTAAAAATTATTATGAAAGTAAAGAAATATATGTGTCAATTGATTAACAATAATAAAATAAATAAATTGGAATAACTACAGTTTATGAAAATTAAATAAATAATTAAAAAGAAAATACAAAAAATGTGTATCGCGTTGTATTGATTTTCAGTAGTGATACGTCGATTTGGATTCGCGATGCATCAATTTAGAATCATGATGCATCGCTATGAATTGGAAATAGACCAGTTTGAACACGAGGCATCAATTTAAAATCGCAATGCACTGCTATGAAATGATAATGACAATTACAGAATTTTGAATCATGCATGGCAATGTATAAGCTGATACTTATCGCAAGCGTGTCCGATTCATTAAAGGTATACTCGTTCTTTCACATCAAAAATATTTTTTCGAGTTAAAAAAGCATAGTGGACAGCGGTTGAATATCTGTCAAAAGAGACTGACTCAATTTTCACCCTATTCTAGTCAAACATTTAAAAATAACTAAAAATATAAATGGGTCTGACGTGTTCATAACCCGACACATATTAATTGAATGACAAAACTTGCTCTAAACAAATTTAATTAACGATGAGTGATTGAAAATTGACTCAAATAATTTCATTTGTACTGATTTAAGCCCGTTTATGGCTCATTTCAATATCAATAACAATTAAAAAGACAAATTTAATCTTTTAGCTTTGTTACTCCGCCACACTCACGAAAAATAAAACGACATCGTTTTGGAGTATATATATATATATACACACACACACACATATATAATATTAAAAACTCTTGTCTTGGGTCTCGCTACCTCTTGTCATGATATCTATTCCAGATTTCCAGCAACCTTGCTCTCTCACAGAAGAAAAAACAAACTATTAACCCAACTTATGAAACCAACTCTCATTTTAGTTTTTCGTTTTCACTCCCTTTACTCATTATCCCTCTTCTCATTCTCTATCCTAAAAAATATAGAACTCTATGAATGGGGATCATCAAGATAGCTTTCCAAGTGAAAATACTTTGGCACTCTACAATTTGATGTAAATCCGAATACTTTTCGAACACAGCAATGGTCGGTTCATTTTTTCTTTAAAAGAGAGGTAACTTTGCACTGGCGAAACATTTCCTCTTTGTTAGAGGAAAAAACATGTTGCAATATTGTTTGTTTCATTTTGTTATTTACTATTATATAGTTCTTGTTACTTGAAATATTTGCTAAATTTTATTTATTTCAAATCGATATTTTTTTAGATATGTCAGTCATTTATAATTAATCATGTGCATTCGTGTTTTAGATGAAGTTTTGATGTTTTTTAAATTTTGAATATGATGAAATGAACAACAAAATTTCAAATCTATATATTTTTGTTGGTCAGTCATATATTTAATATTAATAATTAGTATTTGTAATTTTGTTCATAATATTTCTTTTAAGAACTTTGATATGATGAAATAGACAAAAGAGTATTCATATATTTTATTTAGTTATACTAAGTTGTGAGTTTTTGTGATTTCGTTAAAAGTATTTGATTTAATAATATTCAATCTGGTGAAGTAGACAAAAAAAATCATATATATATATATATATATATATATATATATATATATAGGCTAGTCATCCATGATTTTTCTGAGTTTATTTGGCAACAATGGAAAACTAACGGTTGTATACATAAAAGGTTGTGTTTGGATAACAAAACAATAAATGCAGTGATTCTAATTTCTAGGCTCTAGTTTCAAGGAGTTATAAAGTATTTGAATTTGTATTATTTAATTATAGGATTCATTAAATGTTTGTTATAAATAGGGGTTACTATTTTAGGAATGTAAATTTTGACGGAAAATTACTATTTTTAGACTACCTAGGCTTTATATATATATATATATAGATATGAAGAACGCTTTTGATAACAATTTTAACAATTCCATATGCCTAAGTAAATATTCATTTTTTTTTGTCAAACTTTAATTAAGTTGAAAAAAAAAAAAAGTGAACGTGAGTTTGTTTTTTTGGGACGAAGAAGGGTAACAAGGATTATATAAGTATCAAGTATGCAATGAAACTATGAAAGGGCTTATCGGTTCTTACACTTATCAAAGTTAGAATATAACATTGCACCTAAATTGCTTCAATTCCAACCATGGGATTCCATACTAAACTCTATGGGTAAAATATGATCGGTCTATTTTTCTCCATTGAATTTATTATTGTGTTTTTTTTTGTCTAAAAGCTAGGGGTGTAAATTGGAATCACAGAACCATGGAACTGAACCAAACCAAATCAGTCGATTTGGTTCAGTTTTGGTCGAAGACGGTTCGGTTTCAGTTTCAAAAATTAGAAAATCACCTGGTTCGGTTCGGTTTGGTTTACGATTTTTGGTATCGAACCAAACCAACGTATATTTTTCATTTATTTATTATACAATATATATTATATTACATTTGTTAACTATTTTGAACATTTAGATCATCTTATATGCATAATCTAGGCCTTTGATTTAGTCATAATATATATATATATATATATATATATATATATATATATATATATATATATACATACATACATACATACATACATACTAAACCAAACAAAATCTTGATTGTGGGAGAACTATTATTTCTTCCATTGTTTGTGTTTATTTTAGAATTTGTATTGTTTTCCTTATGATAATTTGTTATTAGTTGGTTATTTAGTAATTTTGATGTTAATTCCAAATTAAAATCTTATTTTATTGTTATTTTTAATTTTGGTTAATTTGATTAAAAAATAATTTATATAAACCACAAAACCAAACCAAACCGAGTGGTTCGGTTCGGTTCCAAACCTTGCTAAGTTCGGTTCGATTTGAGATTTTTGGGACCAATAGGGGGCGGTTCGATTTGTGGTTTTGGTATAAACCAAATCAAACCGAACTACTTACACCCCTACCAAAAGCTATGGTAAATAGTTAACATATTTAATATCTTTCTTGATCTTAAAGCAATGATTAGTTGTTACAATATTTAAATACTTCCAAAAGATTTCAAGGGTCCATATTTAAGTTGGAAAAAATCTTTGGTAAGATCTTTCAATTTAATTAGAAAACCTTTTTTTGGAAACTAACATTTTATTTCCTATATTTTCTTGGAGTTGTTGGATTTCTTATTTGTGTGGGACTCTTCCTCATCTATAAATACAAGAATATTTTTGTTCAGACAATACGAAGACATACGCAAACACAGAGACATTTTAAAGAGAGAAAATCTGAGAGCTTCTCTGCTGAAAATTTGGATGCAGCTTTGAATGCAGCTTCATCACAAGCTGCATTACTGTTTTTGATGTTTGTTTTCTAGTTTTCTAGAAAACTTATTTTTTAATCTCACGTTTTCTACACTTTATTTTTGTGGGTTTCCTCTACAAACTTGATGTCTTATTAGAGATTTTGATATTTTGTTGATTTCACGTTTTGTTTGTAAAACTCATAATCTTTTAGTGAAATCTTTTTTAACCATAAGGTTGGATCTACAAGTATAACTTGTAGATTGTTTGATAAACTTGTGTTTTTATAACTCCTTTTAATAGTTTAAAGACTTTCGATGTTTACTTGTTTTACTTTCTGGTCAATGCACATTCGGATGCAGCTGTATCACAAGCTGCATTGACAGTTTTCGTTGAATCTTAGCTATTATTGCACTTTCAATTGGTATCAGAACCTCCTCTTGACGTCACAAAGAGAAGATTCTGATTGTAGTCATGATGGATTCTCAATATGAGAATGTTATTCAACCTCCTAACTTGACTAATGTGAATTATTCTATTTGGAAAGTTAAAATATAAAGTGGATGATGTGGTAGTAGGACCTATATAAGAATGAAGGAATAATCAAAACCATTGTGAAGAATAATTCTTAGGAGAGAATTTTTTTTAAATGTACTATTATTGAATATTTTTAATCTTTTTATGAAGTTTACGATTTAATTATTTGTTTGTATTAAATAGTTAAAAACTTTAGTATTGGTCCGGTCATGGTTCAAGTACATCTTCGGTTGGTTTTGGACCGGACCAAAGTATTGGTTCTCATACGTATTTGGTTGGTTCTGGTTCTGAATTTTTTGAGAATCGAATAATTGGTCTCGTTCCGATTTTCTTTTTTCTTTTTTTTGCAAAAAACTAGACCGGACCAGACTAATCTCACCCCTACTAAATATATTTAAAATCTTATAAGATCACTAATAGATCTGTGTACAATAAAAACATGTATTTGATGGCGAATGATTGAGAGACAATCAAACCCGTATGGGTACAATCAAAGATGCATAAAAAAGTGAAGTAGTTGGGAAAGACTTACTACACAATGATTGAAGAACAAATACTAATAAAAAGAATAAGTATTTTAAAAAAAGGTGTGACTATTTTCTGTAACATTTTGAGAGTCGATTCGAGACCGAACATATTGAACGTGCTTAAAGTTTTGAAAGTTCATGTAACAAGGTTTCAAAATAGGGTTCTCACAATATCCAAATAAAAAAGTTTGATTATATTATAATTTTTTTAATTTGAAATGTGAATTAGCTTCTGTAAACATTTTCTGGTATCTTGCAGGTTTGACTCGGGGATTGTCGTGGAAGGTTTTTAATATATTTTATTCAACAGATATAATCTTCTTATCAGGTAAGAGAATTACTTGCTTATGTGTTTTTATAATACCATGTTATTATAATATATGTGCTTGAAACCGTGTGTTGCATGCATAACTTAGTCGGATACCTGATGTATGAATATTTTGAACAATTTGTATTAATTGAATCATGCTACTGAAGAATAAAATGAGTTTACTTTATAACTCATTGAAATTCTTGATGTGTTAATTTTCTTGTTAAGCATTAGTTTCGAACATGAAATGCTTATGTGAGGGGTCTTCAATTGCACAATTGAACAGTTTATTATGGGGAGAGTAGAGGAACCTTTGTCTAGGTCACGGGGCGGAAAGCAGTGCTAGTTAGCAGTGGCACCTTACTCGAACCCGGAACCGAATTCTCCACTTTGGCCGAGTGGGGAAAAAACCATTGAATATTATGTTAAGTATCACGACGTGTCTGGGGTTGTAGGGACCTAGCCTCGTGATGACTTGTACCCGGGTTGTGTATAATTAATTGGTTTGATAAAGCGAACAAGATATTGATCAAGACATACAAGCTTCAACAACAATAGTGGGGGTGACAAGGTTGGAAGTGATTGGATCGAAGATGTATCTCGATCCTGTATACTACATGTGTTTAACTTTCAGCTCTCTTCTATGTTATTTGCGAATAGTATTGATGAATATGTCATTTGTTAACCTGTGCATCATGGCATTACTTATGCTGCATACATGCATAATATTCATAAGTATAGTATACCTTACTGAGTTTCGACTCACCCTTTATTATTTGTTTTCCTTAGATTGCAGTCATGTCGGAGGGTGACTAGTATGGTTTTGGTGGTCCCCGGAGTGCTAGCATGTGTTTTCTTTTGGGGTAGCATTCCTAGAAGTTTTTGGGCAACTTTATGGTTTTTTGTTGTACAGAAGACGTGTAGTCTTCTATTTTGGTTTTAACGCTTCCGCATCTGTAAAAACTTTTATTAGGGCTTGTGGCCTATGTATATATAAGTTGGGTTGCCTAATGTTCTTCTATTTGTTTTCTTTTAATCTTAGTATGTTTGTTCAAAGTTATTTACAGATAGATCACCAATGAGTTGGGTCCCACAAAGGGGCAGATTCGGGTCGTGATAGTTCGGGTCGGGTCGTCACAATTGGTATCATAACTTTATAGGTTAGCTATCGGCCAGGATAGATTCCATGGCCTAGGTGGGTTGGTTCTTTGTGTGAATCATGACGTTGAGTGTTTTGTTTCATGCCTTAATGTCAGATTCTTCGTGAATGAATAGGACTCAGAGTGCTAAGTTCATTGTAATGTAGATTCTCGTGAGTGCAGTGTTCGTGTAAAGGAATATTACCTTTCTCCCTTTTTACTTTCAAGGTGAAGTTATACCAAGGGTAAGTGCTACAGTACTGTATAGCCATCATTTCCTTACTCCATTACTTGAGATCAGAAAATGGTTTGTCGGTCCCAATACTAATCGTCGTAGTATTCATTAGAATCATTGTTCGTTTTTATCTTCTCGTGAGAGCAGTGACCGAGACTCCCATGGTACTTATTAATATTTCACAATTGCTATATAAAGACTTGTAGCCATTGTAGTTCATGTTCATATATTCAAGTCTTGCTTGCTTGGGGGAAACTGGAGTACTTGCTTCTCGATATTAATTCTAGTTAAGGAGATTATCCCAAATAATGAAAGATTTTCATTCATGGTCTGTTAAAATTTGTGATAAGCCAAGAGTTAATCACGTGCCTCATGCTCGAAATTGTTTTCAACCTATACGTGTTTTCATGTGAAAGGATTAGTAGTGTATTTGTGGGTAAACATATTCTACGTACTGATTTTGAAATTTTGTTCTTGTCTTATTGTTAACCTAATATATTAGGAAAGTATTAGCTTTGGGTATTGTGTTGTGCCTACCATTGACTAGCTTGATTGTCGACCATATATGGGTTGACTTATAATGATTAAGAATATACTAGTAAGTAATCTTATGCTATACGTTAATGTCTGTGATTTTGTTCATGCTTAATATCGTGATGTTCCATGCCTACCATTGATAAGTGATTAATTGTATGATTAATAACATACATGAATTTTCTTGAACTTGGATTACGAAAACTACTTGGTAGATTCCTTGAAATTGGCTAAATAAATATTAGACCACCTTACCTTGCATGAATGTGTATATGTATGATAATAACATGATTATTCCATACTTGTTATACTAGCATGGTAAAGTTAAAATACTATGTTACATGACGTTTGTACCATGTCTATATGTATATATAGCATATATGAGACCGAATTGGAGGATGCTTGTATTGAATCACAAACACCCCGCATCCTATACGACGAAAGCTTTTGAAGTCATTTCAGAGGATCTCTGACTTGGTTATCAAGAGGTCTTCATCGAAAAACTAGAATGATTTAAATTAGAGTTTAAATTGACTGAACCCGTTACCAAAATGGAATGGAAAAAGTAATTGGTATGTTGCTAACAGGTGCAAATATGATGCACCGCATTTCATTAAGCATTTGTGCGTCTTGCCTTGACAGTTATCCTATGTGCTTGAAGTGTCTATGCCAGTGAGTGATCTTGCATTCACATCCAAGTTCTATAAGGCTTGTGATGTGTTTATTGGTGATAGTGTATTTTATGCTTTAGTAGATTGTCATCATAAGAGTGTTACGTTTGCCATGCCCGGTATACCGGAGCTGGTGTTTATTAGTGCTCATGCCATCAATAATATACATGTTATTTCTGCTTTGCGGGCTAGAAAACTTTTAACGCAAGGTTGTACTTGTTATCTTGCTTGTGTACTTTAGACTAGCATGCATACTTCTATATTATAAGAAGTTCTAATTGTTAATGAATTTCCGGATGTTTTTCGACTGATTATGCATTACCTCCCGACCGAGAGTTAGAGTTTTGCATTGAGATATTGCCAAGAAACTTCACCTATTTCTAGAGAACCTTAAAGGATGGCTCCAGCTGAGTTGAGAGAGTTGAAGGAGCAGTTGCAGGAACTTCTTCATAGGGAGTTTATTAAAACGAGTGTGTCTCTGTAGGGTGCATCGATGTTATTTGTAAAGAAGAAGGATGGTAGTTTGCTGTTGTGCATTGTCTGCTGCCAGTTAAACCAAGTAATTATAATGAATAATTATCCTTTACCGCATATTGATGATCTCTTCGATCAACTTCATGGATCAATTGTTCATTCCAAGCTTGACGTGCGTAGTGGTTACCATCAATTATGAGTTCGATCGGAAGATATTCCGAAGACAACTTTTCCTTCATGACATGGCCTTTATGAGTTCGTTGTGATGCTGTTTGAGTTGGCAAACGCGTCTCCAATTTTCATGGATTTAAATAATCGAGTATCCCATAATTATTTGGATTGCTTTGTTGTGGTTTTCATTGATGAGATTCTTGTGTACACAAAGTCACGAGAAGAACATACGAATCATTTGAGAGTGGTTCTTTTTATTTTGCGAGAGAGGTAAATTTTTGCGAAATTTAGCAAGTATGTATTTTGGCTCGAAAAAGTCTATTTTCTTGGGCACGTAGTTTCTAGTACTGGTATTTACTTGGATCCATCGAGATTGGAAGCGGTTGCTAAGTGGAAGACTTCTAATTTGTTTACCAAAGTTCGTAGATTCATTAAGGGATTTGCAAAGATTACTACTCGTTTGACTAATTTAAACAGAAGAAGCCTACTTTTATTTGGAGTGACAAATGTGAAAACAGTTTTCAAGAATTGAATATCTTAGCATTGCCTAGTGATTGTGAGAATAAGACTCCTGAGTTTACTTTGAACAATGATAGTAACTTCACTGTTAAAGGCATGATTTGAATTCCTTCTATCGATAGAGTGTTACGACTAGTTCTTGTTATGGATAAATTGACGAAATCTTAACATGTTATACTTATTGTGATAACCTATAGTTTATTCAGTTAGCATTGTATCTGACAGAGATCTTAGATTCACCTCGAGATTTATTGGGCCATTTGAGATTCTAGCGAAAGTGAAATCTTTGGCTTATGGTGTTGCATTGCCACATTCTATGTATAATATTCATGATGTTTTCCATGTCTCTATGCTTCGTAAATAGATGAAGGATGAATCACAAGTTCTTGCTTATGAGTTGATATCCTTTGAACATGACTTGTCTTATGTTGAGAAACCGAGTAAGATCCTTGTTACGAAAGAGCAAAATTGCATACTAAACGGATTCCGTTAGTCTAAATTTTATGGAAGAATCACGTTATCGCGGAAGCTACGTGTGAGACCGAGCTTGAGATGCGTGAGAAATATCCATCATTGTTCATTGAGACCGGTTTGAATTTAGGAACTAAATTCCTTTAAGTGGGGGAGGATGTGAGAACCCAAACCCATTACTTGTTTAACATCATTATAACATGCTTAACATATGCCTTAACATGTTAGAGAGTACATATTGTTCACATCATACTTACATTAGGTTGGTTACGATCATAGTCGTTTGAATGCCTACTATGTGTTGCATGCTTTGTCGTTAATGCTTCGAGTATTCATCTCAGCATGTTTGCACTTAACTAATTCTCATTGGAGTCTTAGTATCCTTCATATATGACTTATAACATTAATCTTGATCATAGTATGCATGGTTGAGAGTTTAGAAACATTGTTGCTGCATTTGAGTCTTAGGGTTTTTCGGGATTGTCTTCATTGCTTGTATTGTTTGTATTTTCAACTTGCGAGAAGTTCATTTGAGTTCTAGACCAGTATTTCTCATGCTTGTAGAATCATTGTTCATAGACTTGTTGCATTTGGAAATAAGATGACCAACTTATTACTTCACAAATTCAGTCCTGTTTTGGGCAAACTTCGGGAAAATTATGGTACCAATCTACTAAAGTTATTGAGATTACATTTGGTTGTGTTTTACCTACATATGTTAGGATACTCCCTGTCAAATTTGGTAATTTTCCAAGGTGTCTAAGTACCTCAATTAGGTCTTGACTTACGGTTGTGCCAGAATTCTGTTTTCAGGAAATCAGCTTATGTACTTGATTTTGTTGTAACCTTATTTTGATTAATATAAGTCCAAATTGAGTAATTTAAAATTCTAAAATATAGTTTAATTAGTCTAGTTTCATAAAATTAAATAATCACCTCGTTTTGAGGTGTGAGCTATTTATGGTAGATTTTACAAGATTGACTGTCTGTTTTCCAGATTTTGGGTTTTTGACTTGTTTTGGTTGAAGACCCCGTTGCCCCTTGCCCCTTGTCCCAAGTCCGACCATTTCAGCCTAGCACACCATTGTTGACTTTAGTAAAACCCTTGTTAGCTCTTGGATGAGTTCCTAATCAAAGGCTTTCAAGCCTTGACCAATTAGAAGCCATATAACCACCCTTCACAAGGATTATGGTTTTGTTCACCCATTTAAAAGCCTTGACAGCCCCTATTTGTCTTCAACATCCATTTACTGAATATATTTCACAATTGTTGACCTTGGGAAGCTTTCTTGCTTGTGTGACCATTTGCCGGAGTTCCGATAACCCGATTGGCGATCCGAGACCGCCAAATCGAAGGCCTTGCCCTCCTCTTCCACAACCCTTAGTTTGTTATTGTTTTCATCCATTATTCATAAGCTTAAGGTGAGTTTTCAATTCCCAGATTTTTATGTTCAATAAAATAACATGCTTCCTTCATTATAGTTGTTTTAAACATGCTTAGGAAGACTTCTAGTAAAGTAGAATTCTTCAATTCACCATGTGAAAAGTTAGTAAGTTTTTAAGGTTTTCATGTGAAGTTATGATTTTGAATTTGTGTAAAGCATGAATGATGTTCTAAATTTTCTTAGGAACAACTATTGTGAAAGAATAAATTTCAATTGTATGTTTAACAAAATCGACCATTCTAGGGTTTCAAACTCGATAATTGGATTATGGCTAGTTTAAGGTCATGAATGGCTTAGTTATTGTGTTCTAAAAGAACGGAGAACATAGAAAAGATTAATGGGATGCATATAGTATATATGCTCTACATGGTTGCACTTTTAGCAATGACTCGTCGGAGTTGAATTTAGGGAGTTATTGAACAATACCGCCCACACATTCAATCCCTACGACGTTTGTAGTTCGTTAGACTAATGTATTAGCTTACGTGACTTTGGGATGAATTGTAGTGCATGTTTAATGTGTGTGCTTATAAGACTCAATCGAGTTCTTATGCGATTTATATGATTGTGTTAAAGAATTGCATAATCGAGAGCATGTTGTAGAATGATATATCTATTTGACATGTTGAATTCGCTCTTGTCGAATTCCTATTTGATTCCATAATGAGTAAACACCTACTTGTTGAATAAGTTCGCTCTTGTCGAACTTGTTCCTTATTTGGTTTATATGACGAGTAAACATCTACTTGGCATTGCATTAGTCCAGCTGGCATATTTGGTTGAGTCAATGGTAGGACAATGCATCGCCGTCATGAGCTACGGGATTCGTGATAGTGATGGGTTGTCATACCTGATTTATCACACACCCGTCCACTGTGGACTGTAGTGGGGAAGTAGCCCCTTTGACGTAATCAAAAGGTGCGCTTTGGCATGTTTATATGACCGAGGTGTTCTCGGCAATTTGATACCCCAAGCACGGGTATCTCTAGCACGATAAATTTAACGCTTGTATTGCAGGAGCTACGTAGCGGCACCGGTTTCATAACATATCGTCTTTATATGTGGTTTACTTTATAGCACTTATGTGAAACCAATGTGCTGCCATGGACATGTGAACTAAGTGATTATATGAATGAATGGTTTGATTGACTTGATATTAATAATGATATCTTGCTGTGTATGTTGTATGATGCCATGACATGCATAATTGTTAGCTCATAAAGTCTTTATGACTTACCCCTCCCTTTTACCGCTTTAGATTCGAATCGTCCGAGTCCTTTACAGGAAAGCATCATTGAGTTCGTGCGTGGTCCAGCTTGTCTATGCTGGAAGTTCGCTTGAAGAGGTCATTATAGTTTCCTCTTTCTCTCTTGGCAAGGACGTTGGGTTAAGCAAGTCAATTAGACTTGTCTTGGGTATTTGTATCATGCTTGTACTTCTAGTGTTATTAAACTTGGAGTTTTTGTATCAAGGCTTATTCTTGTAAAGTATAATGTAAAACTTATATTTTCACAGTTGGTTCACTTATCTTTAAACTTCCGCTGAGCATCTCATTAGCTCTTATTTACATCCATTGTTTCTCCGGCATGTTGTAGCCGTCGAGGTATTATAGCATGAACTGTTTAGTGTTGGGTTCCGGTTGTAAAGTCGCCGATGATTTGGTTTAAATTGTAGTAGCTGTTATATCAAGTTTAAAAAGTTTTTAAAAATTTTCGGTCTTTTGGTGCCGAGTCGTGTTACGTCTACAATGTTGCGTCACGTCGTTTTCTATAATTGAGTCCTTGCATGAATTGTAGTCCTATTTGGACAGCTTGACTCGCAATTCATCCTCGGTGTCTGGGTCGGGTCGTCACAAATAAAGTACCTATGGATTTTTGTTATGAAAAATTTATGATCTTGGGAGAGAAATCTGGTTGAGAAAACAAAAGATGCAAAAGTGCGCAAATTTATTATTGATGAATGCTCCTCCCAATGTAGCTGCATTAGAAACTATATCATTTGATCTGGTCTTTATCACTTGTGTGTGATTGCATTTTTCTTTTGTTTAGCTTTTAGTTATCATGTTTTTAGGCATAAAATTTTAGGACATGCATTATTGGTAAGGATGAGCTTGATGAAATTTTGTCCTAAAATAAACTGTGCAAATCAATTTCCAAAAATCTCCATGTTGAAATTTTTTTAGTGGTTGTCTAATTTTTGTGTGGAACTAAAAGGTATTGATCTTAATATGAGGTGCTCAGTTATTGATAGGGGTGTGATCAAATAATGGTGAACACTTAATTGTGTTTTTCAAAATCTTGGATTTTTTAGAATTCCTAAAAGATTGTTTCTCCCTCTTCCTTTTCCGGTCAAATAGGGGGAGAGAGATCAAATGTTTATGGTGATGGTAATGAATCTCATAAACTGCTTCATGTTTGTTTTGTATGCATGTGATTGCATCATTGGTATTTTCTGATTTGTACTTAGTAAATAATTTCTGATTTTATACCTTGCACAAATTCAGGGGGAGATGAGATTTTCTAACCAATGCAGGTTTGATGGTTTGATTGGTGTTGAATAAACACTTGTCATTTGATTTGATCAGAAAGGCTCAACAAAGGGGGAGATTGCAAGGGTAAAATAGGCATGGCCTATTTTGGTTTTGTTTCTCCTTTCTTGGTCATTAAGTTTAGGCATTTTTGGAAACAAAATATTCATAATATTTTGGTTTTCTTTATCCTAAAGTTTAGGTGCATTTTTTGGAAACAAAATATTCCTAAAGATTTTTGATTTCTTGATCCTAAAGTTTTGGAGTTATTTTGGAAACAAAGTCTGTGCAAAAATTATTCCTAAAGTCGTGCCTAGGACTCCTTGTCTATTTGGTAAGAGAATCTAGTAAATAAGGAAGTTGATTTCATTACTAATTCTAATCATTTTCCATATTGGAGTTTGTTTCCTACTTTATGTGTAGGTCTCCTTTGTGGTATAAACAAGGGTCTTGGGTAGAGGAAGAAGGTGTGCAGATAGAGAGAATTCAGAACATAGCATAGCAGCAAATTCAGATCAAAAACAGAGAATTCAGAATTCCAGCTTTTGGCAGATTTTGAATGTAGCTCCGGATGCGGCAACTAGAGAAGCTACATCAGAAACTACATTGAAAACTGTTGGAACTGTTTGTCTTCCTAACTGTTCTAGGAAGCTTATTTTTTCTTCCCACGTTTTCTGTAACTGTTTTTCTGTGGGTTTTTGCTCTCTAAGACTTGTTGTCTTGTGAGAGTATTTGTTTGGTGATTTCACATTCTTTTTGTAAAACAAATCATATTATTTAGTGAAATTTTTTTGCCATAAGGCTAGATCTACAAGCATAGGCTTGTAGATTGTTTGATAACTGTTTGTGCGTCTTTTCTGCTTTAGAAACAAAAGTCTTCCGTTGTTTTAATTTTTCTGACCATTGTATCTTCCATTGTATCTTCTACACAAGGTACATTGGAAACTGCATTGGCTGGTTGGTGGATCCTAGCTACTTGTGTTCTTACAATGATTTTTCCTCGTGGTGCAAAAAAATTGATGCATTGTGGTGCGAAAATTGGATGAGGGATTTAAATCGATACATCGCGGTGCAAAACTTTGATTAGGTATTTAAATCAATGCATCACAGTGCAAAATTGATGCAATTAAATCAATGCAACGCATTGCATTTTAGTTAGTGATCTGTAGCGTGTCTCTAGCTTATTAAGGGTATCTTAGGTTTTTCGCCCCAAAAAATGATTTTTTCCGGTTGAAAAAAAAATGATGATAGACTAGAATGATTGAAAACTTTTGAAAGTGGACCAGCCCAAGTTTACCCCTATATTTTTTGGTAATTTCGGGCAAGTTCATTTTGCCAAGTTTGTAACCCTTTGGATTTTTTTTTCAACCGCCAAAGTCCATTTTCAAATTATTGTTCCTAAAATGCCCACATTGTCTCCGTCAACAACTCCGGCCAACATTTTGAATTCGAAAATCACCATTGTTGCGCAATGAAAGGGGATCAACCTGGAATAGACCTGGGCTGGAGGATTTTTAGAAAGGACAAAGGCAGAGGATGAAGAAGATGATTTACGATAGATTTCTTAAAACTATTTCTCTTCTCCCTAAAAACAATACTACTACTCTCTTTTTCTAAAAATGGATATTTATTTTTTAATTTTTTATCTCAAAATAAGTGTTTATTTTATATTTAAATCATTAAATTCTCTTTTACTGACAATTAAACCTCAATATGAATTTGTAATACTCTAAGGTGAACAATAAATGTATTTATGTATATGTGATATTAAAATGACTTAATAGTCAACTTCATTCTATTTTTAACCTAGGCGACTACTGTAGCATTCCTTATAAATAAAGAAGATTATTCTTAAAAAGTGTTTGGTAATATAAGGTATGTGATTACTAATTAATGTAGTATAATTTTCTGTTACTAATAAATAAAAACAACTAGGAATGCAATGATAAAATTAAGACAAACTTGACAACATCATCTCAAAGTTTACAAGTACTACTTGTTAAGGATTTTCATGCTTCATTAACGTTATTACTGATCCACAAAATAACTAGTTGTTCATTCATTTTCAATTTTGATGAAATTTTTTATTTCTCCAACATCAATAAAGCAAGAAAAAATCATTAAATTAAAAAATCTATATATTCCCTCTCTTTCGCTCTATATTTAAAGATTCCCTTTGATGTATAAATTATTTAATAGATTAATCAATTTCAAAGCATGCTTCAAAAGTGAAAATTAACACAACAATTGTAAATTACAAACTATTATTAACAAATTAAACGAGATGAGAAGAATTAGAAAAATCTTATAAAGAGTCGAAGAACAACGACGAC
Organism: Codonopsis lanceolata; assembly: GCA_013146195.2. Lineage (NCBI taxonomy): Eukaryota > Viridiplantae > Streptophyta > Magnoliopsida > Asterales > Campanulaceae > Codonopsis > Codonopsis lanceolata. The sequence continues at coordinate 38,093,776 of CM028384.1, read as the reverse complement.
GGAGAGCTAGGAGTAAAAAGAAAAACCTTATACTATAAATAAAACTTTGGGTGAAATTTGAGCCGGTCCTTTTTTAAAAGTTTGTAACCCCTCCACTCCTCCGTTTTCTTTTTCAACCGCAAAAGGTCATTTTCAAAATAAATGTTTCTATAGAACCCAAATTCAAAAAATGTAGTAAATTCTCTTATTCTCCATTATTCTTTTTCGTCATTGAATTCGTTGACCTAAACATGCAAAAAAAAGTATGAAGAAGAAAGAAAGTGGGGAGTTGGGTGGCAAAGAAAAACAGACTACTTCTTCGTCACCCTAACTTCCCACTTTTACTTATCCATATCATATTGTTGGTGTTGTTGTTGTTGTTGTTGTCTTCTTATTCATTGTGTTTGTTTGATTCAAAATAGATTTACTTATGTGTTTTATGTTGTTATGCATGTAAACCGTTCGATGAAATGCCTAAATAATTTTTTTTTTCGTTATTTGACACTTTTTTGAATCTGGTTGCTTCAATTTTGAATCATAATGCATTATTTGTGAATTTTGATGCATCGATTTGGATTTAGGATGCATGAAAAATACATATAAATTTGAATCATTTGTTGATTGTGCAGTGAAAATAAAGTAGATGAAGGTATGTTTTCGTAATGATTTGGCATCATGATGCATCAATTTTGGCATCGCAATGCTAATTTTGAATAGGTAATTAAAATTGAAGCAATGCGATGCAAAATCTGATGCATCATGATGCAAAATTAGATTATGTGATTAAAAATAATGCATCATGATGCAAAATTGGATTATGTGATTAAAAATGACGCATCGTGATGTAAAATTATGTAATTAAAATTGATTCCATTTAAATTGATGCATCGCGCTGCAAAAATTGATGCATCACGATATATTTCTGTAGCTCACATTAGACTCATTAAGGGTATCACCGTCTTTTTGCTCCCAAAAATGTCTTTTTTCTGATTAAAACTTTAATATATGAGACCAATTATTCTGAGCCTTCTATTGCAAAAATGGTAAACATACTTGATACTCGCTTCGTCTATTGTCATATTTAACCAGACACAACGATTGATTTTATTATTAATATTGATATAATGTGTAATTTTCTTTAAAACTCACGTACATGTAGCTCATAATTTAAAAAATGGTAAAAAATATTGTCCTAAAAAATTAAGTTACAAACAAAATAATTTTCCTTAAGACGAGCGAAAAAGAAAAGCCGAATCAATAATTTTTTGACGGAGCATACCAAAGCAACATCACTACATTCCTCTCTGAAGTCTGAACCAAACTACCAAAATACATGCCTGAAATTTACCGAAAGATTAAAAAAGCATATATAATGACCATATCTAGAACTACATCATCAATTGGATCCATTAGCCTCAGAGGAATAACACAGTAAAAGACTATATTATCTTCACTTTGGATAAATCAAAATTACAGCCAATTTTGGTTTCGACCCATTTCAACCTGTTACCTATTCTAATCCGACTCATACCCGACCCGACCCAACACACCCAATTGTAGAGAGTAATCACAGTAGTCAAGTATATATAATAAATAACTTAAAAGTTAAATAACATGATATAAGGAAGATGGATTGGCATCTAGGGAGGCAGGAATTTTTAGTTACTGAGAAGCATCAGACCAAGTAATATCCATCTGGCCCCATTCATCTTCAGGCACACCCAAGGCTTTCCACACACCTATTGAGGCATCAACAATGTTATTGCGACATGGAGGTTGATAGTCATTGTCAGCATCACATCCCGTGGTTGAGTCACACTCATCGACAACTTTGGCAGTTACGCTTCGACCATTACCACTTATTGCGATGTCGTGAAGACATCTTTCCCCTCGGTTGTACCATCCAGTTGATAGTGCCACGATAGGATCTTCATCTCTGTGGTATTTGTCATCACACCCTATTGGGACATCCCCGCTGCTTGGGAAACTGGTTAATGTGAGTACTGCCTTAGTACTATTAGATACCGCAGGTGAACATTTGTAAACGGCATAAAGCTTACCTGGAAGACAGCACTGGGAGCCATCCTCGTGGTTGCATGGAGAACTATCTCTACTCTTAATTATCCCGCTAGGCTTGCAAACCTGAGCTTTGGCTTCAGAAGAATGCAGAGCAAAGAGAGTAAGTAATATAAGAAGTAATGTTGCTGATCTGAAGTTCTTCATATCTTTGCTATTCTCTTTTGCCAATAGTGATGGATGCTAGGCAAATATAAGGGGTCGAAATTCAAAGTTTAAGGTCAAATGGCAGTAGCTAATATTTGTATGCAAAGTATGCTAAAGTGATTGGCCTATATATGATTTGCCCGAACAAAATGCCAAAGCTGAGCTCAACATACATAGATTAAGGTTGAGGCAATCATATTCATCTCCGGAAGGAAGGTTATGTTAATATTTTTGTATGGAAGGCATAATATTTGGAGTCTTAGTTTGTCTTAATCGTTTTCATAATCTATTAAGTAAAAGAACAACATTGTCTAGTTGCTTACTCTTAAATAAAAATAGTTGCTATCAAAACAAATATTCTGCTTTCTAGCTTGGACAGTGACTGCCATGAAATGGATGGTGCATGAAATTGTGTTGGGGCTTTTTCAAACTTAAATAACTGATAAAACATCTTCAAATTCATTTCGAGAATGGTCTCAAGAATGAATCATGTTCTAGACCTATACACCCGACTCGAGCTTGTTCATTAATAGATGAACCAAGCTTAACTAACATTTTGAACTAGTCATTTAAATCTATGCTAATGTGAAGAAGGTGAACTCGGCACAACTTGGTTCATATGCAGCCTAACTAAATTCATTACCTATACGCTACAGATATATAAAATCGTCCTTATTTAATATTTAATTCAAGATCGCCAAACAATGGCAATCATCGACATCGGGAGTTTCACTCATTCTTACCATAAGTGAGAAGGCATAAATGTTGAAAAACGCAGACAACGATTATTGGCATTTATAAGCAACAAGAAAGAAAGTTCACACATAAATATATTCAATTTAAGGTTACCACTTCACATTCACAACTAAATATATTCTATTTGAGGTTACCACTTTATTGGGGCTTTCACGCAACATTCCATTGCAGTCATTTTTTAAGCAATAACTGTTTAGACATCTGCACATCAAAAATAAGTAGAAAATGAAAAGAAACAGTTTAATAATTTAAATGAGGACTACAACAAACTAAGACTCCAAATATGAAATATGAAGCGTTTTTATTTTAGCCAAGAATGTCGTACTACTCCCCACATCTATTATTTCACAAAAATAAGAAAGAATTCCACTTATAATAACAAAAAGGTCGTACTTTGAGCACAACTTTGGCATTTGTTTGGGCAGCTCATGTATATAATAACTTCATCTTACACTTGTTGATCAACTAAAACATTTCTAAGAGAGATAGAGATAACAAAAAAGAACATGAAAAACTTCACCCTAAAAGCATCCCTCCTTAATTTAATCTCTCATTCTCCTCGTTACTCAAGCCCTGGATGTTGACGGTCAAACATGCAAGGCGAGTGGAATGATAAAGGGAAGAAAGGCCCCTCCTGGACAATGTAACAAAGAGAACGACTCTGATTGTTGTGTCCAAGGAAAGCCTTACAGGACTTATACATGTTCACCCTCAGTGTCAAGTAATACCAAGGCTACTCTCACATTGAATAGTTTTCAGAAGGGAGGTGACGGGGGCGGTCCATCCGAGTGTGATAACCAATATCACAATGACGACACTCCAGTTGTTGCGCTCTCAACTGGATGGTACAAAGGAGGGGACAGGTGCCACAACTTCATCACAATAAATGGTAATGGACGAAGTGCAAAGGCTATGGTTGTAGATGAATGTGACTCGACAATGGGATGTGATCCAGATCATGATTACCAGCCTCCATGCCTCAATAAAATTGTTGATGCTTCCAAAGCCGTGTGGAAAACTTTAGGGGTGCCCGAAGATAACTGGGGTGACCTTGACATTACTTGGTCCGATGCTTAGCAATCTAGTAGTTCATATTGTTCCCTGACCCCATATACTGTAATGTTTTCACTTTCAAATACATGGTAAACGAAATGAAGTAAGTTTATGCACCTAAATCCCCACCAGCAACAACATATATAGGTTCATCCAATCATCAAATAGCATAAGAAGCTAAGGATCAAAAGGTTTTTGCATTGGAGAAGGCATGACATGTTGATTTACATCAAGAACTTATAATCATATTTATACATAGTTTCCCAAAATAGTTATGTTGTAAATTGGTTTTAGAAAAATATTATATATACTCCAGAAGAAAGTAGACATTACAAAAGGATTTCTCTCGCTTACCCATCATATACTTAAGAAGCGACTTAATTTCTTGAATAATCATTTAATTCAAATAAAACCAAATCAGGATACTCTTGGCAAACAACATTTTACCGGCCGATCCCAACCCGCTGATCTACGAAGAAATTTATTACCAATGTTACCTGGACTTGGCTAGGAGGATCAAACGGGTGCGGATCTTAAGATTTCACAGTAAATATAAGTAAGGCTGCAACATAGTAGAAAAGCCACCAAATGACAACTGTCAGTCTGTGATCTGTAGAGAGTATTAGTCTAACCAATATGAACTTGGGTCAACCCAGTTTTTGTGCAGCCCTAACAGAGAACAATCAAAATACTACCAAAGAGATATTACGGATTCCTCGTTTAAAATTTTAATTGAATACTACTTTATTATCACTACTGCAATACAACATCAATACTTTTACGCACAGTCCATCGCAATCGCCCATAAAAGCAAAAGACAGAATTGTATGGAAACCAACATATTACAATCATAGCCATTTTATAAGCAATGAAAAGGCAACTGGACAAAAGTATTGTTACTCAATTACAAGAAAAGGATAAATAAATTATTGGTATTTTTTTAAGCAACAAGAGAGAGCAACATAACAAAATTATAAGTTCACATAATTACATGAAAAGGACAAAGACAAACTAAGATTCCATATAGATGAACCCTTTGGTCTATTAGTCTTATTCAGTTTCAAGTTTAGCCAACAATGTTCTAGTACAGCAACTCTTCATGTTAATCCAAATAGATATGAATAACTTATGTTCATGTAAGATGGATATCCGGGTTATCTCTAGCAAATCATGCCGTAGATTAGCTGAGGAGTCTTTGAAACATAAAAGATATTTAGGGACACAAGGCAAGAACAACAATCTGTACAGATGTGAACAGGTTGATCTCAAGCAGAAACTGGAAAGGCCACACCACTTAAGAAAACCCACCCGTGTAAAGGTCATACCATATCTATGAACTCATTCACATTATGGGTCCAATGTCCTCATCTTGAGGAATAACAGAGACCAAGTGATTACTGCAACAGTTCACACATAAATATATTCAATTTAAGGTTATCACTTCACATTCACACCTAAATATAATCGATTTGAGGTTACCACTTTATTGGGGCTTTCACGCAACATTCCATTGCAGTCATTTTCAAGTAATAACTGTTTAGACATCTGCAAATCATAAATTTTTGAAAAAAAACATTATGTAACTGAAAAAGATACAGTTTGTTAATTTAAATGAAGAATACAGAAACTAAGACTCCAAATATGAATCCTTTCTATATTAGCCACATTCTATTCTTGAGGAACATACCAGAACCCACTTCTCTTTTGGGTCCAATATCCTATTCCTGAGGAATAACAGACTGGCAAAGCAATGGATTACTGCATTCACACCTGAATAAATCCAATCTGAGGTTACACTATATTGGAACAACTTCCACGCAACACTTCATTGCAGTCGCTATTCAAGCAAAAGATTGCCTGCCAATCTGTAGAGAACAACTACTGAAAAAATATAAGCATTAAAAAAGGGGGAAAAAGGAATTACTAACGTAATTGAGGAAGATGACAAACTAAGACTCCAAATATGAAGCCTTTCGATATTAATCATAAAATAATACAACCATCTATGGAAACTATCGGTACCTCCAATTCACCAGCATTTAACAAAGGATTGTATATTCAGTATAACTTTGGTAGTTTCTTTCTCCAACTACTATATATAATGAGCAACTTTATTTTATGTTGCATTGAACTAAAAACATTCAGAGTCGGTGAAAGATAAGAGAGTGAGAGCGAGAGAGAATGAAGAACTTCAACCTAGGAGCATCTCTTCTTTTGTTGCTCGTTCTCCTTGTCACACATTCACTCGACGTTGAAGCTCAAACATGCAAGGCAAGTGGAACAATTAGGGGCAGAAAGCCCCCTCCTGGACAATGCAACAAAGAAAACGACTCCGATTGTTGTAAACAAGGAAAGCCGTACACGACTTATACATGTTCACCACCGGTGTCAAGTAATACCAAGGCTACTCTCACACTGAATAGTTTCCAAAAGGGAGGTGACGGCGGCGGTCCATCTGAGTGTGATAACCAATATCACAATGACGACACTCCAGTTGTTGCACTCTCAACTGGATGGTACAAAGGAGGGGACAGGTGCCACAACTTCATCACAATAAATGGTAATGGAAGAAGTGTAAAGGCTATGGTTGTGGATGAATGTGACTCCACAATGGGATGTGATTCAGATCATGACTATCAGCCTCCATGCCCCAACAACATTGTTGATGCTTCCAAAGCCGTATGGAAAGCTTTAGGGGTGCCCGAAGATAGCTGGGGTGACTTGGACATTACTTGGTCTGATGCTTAGCAATCCACTTGTTTCATTATGTTACCCCTATACATACACTGTAATGAATTATTGAATATCTGGTAAATGAAAGAATGTATTTGCATCACAATTTGTATCTGGAACAACATATTAAGTTACATCCACCCATCAAAAAGCATCATTAAAATCAAGTCGGCTTAAGGTTCAAAAGTTTTTTGCATTTGAGAAGACATAACTAATTTAAATTACATGATGAACTAATAATCTTCGTCAATTTCGCAAAGAAACAAGCTACATAAAGTAATTAATAACCACATAATAAACTAGTTTTGGACATATAATCAAGAAGAGGGTGAATAGCACTCCAATATAAGGTTAGCCATACTCGAGCTCAGCTAACTTGGAAAGTTGGAGGTCAACCAGACCAGCCTATAAGCTGAAAGAGTCCAAGCATGCTACGGAATATAAAATTAAATATTTAATGAAACTTAATATGTGGCCTAAGGGACATGTTAGCCAGACCCTTACCAAAGAATGATCATGAGTATCACAATGACTTCACAACTAGTACAACATTCCAAATGACGCCATTAGTAATTTAATTGATCGACTAAATCAGCAGCAAGCAGGGTTCTTTCGTGTATGCGAAATTGAATCAAGTAATTTGAAAGCTATTGTTTGAAGCACTTTTATACAAAAATGTTCAATCACACTCTGATGGAAAACAAGGTTGGACTGATGCTTTACCTTCTTTCTTTTAATTAAGGAGGGGCAACATGTAAATATAAGAAAAATAAAAGTGGGGGGCTTAAAACTTGACCATTTAGAGTGCCTTTAAGCTGCAACGAGAAAGACACAAATGAGGGGGGAGATGGATATTACTTGGACAGAGGAAGCGATTAGGAGAAGAAAGCGTAAAAGTCATGGTGGTTAATGAATGTGATTCTACAATGGGGTGTGATGCAGACCATGACTGCCTCCATGTCGCAATAATATCATTGATGCCTCCAAAGCCTTGTGTGTACTGGAAGATTATTTGGGTTGGGGGGGTGGGGTGAGGGTGGGAGATGGATATTACCTAGACATATGCTTAATCAGGATAGGCTACATCGAAAATCTTGTATTGTTATATTTGAACTTTTAAGTTCGTGTGATAAATGAAACTCTTAGTGTACTTGAGCTACTCAACATTACATGGCAATTCTCTTTCACTATGAATTGCTCACAACATATTATATAGCATGAATTCATAGAGAATATATTAGTGTCTTTTAGGCTTTTCTTCCTTGAGACACATTGTCATTACTGTATGACACCCCCAAGATAACCATTGTCATAAGATGGAAGAGAAGCTAAAAGAAACAAGCTCAACAGCTAGTAGCGAACACATAACTATATAAGTTTCTTCTCTCCTTCACCTCTAGTTTCAACCTAGAGAAATTGGTTCATAAGATATTCACAATATGAGAGAATGAAAAGGTTGCTTTAACATGCTAGAACAATGAAGAACGGTCGTGAATTAAGTATTAGCTAAAGCTTCCAAATCATGCCAATAGAATTACGAAATAAATTGAGATACACCGTCAGTGAACCATAAAGCATGATCGACCACAATCACAGAACGAGTGCATGTCAAGCTGATATCACAAAGGCTGAGCCATTTCAAAAAAGCCACTTGTACAGCCCTTCATTGTGATTTTAGTAAAGAATATTAGAAATGTTAGGACCATATATAGAACTCGTTCATCTTGTGGGTTCATTATCCTCAGCTTGGAGAAGAACAGAAGCAATGGACTACTGCTGAAAATATATTCCTTCATGCAGACCTCAATAAATCGGATTTTGGGGTTACCTCCTGATGCACAGTACTCAATACTTAACATCCGGGCTTTCAAGCAACATGTCATAGCGGTCAGCTGTTCAAGCAACTTTTGTTGAGAAGTTTACGGAGAAAAGCTCCTGTAAGCAACTGGACAAAATATTTAAATGAGAAAGAAGACAAACTACGTTTCCAACTATGAATCCATTGCTTTATTTGTCATAAATCAAGATTAAACAAGAAACATGAATGATGTGGTACAAAATTGAACATACCCTTCCACTTACAGTATGATTCTCTATCAGCATTTTTGTTTGGACAAATCATATATAGGCAATAACAATATTCAGTTTTTTCATCCAAAAGTGAACATTCAGGAATTAGAAGTACGAACTTCAGCTAGCCTAGCATCTCCTAGCTCTTTCATTGGTCATGCAACTCATGCTTCTTGTTATACAGTCCATAGACATTGATGCTCAGACAAGTTAATCGACAAGAACTAAATCAAACAAATACCAAATCAAAGATCATTTTAGTAACCACATATACCAAGTCAACTTACTATAAAATGTAAAAAAGATCCGAATTCCTTGGACAAAATAAGGTACTCTTAACAATTTTGAACAAAATTGTAATCCATATTTATCAAAATTGGCAAAATCATTTTCAGTTGGCACACGAAATGATTACTTCGACTTTTTAGGGAAGTGTTGTCCACATTAGTACCATGAGTTATCATAGAAAATGCTATTTAGATGACATAGTATCAACTGACCTCCATAACAAGGTGATCTAGCAATAAAGACGTGAAAGATTTGAAGGGGAAGGAGCAGGGGATGTGGGTTAGAAACTTAGAATCATTAAAATTTAGAATAAGTTGAAAACAGAACTTGAAATATAAAATTATATATATATATATATATATATATGTAAAAACCTCAGAAAACTATTTGAAATAGTGCAATTTAAAACTTTGCTTCGTGACGTTTCAATGATAACACAAGGTCCTGAATAAAGAATCAGCTAAACCATCTCAGGCATCCAGCTGGAGACATTTTTTGTGAACCATAACATAAGGCATACACAACCAAAATTACCAATGGAATACTTCTCAACCTGATACTAGAAAGGCCGTTCCATTTCAGAAACGCCACCAGATACTAAAGCATTATTGTTTTTAAGCCCCGGCTCAGTTATTCATTTGGCCATGCCACCAAACCGATACATAAGCCTAAAAACGAAAGGTCTATTACATTGTAAATTTTCTCTTTTGGGTCCAATATAACAGACGGGCGAAGAGATGGATTACTGCATTCACACCTGAATAAAATCCACTCTGAGGTGATACTATGTTGGGACTTCCACGCAACACTCCAAAAATGAAGACTCTTGATATTACTTATTAGTCATATCCAAGTTTCAAGTCTAACCAAGAATGCTGCGCTTAAAAATTAATATAACCATTTACGGAAAATATCATTACCTCCAATAAACCAGTATTAAACAAAAGGGTCATATTTTGAACATAACTTCGGTAATTTGTTTCTCCAACTACTATATATAATGAGCAACTTTATTTATATTGCATTGAACCAAAAACATTCAGAGAGTGAAACATTTAGACAGACAGACATAATATGAAGATCTTCAACCTGGGAGCATCTCTTCTTTTATTGCTCGTACTGCTTGTCACACATTCACTCGACGTTGATGCTCAAACATGCAAGGCAAGTGGAACAATTAGGGGTAGAAAGCCCCCTCCTGGACAATGCAACACAGAGAACGACTCTGATTGCTGTAAACAAGGAAAGTCGTACACGACTTATACATGTTCACCACTGGTGTCAAGTAACACCAAGGCTACTCTCACACTGAATAGTTTCCAAAAGGGAGGTGACGGCGGCGGTCCATCTGCGTGTGATAACCAATATCACAATGACGACACTCCAGTTGTTGCGCTCTCAACTGGATGGTACAAAGGAGGGGACAGGTGCCATAACTTCATCACAATAAATGGAAATGGACGAAGTGTAAAGGCTATGGTTGTGGATGAATGTGACTCGACTATGGGATGTGATCAAGATCATGACTATCAGCCTCCATGTCCCAATAACATTGTTGATGCTTCCAAAGCTGTGTGGAAAGCTTTAGGGGTGCCCGAAGATAACTGGGGTGACTTGGACATTACTTGGTCCGATTCTTAGAAATCTACTTGTTCATATTGTTCCCTGGCCCCATATAGTGTAATGTTTTCGCTTTCGAATGTAATGAAAAAAGTAAATATGTTTGTTTATACACCTAATTATAATCATAAGGTTTTTGCATTGGACCAGGCTTAATGTGTTGATTTACTTGAAGAAAATTTAATTATTTTTATACATAATTTCCCAAAATAGTAGCGTAGTAATCAGGTTTTGGAAAACTACTGTAGCTGTGGGGATGGGGAGTTGAGCTAGAAAAATAACAGATTAAGTATGTAAATAGAAAATTAACCATATTGCAAATTGAAACTTTGGCTTTTACATATTTGAATAATTAGCTAGGTAATGTCCTGAAATAGAATTAGCTAAACCAGCTGAGGCTAGCAAATCATGCCGTATATTAGCCGAGGCATCTTTGATGTTTGATACATAAAAGATATTCAAGGACACAAGGCAAGAACAACAATACGTACAGATGTGAGCAGGTTGATCTCAAGCTGAAACTGGAAAGGCCACACCACCTAAGAAAACCTACCCATGTAAAAAGGTCATGACCATATCTATGAACTCGTTCACATTATGGGTCAAGTTCATTAAGCTGCAACAGTTCACAAAGACCCACCAGACTAAAAACATGTAAAGGTCATGAACATATCTAAGAACGCATGCAGATCGTACTTTGTTTCAGTGGAGCTAAGATGCAGATCGTTCAGATGATTCTTTTGTGGATTTTGTGAATAGCTTTAGGCTTGTGTAGTTCGTTTTTTTATACGGCCAGTGTACAAGGATGCATCACCATATCTGGCACTCTTTTTATTAATATACATTATGGCATGTTGCTTATCAACAAAAAGAACTCATGCACATTATGGGTCCAATGTCCTCATCGTGAGAAATAACAGAGAGCAACAGTTCACAAAGTTTCCAGCTTACCACTTCACATTCACACCTAAAGATATTCGATTTGAGGTTCCCATTTTATTGGGGCTTTCACGCAACATTTCATGGCAGTCATTTTCAAGCAATAACTGTTTAGACATCTGCACATCAAAGATATTTAGAAAAGAATGTTAAGTAATCGAAAAGACACAATTTAATAATTTAAATGAGGAATACAACAAACTAAGACTCCAAATATGAATCCTTTTCTATATTAGTCACATTCTATTCTTAAGAAACATATCAGAACCCATTTCTCTATTGGGTCCAAATTCCTGTTCCTGGGGAATAACAGACCCGCAAAGCAATGGATTAGTGCATTCACACCTGAATAAATCCAATCTGAGGTTACACAATATTGGGACTTCCACACAACACTTAATTGCAGTCTCTTTTCAAACAATAGTTTGCACAATAGAGAACATCAGTACCTTAATTGAGGAAGATGAAAATCCAATAAACCAGTGTTTAACAAATGTTGTGCTTAGACTACGGACAATATCAGTACCTCCAATAAACCAGTGTTTAACAAAAGAGTCCTATTTTGAACATAACTTTGGCATTTTGTTTGTCCAACTACTATATATAATGAGCAACTTTATTTTATATTGCATTGAACTAAAAACATTCAGAGAGCTAAAGATTTAGACAGAAAGACAGAATATGGAGAACTTCAACCTGGGAGCATCTCTTTTTTTATTGCTTGTACTGCTTGTCACACATTCACTCGACGTTGATGCTCAAACATGCAAGGCAAGTGGAACAATTAGGGGTAGAAAGCCCCCTCCTGGACAATGCAACACAGAGAACAACTCTGATTGTTGTAAACAAGGAAAGCCGTACACGACTTATACATGTTCACCACCGGTGTCAAGTAACACCAAGGCTACTCTCACACTGAATAGTTTCCAAAAGGGAGGTGACGGCGGCGGTCCATCTGAGTGTGATAACCAATATCATAATGATGACACTCCTGTTGTTGCGCTCTCAACTGGATGGTACAAAGGAGGGGACAGGTGCCACAACTTCATCACAATAAATGGTAATGGACGAAGTGTAAAGGCTATGGTTGTGGATGAATGTGACTCAACTATGGGATGTGATCAAGATCATGACTATCAGCCTCCATGTCCCAATAACATTGTTGATGCTTCCAAAGCCGTGTGGAAAGCTTTAGGGGTGCCCGAAGATAACTGGGGTGGCTTGGACATTACTTGGTCTGATGCTTAGCAATCTACTAGTTTATATTGTTCCCAGGCCCCATATACTGTAATGTTTTCACTTCCGAATATATGATAAATGAAATGAGGTATGTTTGTTAATACACCTAAATCCCCATCTCCAACAACATATGTAGGTTCATCAAGTCATCAAATAGCATGATTATAATCAACAGGTTTTTGAATTGGACCAGGCATAACGTGTTTATTTACATGAAGAACTTTTAATCCTTTTTATACATAATTTCCCAAAACAGTTGTGTAATAAATTGGTTTTAGAAAACTAATATATATACTTCATAAGAAGTAGACATTACAAGAGGATTTTTCTTGTTAGCCCATCATATACTCAAGAAGATACTTAGTTTCTTGAAATAAGCATTTAACTCAAATAAACCTCCATTATGATACTCCTGGAAAACCGCACTTACCTACCGATCCCCCTGATCTACCAAGACATATCACCTACATTACCTGGACTCAGCTAGGAGGATCGGAAACGGGTGTGAATCTTAAGATTTTTCACTAATTTAGTGAAAATTTCCACACTCATACCACACCCACATCCATGTTGTGTCATGTCAACACAGGTACTTCGGCAAAACTGAAGGTCTGGGTAACATAGTCTACTACATTATAAACTTTGATATAGTACTTAAGCTTCCTCCTTCACCTTTAAAATGCCAGTGATAAGGATTCCTGCTTACTCTGTTTGCTATTCTCCTATTCTCCTGTGTTATTTGATGTTGACCGACCATTCTGCTATTTCTCAGGTTTGTAACTTCTTGAATTCATCTTCCTTGCAATAGCTGCTTTGCTCTCATTCTCAATGGTAAATCCAATCCACACCCCAGATTTCCAAACTTTATCACCCCATACTCCCTCCTGATTAAATTCTTTTATCAATTTGACCAGCTTTGAAATTGATATTTGACAATTAAAATACTGTTATTTCAAAAATTATAAAACACGTTAATTATAATACATCAGTGTGGTTTCAAGAAAAAAATGTACCTCTTCAATTGCAAAGGAAGTAGCTAATTAGCTAAACCAGCTGAGGCTAGCAAATCATGCCGTAGATTAGCTGAGGCGGCTTTGATACATAAAAGATATTTACGGACACAAAGCAAGAAAAACAATCCGTACAGATGCGAAGAGGTTGATCTCAAGCAGAAATTGGAAAGGCCACACCACTTAAGAAAACCCACCCATGTAAAGGTCATGACATATCTAAGAACTCATTTCACATTTTTTTTGATAAATGAAATGAGTCCAATGTCCTCATCTTGAGGAATAACAGAGACAAAGTAATTACTGCAACAGTTCACACATAAATATATTCAATTTAAGGCTACCACTTCACTTTCACACCTAAATATATTCGATTTGAGGTTACCACTTTATTGCTGCTTTCACGCAAAATTTCATTGCAGTCAATTTTCAAGTAATAACTGTTTAGACATCTGAACAACAAAAAAAAAAAAATATATATATAAAATATATATATATATATTGATAAGTCTGAACATCAAAAAAATTTAGAAAATAATTTTAAGTAACAGACCGGCAAAGCAATAGATTGTGCATTCACACCTGAATAAATCCAATCTGTGGTTACACTATGTTGGGACTTCCACGCAACACTTCATTGCTGTCACATTTCAAGTAATTGTTTGCCTGCCAATCTGCAGAGAACAACTACTAAAAAAATTTAGGCAATTGGAAGGGAAAAATAAAAAAGGAATTACTAACTTTATTGAAGAAGATGACAAACTAAGACTCCAAATATGAAGCCTTTTGATGTTAGTCATGTCCAAGTTTCAAGTTTAACCAAGAATGTTGTGTTTTAAAAAATAATATAGCCATCTACGGACAATATCAGTACCTCCAATAAACCAGCATTTAAAAAAAGGGTTATATTTTGAAATTAGAACAAAACTTTGGTATTTTGTTTCTCCAACTACTATATATAATGAGAAACTTTATTTTATGTTGCATTGAATTAAAGACATTCAGAGAGAGTGAAAGATAGAGATAGAGATAGAAAGAGAGATAACATGGAAAACTTCAACCTAGGAGCATCTCTTCTTTTATTGCTCGTTCTCCTTGTCACACTTTCACTCGATGTTGATGCTCAAACATGCAAGGCAAGTGGAACAATTAGGGGTAGAAAACCCCCTCCTGGACAATGCAACAAAGAGAACGACTCCGATTGCTGTATACAAGGAAAGCCTTACACGACTTATATATGTTCGCCACCGGTGTCAAGTAATACCAAGGCTACTCTCACACTGAATAGTTTCCAAAAGGGAGGTGACGGCGGCGGTCCATCTGAGTGTGATAACCAATATCACAATGACGACACTCCAGTTGTTGCGCTCTCAACTGGATGGTACAAAGGAGGGGACAGGTGCCACAACTTCATCACAATAAATGGTAATGGACGAAGTGTAAAGGCTATGGTTGTGGATGAATGTGACTCGACAATGGGATGTGATCAAGATCATGACTATCAGCCTCCATGCCCCAATAACATTGTTGATGCTTCCAAAGCAGTGTGGAAAGCTTTAGGAGTGCCCGAAAATAACTGGGGCGACCTGGACATTACTTGGTCCGATGCTTAGCAATCTACTAGTTCATATTGTTCCCTGGCCCCATATACTGTAATGTTTTCACTTTAGAATATATGGTAAATGAAATGAAGTATGTTTATACACCTAAATTTTCATCTCCAATAACACGCAAAGGTTTCATCCAATCATCAAATAGCATGATTATGATCGAGATGGTTTGCATAAAAATCTAGGATCAACAGGTTTTTGCATTGGAGACGGCAGAACATGTTGATTTACATGAAGAGCTTATAATCATCTTTATACAAAATTTCCCAAAATAGTCGCATAGTAAATTGGTTTTAGAAAACTAAAATATATACTCCAGAAGAAGTAGACATTACAAGAGGATTTCTCTTGTTAACCCATAGTCCCGTACTAGAGAAGATCTCTAGCATTTTATCTAGGGATGGCAAAAAACTAAAACCTGCAATGACCCACCCTAATGGAGCGGGTTTGGAATAAATTTTAAAACACAGCAAGTCTGGTTTACCATTAACCCGTCCCGAACCCACCCCGTTTATATGACTAATTACGGAAAAAACCTACTTATTGTGATAAGTATAGATTAACTTCAGCCTAACATTGAAATTTAGTATTTTATGATTGTAAATTTAGTCATGGTGATTTATTCTTAAAAGTTAATCCAAATTTTACTATTAGTTCTATCACCTATTTATTAAACTATGTAACATATGTTTTTTACCACTTAGTTCATAGGTCACGGGACAGGATGGGGAGGGCATGGGACTGGTTTAGGTGGGACGGGACAGGTTTGGGAAATCAGAGTTAAAAATAAGAGCGGGTTTGGAAAATGTCAAATTCCATCCCAAACCCGGCCCTTACCATCCCTAATTATATCAAAATGGCATACGATGCATATACATAATCTTTTTGTTTACCTATTCATCGAAATTCAAAACTTTAAGGCTCTCCATTCTCCTAGTCCTATTGTTGCCTTGAAAGCACAATTGCCTCAATTCTCTACCTCATAAATATATACAATTCAAAGAGGAGTCTGTTAATTGCCTCAATTCTCTAATATGAGAAGCCTATCTTTACTGCATGTTTTGTATTTTAATCTATCATCTTTCTTTTTATTTTGATTATAATATCTTGATGCACCCACTTATAGATCTAGGATTTCTGGTCAGCAGGGTAGAAACTACGAAGAACAAAGGTATATTAGTGTAATTTGAACAAGCACTTTTCTCCATAATAAACACTTTTATAACCATATGATTGTTAACATAAACAAGGTCACTTGCCATCACGCGTAATGGAAGTTATTAGCATGAGAACTGCACACAAAGAAGTAAATTATTAACAAGGTCACCACCACCAGTAAGGCCAAATAACCATAAAACAAAGTCAAATAGTAATAATAATAAATAATAAACAAGTAAAAAGTGGCACTGACCATAAACAATTAGTAATGCCCTCTGTTTTGTTTCATTTGAGCAGTCAAACTTTTTAAAATTGTGGTTTAATTTATTCGTACCTTCCTTAAATTGCAGTGGGAGACTATCTTTTAGGCTAATCCTAACAACTTGTCGTATTTGGCAAAACAATATATATATATATATATACACATTAGGGTTCAAATTTACAAATTGTAATGGAAAATAAGCATAGCAGATAAAAGAACTAGATTAAAATTACCAAAATTTTGAAACTGAAGTCGAAATGTGTTGTAGAAGCTTAAAGCTTTTGATTCATTCCAATTTCAAATTTTGGCTCTTGTAGCTCATTACTTCAAAGTTTAATTTGAACTGTGAAAGTGCACAAAATAGGGACGATTGGAGAGGGGGATGCATGACTTTATAGATTTTCAGTGATGTTGCCGGCTTTGAAGAGCCCGAACGAGAGAGAGAGAGACTATTGGGGAGAGAATCTAGAAAGAAATCGTTTGACGTTTGCAAAATAGGAAACAAAATTAGAAGATCAAAATTGCCAATTATTTTGACATCAAAATTGCCATTCTTATAATAAAATATTACACAAATACGATAAAAGATGTTATTAATTATTACGATGCATAAATATATATCAATTTTTCAATCTTTAAAATTATAATAGGATAATTATCTCTTATTTTGTATGTTCAATTTATTAATAAACATGATTTTTATATTATAGTATTATGTAGCTTATTTTAAGAATTATTTGTCATTTATGTGTCTTTATATACACACACGAATACGTAATAAGTAGTTTACCAAAAACATGAACTAAATTTGCACCATTTGTTTTGGATGTACTTGAACAAAAAAATGAAAATTTGATAAACAAATATGATTAATTAACCTTACCACTATAAAGTATTTTTTATTTTTATTTTTACCGAAAACAGTACTAAAATTTGCATCATTTGTGCTTTAAGTACTTCAACCAAAAAATAGAAATTGATAAACAAAATGGTGAATTAATTTTACCACCATAAAATATTTGTAAATTTTTTTGTGGAAGTTTTTATCACTAATTTAGATCACATCAATTGTAGACATAAGTTGTAATTTGTAGTTGTTTGTTGTGATATATGTATTTGTCATAGCTATCAAACACTGAAACATTTGATATGTAGTATAAAGTATAAACAAATAATTTGTCTATTTATCACTTTGCAAATACAGCAATAGAAGTTATATTTTTAGATTAGAAAATTAATAAAAAAGAAAATCATAATATATAGGAGTATAAGTTTTATACTTACCTCGACATCAACAATGATCAACGTCATAGTATTTTTGGTAAAAAATAATGTGAAAATATTCAAATGATTAAATTAAATTAGATTTATCGTTGATTATAATAACTTTATGAAGATTCCTTTTTAGAAAGTTAGTTTATGCGGGAAATTGTCATAAATAGGAGGGTTATACACTTCTATATATATATATATATATATATATATATATATATATATATATTAAGGCCTAAATTTTTTACTTCCAGTTCCGGCCAAGACTCTAAATATGAAACTTTTTAAGAAAATCTCGTTTTCAGTAGTTCATTAGTAATAAAATAATATTTTCATGTCTTAATTTCTGAAAATAAACTTTTAAAATGAAACATTTCAAAATAAATATTTGACTCATGGCCTGAAACGGATAGCGTACCTAGAGCAACTCCGCCAACCCAAAAACCTCAATTTGGGGCAATTTCAACCCCAATCTGAAGCAGTTTCAGCACTATTCGTTGTTCCAACTCCAACCCTTCACACCAAATCTTACACCAAAAATAATATTCCTTAGCATATTCTATTTTGATTTCTACTAACATTTAAAATTTTAATTATTAAGATTACACAATTAAAAATTTATTATATTTAATATGTTTATTTTTATAATATTATTTATATAATTAATAATATTTAAAAATTAGTAATTTAATATATTTTAAATTAAAAATCATTTGATAAATACAAACGCATACATTATGATAAAGCAAACAATACATCAATTTAAAATGTTAAAAACTATAAAGAAAAAAATCAACAACAACACTCAATTCAAAGTACATATTTTTAGTGTAATTCTCACTATTGATAATAAATACAAAATAATTTACATAATAAACCAATTTATTATAATTTATTGAATTTATAGTGTTCCCACAAAAACTCCGAAAATCAAACTTAAAAAAAAAAGACATTTTCAGTAATTCATTATTAATAAAATAACATTTTTATACTTTAATTTTAAAAAATATATTTTTTAAATAAAATATATCAAAATAAAATAATTGATTGAAACGGATAAAGTACTTAATAAGGTGGTGTTATTGGACCCCAAATCATTTAAGGATACCCTGAAAATCCAAACTTTTTATTTTACCCTCTTCATCCACACACACCCTTCCTCCCGCCGCCTCCTCCATCCCTCCTTTCCTGCCACCCACTATCGTTTTCTTCCCTTCTTCCTCACCCATTCTGTCTCTTCCCTTCTTCTTTTTCTGTTTGGTTGACTCCAAAACAACCACATCCTATATTCTTCATTCTCTCTATTCATCAATTTTCTTTTTCTTTCTCCCTTCTTCCTCTGGTGAACACAACTCTTCTTTCTTTCTTTTTTGTTGTTTTTAGCGCAAATAATACTTCTTTTCCTCCCTATCACATGCACCTACCTTCACTCTTCCCCGACTCCTTTGTTTGACCACCGAACAACACATATGTTGTTCAGTCACAAGGTTGTTACCACGGGCGAACAACACAAGGTTGTTCGATCAACCATGGTCGAACAACCTAAGTTGATTCGAAAAAAAAGGAGAACGGGAAAAAAGGAAGGATGAGACGGACCTTTAAAAAGAAATAAGGGACGGATGTTGGGGTTACTAGGATACCATGTAAAATAAAGGGTGAAATTCGGGTCGGTCCACATTTTTAAGTTTATAACCCCTCCAGTTCAGTGTTTATTTTCTCAATCGGAAAAAGTCACTTTTTGGGATAAAATGATTATGATACCTTTAATGAACCGAAAGAGCGCTCGGATGTCACTTACAAGTGAACCACGATAAATCAATTTTTTTGCACTGCGGTTCAATAGTAATATTACCTAGTCTAAATGCACCGCGATGTGATACATCAATGTTTAATGCATTAATATTTGCACCGCGATTTAATAATTTAATTTCTTAGTCTAATCTGGGCATTTTAGAAATAATTTTTCAAAAAATGACTTTAGTGATTTATGAAAAAAAAAAGAATAGACTGAAGGGGTTATAAACTTCAAAAATGGGACCGGCCCGCAATTTTTCCTAAAATAAACAATTGATGCCCGCACTAATGTCATGTGAAAGGCTTTGGGTCGAGGTTGAAGGTCAGACACCCGTATAGTTAGAGATAAGCCCAAGGCATTATGTTGACTTTGGCCCCAGCTAAATATGAAATATATCAGAGGTTTCCATCATAAATTAATGAATGAAATTTAGACCGGTTCACTTTTTAAAGTTTATAACTCATAAAGTTCAAGTTTTTTTTTTCAATCGGAAAAAAATTACTTTTAGGGGTAAAATGACTACAATGCTCTTAATGAATTGAAAGAGCACTCGAATGTAACTTACAAATGAATTGCGATATATCAATTTTTTTGCACCGTGGTTCAATGGTAATATTGTTTAATCTAATTGCACCGCGATTCATCAATTTTATTGCATTAATTTTTGCATCGCAGTTCAATAGTTTAATTTCCTAGTCTAATTGCACAACGGTTCATCAATTTTATTGCATTAATTTTTACACCACGGTTCAATAGTTTAATTTCATAGTCTAATTGCACCGTTGTTCATCAATTTAATCTTATGTTTTTGCACCGCGATACAAAAATGTAATGAACCAGACCATGTCCTTCACCTTCTTCTTCCATCTTTTCCATCGTAAGTCGTCTTCTTCCTTCTCCTCCTTCGCCTTTGTCCCTACTGAAAAATCCTTCAAACCAGTATAGATCCATTACAGTTTCATATTTTATGAATAAAAAATTCGTTTACCTTTCAGGGACGTTGCCCCCTCGACCTCAGTGACCTGACCGGGCAGGTCGATCCCAGTTTCGTTGCACACAATTACGGTTTTCAAACTCACCAAAGTTGTGGAAGAAGATGATCTGGGTATGTTAGAAACAATTTTTCAAAAAGGGACTTTAGCGGTTGATGAAAAAGAAGGGTGGACTGGAGGGGTTATAAACTTCAAAATGGGGACCGACCCACAATTTCACCTAAATTAATTGGTATTATGTGAATAACCCTCAAGCCTATAAACTAGTTCTTAGGGCATCTATAATGGCATATAATGGCATGATATTTGGAAGATTTCTAAAAGTACAATCCAAATCTATTAGAGATTAATATCTCTATACATATCTTTGTATTTATCGGTAATTATTTTTTCTGATTCCTTCCTAACAAAGGTCTTCTGTTTGTATTTGTCAATATCTTTGTTAGGGTAAATTAATCTTTGTGTGTACCTTTGTAACATTACTATATATATATATATATATATATATATATATATATATATATATATATATATATATGATTAACATCAATGAAAAACCTATACCATTATTTATAACAATATATTTATTATACATGGTATCAGAGCAAGGGTCCTAAATCTTTCTAACAACGCCGCACCAACAAGTTTCCATGCCCGCCATCAACCAACTTTCACCATCCAAAATCCCCATGACCCAACCCAAGCCTTTCAACTCATAAACATCTTCCATCACAACTTCACCAAACTCACATCCACCAACTATTTTGCCAGGAAACTCTAAGTTGAGGCCATCCTCGTAAGATATGATTTCTACAAATTTGTAGATGAACCACACCTATGTCCTCCTTCTACCATCCTCTCAAAGGATGTTCAAACCCTTAACCCGAAATACATACCATGGATTCGACAAGACAAACTTATGTCTAGTGCCCTTTTTAGATTCCTCTCTAACCCTCTGGTTCCTTTCATCCAACAAGCGGCCACATCGGCGATGCTTGAAAAACACTTACCCACACCTATGCTCGCCCGACTCGTAGCCACATCAAGCAGATCCAGGACCAGCTTAAACGTGTCTCCGAGGGCTCTCAGTCGATCTCAGACTTCATGTAGTTCATCAAAGGCAGATTTGACGAGCTGGTTGCCCTCAACAAACTTCTTGATCATAAGGATCTCATTGAGATCAAATTGGGTATAGATGATGACTATCGACATATTGTTGACGTGGTTGAAGGAAGGGACACCCTATCACATTTGATGAACTTCATGAGAAACTCATGAATCGTGAACTGACCTTGAAGCAGTCCTAGTCCGCTTCTTTCTCGCACCCTACCTCGACTAACCCTATCACAACGAGGAACCACAACTCCTCCTACACGTAATTGTCTCCTCGGCAACCATCCTCGGTGAACTCATCCTCCTTGCCCCGACTTGTCATTTACTGTAATAATGTGAACGCCACAAATCTCTGCTCCACTCACGTTTTTCATTCTTGCATGAAACATGTGGTCATTAACTTTCATTTCATTCGTTAGCAAGTCCAAGATGGGATTTTACGGGTCTCATATGTCTCCTCAAGGACCTCGACCGACTAGTTGGTTAATGCTCTCACCAAACTACTACCTCGTCAACAGTGGTGGATCCAAGATTAATAATGTTGATTGGTGTCCAAAATTTTAACTATTATATTTAAAAAATAGAAATTACAATTGTCCTTTACGCGTTTTCATACGTTGAAAACGCGTAATTAAACACATATTCTTAAATCAGTAAATCACACACATGTAAATGAAATGACTAACAAATAGTTAAACTAATTTTTTTAAAACACAAAACCCCCTAAATTCATATATAAGTTTAAAAAAATTCTCAAGAAACCCAACAAAATAACAAATAATTCTAACAATAAAAAACAATTAATCAAATCAACAATTCTAACAACAAAATAACAAACACTAAACTTGTTTTCCTATACAAAATTATCAATCAATTAATCGATTAATCAAATCAATAATTTTACATTTTAACCCAAAAACCCTCAAATTCAAAAACCCAAATTTTGGATAAATAGAGTGTGTGTGTGTGTGTGTGTGTGTGTGTGTGTGTGTGATTTGTGAATTGACTAATTGAGAAATTGAAAATATATAATAAAATGAAATGAAACTATTATTTATGAAAAATAGTAAAGTATTGTACGAAGTAGGCAAGTAGTGGAGCATATCGGCAGAGGTGGGGCGATCGGAAGTCGAAACTGGCAAGGCCGCAAGGGAGGAGGACTGGAGAGAAGAGTCGATTTGTTATTTGGAAAATGGGAGTTGCCGAGTTGTTGGGAGTTGGGAGAAATGAGAATTCGAAAATGGGAAGGAGAAAGATGAGGGAGAGTCTCAGGTGGGGGGACTACCGGACAAAGGAGAGAGAGTGATTGAGATTGTGATTAGAGTAGTGAGAAAGTTGTCTTGTCTAATTAGTAAGGAGTATGTTGTAGGCCAGTAAGGGTAGGGACCAATAGAAAATATGGGAGGGGTCCAAACGAAAATTTGGAAGGGATCCAATTGTTGAAAACCACAAACTTACTCCTTTTTTTTTCCAGCGGTGTACACGGACACTCCTATGGTCTACATGCATCCGCCCTACTCGTCAGTGCTTCCAACTTTTACTACTAAAGATTGATCTCTTCTCATGAGCATCCAACTTGCAGGGACATATTAGAGATTAATATCTTCGTACATGTATTTGTATTTATTATTGTAAAGCCTCGAGCCCGAAAGCCCGGTCCACTACGTGTAGCTCACACACTGGCCCACTGAGCACGTAACACCTTGGGTCATCAGGTCCACCACAAGCCGACCAAAAAGTTCATGGATGATGTTGGTGCCCAGAGGTAGTATGTGGCTACCTTATAAACCACACACAAGTCTCACATCTACCCGATGTTGGATTGGGGGTATTACAATCTCCCTCACTTAAATCTCTGACGTCCTCGTCAAGGCCAAATCCTACCCCGGGCGATGCGTGATTCAAGAGGTGGCTCGTACGGGGATCAAGAAACGACTCCCACCTTCTATGGTGTAGCACTTTGCCCCGCACATCACTTTGTTCCCACATTTCCAGTCGGGTTCCGCTCTGATACCATTTGTAACATCTCGAACCCGAAAGCCCAGTCCACTACGTGTAGCCTACACACTGGCCCACTGAGCACGTAACACCTTGGGTCATCAGGCCCACCACAAGTCGACCCAAAAGTCCATTGATGATGTTGGTGTCCAGAGGTAGTGTGTGGTTACCTTATAAACCACACACAAGTCTCACATCTACCCGATGTGGGTATTACAATTACTCCCTCCGTTCCAAACAAATATCAACTATTCCATTTTTAGATTTTTCACTTAAAGAGTTCACTTTCAAAAATTAAGGTATAAAAATGTCATTTTATTACTAATGAACAACAAAAAATATTATTTTAAAAAAAATTGACTTTCAAACGGGGTTCTTTGCCCGAACGGAGGGAGTAGTAATTATGAAGCCCATTAGCATTAACTTAAACTTTTCGAAAGTAAAAAAAGGGTGATAATCGAGTCGGTCCCTTATGGAGAAAATATAATCGCAAAAGTCCATTATATTTGTTTTAAATCGCTAAAGTACACTTTTGGAGGAAAAATGACGAAAATACATTTAATGAAGGAAAGGAGCGCAAAAAAGCTCTAGCCCAAATTTGGGCATCGCAATGAAAAACATTGGGCATCGCTCAAATTTTGGGTGTCGAAATGCAAAAGTCATTGTCCAAATTTGAGCATCATTCAAAACATTGGGAGTCGTTCATTTTTGACAACACAACCTAGGTTTATTGAAATTAGAAATAATGTTTTGAACGATGCCTAATGTTTTAAACGACACTCAAAATAATGGACGTCATTCAAAAACAATTATTAGATGGTCACATTTGTTTCTGTAATAAAGAAACAAAGAAAACGGAAGGAAGGTTTCGATAGCTAGACGTATTCTTCACGGAGAAAGTTCGAAGAAGAAACATTGGGCGTCGTTCATTTTGGACAACGCAACCTGAGTTTATTAAGATTATAATTACTTGGTATATATCATGAAATTCAATTCAATAACGATAATTCATATTTGATCGACTTTGAGAGTCCTATGTGTACTGTGATTGTTACATTCCTATAATTTTAATTTATATTATCACATTTTACGCTCATCTTTCAAGCCTAAGACGCAACAATCGAAACCTATGACGCAACAATTTCACACACACAATTTCACACAACCTGATGTTGATCTCAATCTCAATCCCGCCCCCTCTGTCTCATACAATTTCACACACACACACATCGAACGGCAACCATTGTGTTTTTTATGGGACTCTAAAGCATTTCATTTCAAAAGCAATTGTTAGATGGTCAAATCAATCCGTCATGGAAAACATTAAGATTTCCATCTCTTTTCCTTATCTCAATAGCTCAAATCTTATTTATTGGTATTCCCTTTCTTGAACCCAGAATGATCGCTTCCGACAGAAAAGAAAATACAATCTTTCGGAAAAAAGTAGGTAGCTCGGAGAAAAAATGAAAGAGGAATGAAAAAACCGAGTTGCTCCCCCGCTTCTTATCTCATTGAAGACGAGAGTGTGTATTTTAATAACAATTTTATTGAAATGAACTTTAGCGATTGAATCAAAAAATAAAGGAGTGGAACAATTATAATTTCACAAAATAAGACCTACCCGCAATTATTCCAAAAAATAAACTCGAGAAAGGTTTGTGAACACATGATATTATTTTGTTTACCTTTCATCAATCCTAAAAAAATTGTTTTTTATAAACTTTTCTTTTTAATAAAATGATATTACCACTTTACCCCTTACTTCTTTTTCTACGTTAATAAAAGTAAATATTACACTAATATTAATAACATAACATCTAAATGTAACACCTAAATCCTTAAACGTAACACTATTTAAAAGATAAAATTACTTCACTATCCCCTCAACACATTTAAACTATACTACCCCTTCTTTCTCCATGTAATTTTAATTACGTGTCATTATTGATTCACTTTCCATTGTTAAGACATAATATTGCATGTTAATTGAATTGATTTTGATTCGATTTATTTTTTATTTTTAATTACGAATAAAAAACAGTTGATTTATATTTTTTTTTATTTCAGACAAAACATCCGTCACATTTACAGATGTTTTATAAAACATCACAACACACTTGTGTATTTTTATTTAGATCATTTTATGCATTAAATAATATTACGTTTAAAAATTTTAGTGTCATATTTAGGGTCACCCTATTAATAATTAAATTAATTACTATTTTTGATCCACGTGTCTCAAGTCAATCAGGACACTAATTTTAATTTATAGACAAAAAGAGTGTGACGTCATAAAATGCTCATATTTTGATACAAAATGAAAGTGACTCAAGTATTACCCATTTACTTTATGACAAGTAATTCTAACTAGGGGCGTGCAGGATTTTTTCGGAACCGGACCAATCTAATCAAAATTGGATCGGACCAATACTTTGGTTCGGTCTTGGATCTGAATTTTCATAAAATCGGACATTTGGGTTGGTCCCGATTCTCGAACTAAAAAACACGGAACCGGATCAAACCGAACCAATATGTTGTTTATTTATTTATTTTATTATATATATATATATATATATATATATATATTGTATTATTATATAAAAATATATATTATATATATTAATTCCTAATACTTTCTTTGTTCTAATTTTTAGTTGGTACTCTTTTATTATTTTGTTTCCACCGATTTGTTATGTTATGAGTTTATAAATTCGACATTTTTAATTGTTGAATGTACTTTTATCAAAAGTTTTTTAATTTTTTTTATCAAGTTTCAACCTAATTTTTTATTATGCATTTGTAGTAAATAGTTAAAAAGTAAAAAAATCATAGTATTGGTCCGATCTTGATTCTTATACATATTTGATTGATTCTGGACCGGACCAATGCATTGGTTCTCATACATATTGGGTTGGTTCCGATTCTAAATTTTTTGAGAAGTGGTTCCGATTTTCTCTTTTCTCCAAAAATTGAGAACCCACTGCTCACCACTAATTCTAACATCCCAATAAAAGAATTGAGAAAAATTTAGAAAAAAATCATCGATCAATTATTACATTACATATTTACATGCCACAGGTGATCCGGTGCTTACATTTTGGGATGCTCACGTGCATGCCAAACAGGGAAAACAATTCCTTCATGAGTCCAATATTGAGCGACCCAGATCAACAAGGTTATACTACATTTTAATACTCAGTTTGGTAATTTCACCGCTATAGTTCGATCACCACATCCGGAAACACATCAGGCGGTCCCTTGGGGATGTCCGGACCCGGCGTGGACGGCATAGGCGGTTTAGGAATGTCAGGACCGAACGGTGAAGGAATCGGCGGCTGAGGACCCTCGTGACCAGGCCGTGAAGGTATTGATGGGCCAGGAAACTCCGGGTTAGGCCCAGGTGAAAGCGGAGGAGGGACGTCGGAAGGAATAGTATCAAAGTCCGGAACATTAGGAGCAAGGGGAACCTCTTGTGGCACAAAAGGTTTGTACTCCGGTGGAGAGGTAGGAAATTCAGGTTGTGGGGAGGAAGGAAACTCCGGTTGAGTTATCCCGGGTATATCAGACGAATGATTTGAACCCGAAATGAATAATGGGTTAACTGGGCTATTATTTTTAGTGAATTGGATCGTTTTTGCATTGTAAGAACGGAAAAGTGACGAAGCTTTTGTTGTGGGGAAGTTTGATATGCAAAGTGGAAGGGATTTCATTTTCATGAATCGTAACATTGCTGAGAAACAGTACTACATTTTCTTTTTTACCAGTAATGCAACTTTTATGTCGGGGGGCGTTTTTATTGGTCGGTAGTTAGCTAGGACAAGGGTGAAGAAAGTGCATGGGATGCATGACATGTGTATAAACGTGGCGAACTAGATGACAGTTGTACGACATGCATGAAATCCAAATCAAGGAAAATGATTCTCAATTATCAATGAAGTATCGTGAACATGATAACTTTTACTAGAATTTTAATTATTCTTCGTCTCTAAATTAGGGTTTTTTTTTTCAAAATAATTATCTAATTTAAAATTTATCTTATTAAAATATTATTTTATCATTTTATCCTTATTTTTTTACCTTACTCTAATTATGAGTCATATACATATAGGCTTTAAAAATAACTTCATATTAAACCAATATAAATAATCAAGTCAATTGATTTTTCTTAATCCGTGCGCCGAATCAACTAAAACGATAATTTAAAGACAGAGGGAGTATTAGAGCAAGAACATCAATCAAATCAAACACAACTCATTAAAAATAAATAAAATAATCTATTTGATACTTATTTTATTTAAAATCAAAAAAACATTCCAACAGTTGACCAACATCCAATATTTCTACCTACTCTACCAAATTTATCTTCCTTACTTTAATATTTTTTTAGAAAAATGGTTAAAAACTTGAACAATCCATGGAAAATTTTTCTTATATCCAAATGAAATAAACGAGGTCTCTATTTATTGGTAAAATTATGTACTTTAATTCAGGAAAATAAAATAAAATTTTTGGCTAAAAATTGGCCAAGAAAAACGATGGTGGAAAAATTATTCAATCTATTAGAATGCTGCCATGTGGAAAGGGAAGGGGCCGGAGGCGTCAGTCACAATTGTCGGCCACAATTTTTTTCCATGTCAAAACTACGTCGTTTTCAACCCTACAAACCTGAAACACAACCGTTTTTAACACTGTGTGTGGTTTGATACAAATCATATAAGATTTTGATATAATTTCCGTTTTATTCACCGTTAAAAGTCAAGATTCAGTCAAAATTTCTTTTAGATACACCGTTATCTATTCTCTTATGATAGTAATGTTAAACTCTTCTATGGTTATAGTAATATAGTTTTTTTATTGTTAATAATAATAAAGTATTTTATTTAAAAACTTTTAAAATCAACATCATATAACTAATGTGCATACATCTCTTCTGTTATTTATGGTAAATGAGATGAAATAGAATAGATGTATCTCATATTTATTAGAAAGTGATTTTGATTTTAAAAGTTTTTTTTTAAAAAAAATATTTTCCCTACTATTATCAATAGAGTTGTATTTATCATACATTGGTTAGAAAATAATATTGTTTTGAAAAGTCTTTAAGTAAAGACTTCTACTAATAGAAGAGATTGATATGATCTTGAGGCGAAGAATCGTTTTCTACTAGTGGAGGGGCTTGTTTGTCAAATTTGGAACCCTAGGGGTGAATTTGGTCGCAATGAAAAGGGCAACCGAAAAATTTCTAAAATGCGAGTACCGTTAGAAAAATATCTCAAAACCGGGATTGGTAGAGTTTGAGTAATTCTTATGTAATACCATCTTACAAATCTTAACTTGTAAAACGGATTCACACTCGTTAACAACTCAACACACCAACACACGGTAAGTTGGGTTTGGGAGATCTATCGTACAGAAAATACTCGTAAGACGGTTCTTTTTAAGTTTTTGTGTATTTTTGGTATTTTAGAATTTTTGTTTCCATATTTAATTAGAGTTTCTTTGTTACACTATTTTCTATTATTTAGATTTCTTTTTGTTACAAGTTTTAGGGTTTCTTTTTCATATTCTTTTAGGGTTTATAATTCTATTTAAAGGCCTCTTAAAATAATGTTTCTTAAAGATGATTAATAAAATTGTGATTTTTGGATAGAAAGTATGTGTTTTAATGAGTGTATTTGATTGGAAGCTCAAAATATAAACTTCGTGGATTTGTTATTTATATTTGAAGTTTGACTTATCAATTGGAGAGTTGACATAATTGTGAGTTTGTGACGTCATTCACATGCAATACCAAAGTTCGAGTCGTCTTAAAAGTGTTGGGTCGCAGTATCAACGTCAAACCTATTTAGGAAGATCTTGGGGTGCAAGTTTTGCAATAGAGATTAAGTTACTATAACCATTGTTAAGGATAGTTTTTAGCTATGACCTGAATATGAAAATACCAACAACAAAAAAACAAGTCACATTGAATTGGAGGTTTGAGGATTCAAATTCAACCAAAATAGGGTCATGTGTCACGTTGAGAGTTGTTTTCATCAACTTTAATATACTTATACTATAGATTTTGATAAGAAAATTAAAAATTATCTATTATTAGTTTCTATGTCTCAAAATAAGTCTTTTATATATAAAAAAGAAGGTAATCTATCTATTAACTATTACGAATACAAAAGCCACCATTGTTCACGTGGCAATTTGAGATGTATTTCTTTTCCCACCTAATTTACTAAGAGCATCACCAATGTAGATGTGAATGTGAAAAAATTGTCACCTAAGATTTACACCTTATTTCATTAAAAAAAAAAAAAAACTCTTCAATGCAGATGCCAATACCCAATTTTTTTTGTCAACCAATTTGTTTTAGATTCTCGATAAAACTCATTTTTTACATATTACTTGCAGATGCCAATACGTAGCATTTTTCTTATTAAAAAAAATACTTCTTCTCATTACTTTTTTTAAAAATTTTCTTGTCAATTTACACTTTAGTGGTGGGACTCACCCCATAAAGGATCAAATACATAGTTCCATTAGAGATGTGTGTTTAATCGAATAAGAATGAAAGATAAAAATGTCACATGTGATTGAGATCTTTTAAGTGAATGTGAATGAAGAGAGAAAATTCACACATGTGATTGAGAGTGTTAATTACTATAACCACAAGATCAAATTCACGTTTGTATTAGTGATTGAGATCAAATCCGCAGTTATATTGGAGATGCTCATTTCTTTTATATATTTTTAATTTTTTTTATCAAATTTCATTTTAGTTGTGGAATCCACACAACATAAGATCAAATCCACAATTGCATTTGAGAGATCTTTTAAGTGAATATGAATAAAGAGAGAAAAATTCACACATGTGATTGAGAGTGTTAATTATCATAGCCAAATGAGATCAAATCCATAGTTGGATTAGTGATGCTCTTAACTACTCATAGTCACATGAGATCAAATCCCCAGTTACATTGACGATGCTCTAACTATTATTAACTACTCATAGTCACATGAGATCAAATCCCCAAACTATTTATATGTACATTATCCACTGCTCCAACTTTTCCCTCTTATTTTCTACGTGATATCTTTATGTTTACATACAAAAAAAATCTATTCATTACTATTAAAAATCAGTGCTCAAAATATTATTAGGCAGATGCTAGGCACCAAAGTAGTGCCTAAAGCGCCCATGCGTGATCTAGCCGGGTGATGAGCTCAAGATCCACAATTTTTTTGTTAATTTTTTTATTTTGTGCTATTTTCGAGTTAATTATACCTTAAAAATATTATTATTTGTGTATTTGTGCTTAAAGTATGTTTTCAAGGTTTAATCGAGCATTCATGATGACAACTTTCTATGAATCCCCTCAATCTACCAACTAATTTATCACTAATAACTAAAACAACAACAATCACTACTATGTGGCAACTTTCTGTAAAATGATTGTCATATGTCAACTTTATATAAAATTAGAAAATATTTTTTTGTTAAATATTACTTAATTTAAAACTTGATTTTATCATATTTAATTTATACAAGTTTAATTTGACTAAAACTCTTTAAATTTTTTTATCTCATTCCATTTTCCTACTATTTGATTAATACTCTCTTTGTTCCTAAATAATCATTCTCTTTGGCTCAATACACCCTTTAAAAAAATAATTAACTGTATTATAAATATTAGTGTAATATGTGAGTTTTTTTTAATACCCTTGTGCAGGTGACCATAATTGAAGCAGATGGAAAAATTAAGTGTGAAGTAGTAAAAGTGTTTTACCTAAAAATGAAAATTTTTAAAGATGATAATTACTCTCTTCGTTTCAGGCAAAGAGTCCATGTTGTTTTACTTTAAGAGTTCCCTGGTTTTCAAAAATTATGGTTACAATTTCTATAACATTTCGTTTTTACCTTTCACCTATGTTGTAAGCACATTGCTTTTGCTTAAGTATTTTTTTAATTATAACCAACTATAATGATTGATCACGCTAAATGTATGGTAACCTTGTCATTTTGTCCAAGTAAGAAGTAAAGTTGATGACGTGGGCTTTTCGAGTGGGATGATGGCTGATAACCTGACAAAGATAAACAAACACCATCAAGGAGTCGGGGGTTTCCCGACTAGGACCCTCCGGCGTGAGAGTAAGGTTTCCGGTGTAATATATGTATTAATTGCAATAGTTCCTGTCCAATATCCAAACATTGTAAATGTGATAAGTGTAGTAGGATATGTGAAATTAGCTTGGTCATAAATGTAAGGAATGTCTCTTATTTGTACCTTAAATAATTTTGATGACGCGAAGTTATCATTTCTCTCTAACGCCCTGTCGGGTTTGATGGTCAGCCCATGTTGCATTGATTGTTCAGACTAGGTTGCATGTGACTGGCCTCTGTCAGAAGCTGCAATCTTCTCAACTTCTCAACTGCTCCCTTTGATTTATTGCACCTCGTTGATATTCCGTATGTTGGGCGAGATGTAAGAAAGCTCGTCAAGCTAAGAAGAAGTCTTATAGAGACGACTTGGAGTGTTCAGCTTTTTTAGAGATGACCGTTGGCTCGTGTACGTTTGCCGAGTTGGTTCAAGGTTGGCAATCACAATAGGTGTGGGTCCTGTTGACGAAGGTTGGTGAATTCTCGGATTGTGTCCTTTCAATGATATTAATATATCATTTTAATAATTAGATTTTTCAAAGAGATACATGTTATTCACGAAACAATTAATTTTATGTTAATTATTATATTAATCTACATATATTAATTATTAATTACTACTAACAAAAGTCACTGCTGCCCATTGTGACTTTATGTTGAAATGATCAATTTCATCAAATTATATTAATTAATCTATATTAATTAATTATTAATTACTTCCATTTTAAGTTCCTTTTTCTATAGAAAATTTATAAACAAAATTTTCAATTACTCATTCATATGATCAATTTCAATATTCACCTTATTTTAGTTTTGTTCAAAGTGTTGTAATTAAAAAAATTAATTACTTATATCAAGTGTCAATAATTATTGCAATTTTTTTTATTAAAACCATACATAGCAAGGTTAGTGACTAGTGTATATATATATATATATATATATAAATGTAAAGACAGGTGCATCTAAAAGAGGAAATATCATGCCAAAACTCTATTTCATTACCAAAAAATAATATAATACAACTCCTCCAAATATCAACATGTCTTATTTAGCACACGATCATAAAAAGAGGTATATCAATAGTCATCTCAAAATTACACCTTCATAAAGTCTCACAGATGCCAATACAACATGGGTAAAACAGTATGTTAACAAAATAATTCAAAATAATTATGGTACCAACCTACACAAAGGTAGAACAGACTAATAAAGGTTCATCACAAAATAATCTCAATCTCAATCTAAGTATGGAGTTAATTGTCATTGATGCAGAGGTAATTATGAAAACAACTTTCTCACTACTTTATTTTGTAAGATTACATATCAAACATCTACCCTTTCATAATGAACATGATTTCTTATTGTTTTCTATTACATGGCTATCGATTTCACGCAAAATATACACACCCTATCTGCGAAGAGATTCTTCTTGCTCCTATTGCTGAAAAGTTCGAGTTTAAACACCTCATGTTCACAAAATAAAAAATGAGAACACGACAGATACAAAGCATGTATATAACTATTAACTTCAATAAATAATTACTCATCTATATATATATTTTTTTGTTAAATTCCAAATCTAATTTACAAAATTTCAATTTCTATACTTTTTTTGTTAAATTCCAGATCTAAAATTTACAAGTTCAAATTACCCAGATCTTTTTAAAAAATTAAATCAATCTAGAAAGTTAGGATCTATATTTTTAATTATACTTTCTTAAAAATAAAGATATGTACTTCTCATTGATTACATATCCAAAAATATCATATCTAGATTTGTTCTAAATAACAGATCCAAAAAAATTATAGAACGTGAAAATAAATAAACAAAATCGAAATAATTTGTCATATATATAATTTTAGAAAATTCCTTATCTAAAATTGACAAGCTCAAATTACCAGATCTATACAAAAAATAAAACCGATATAACTAAAAATGTTAAGGCCTATATTTTTAGATATATTTTCTTTAAAATAAAGACCTAAAATTTAAGACTATAAATCAAAAAAATCATATATATATATATATATATATATATATATATATATATATATATATATATATATATATATATATATATATATATTACAGATTTTTGTTTAAAACAACAGATCCGAAAATACATGTCGAGAAGTAAACAAAAATTATAATCTAAGATGTGTAATTTTTTTTGAAAAAGACATGTATAACAATACCATAGTAGAGACATGGTGACTGAATGATAGACAAACTCTCGATTTTTCGGGATGAGAAATTTATTGATGAGAAAGAGATGGCGCCATCTATACCCTTTAACCTTAGTATGAAGATGGTTGATTTTCTTGGGAATTAGTGTGCCTATGGTCTTTATATGAGGGTAGGGTGGGTAGTAGGGTTTTCAATTTAGGAAAAATTAACTGGGTATAAGTGAGATTTTGAGATGATGAGAGACGACACCAAGCCGCCAACTATACCCTTATTTTCGAAGGTAATTGGTGTGCCTAAGGTATTTTATATGGGGGAAGGGTAGGTTGTAGGGTTTTCAATTTGGGCCTAAATTAATTGGGCATATTTTTTGGGCCAATTAGGTTTTTTGTGTGCAATTAATTAGATGGGTAAATTCAGGTCCGGCCTTTTTTCAAAGTTTTCAATTGTTACAATATATTGTCTTTTTAAAAAATAAAATCAAAAAATGTTACTTTTGAAGGCAAAAAGACAACGATACACATAATGAGCTTGAGGTGCGCTACGAATAACACACACAAATGCATCGTGCTGCATAAATGTTTGCACCGCGATGCATCAATTTAAATTTCTCTACAACTTGGTGGGCACGTCGATCTATGTTTCATTACGCATAATCGTAATTTTCGAACTCAAAGTGTTGACCAGAGTTTTGGTAGAAGATGATCTGAGCATTTTAGAAATAATATTTTGAAAATGGATTTTAGCGGTTGATAAAAAAGAATATTGAACTAAAGAGAAAATGTTTGGGAAAATGTTTGCGTCCATCCATATATTATTGAAACGAAATAAAAAATTTCATTTTAGGAAATCACATTTACCATTTCACCCTAACTTTTTCTTCTTGCTTTAATTATTGGTCAATTTAGATATAATTTTTTAAATAAATTACACATTATACCAATATATTAATAATCAAGTTAATTAATATTTCTTAATCCACGTGTCAGTTGAAACTAGATAATAAAATTGGGATGAAAGGAATGATGTTTAAGTCTTTTGAATTATTTGATCCATATCAAAATTATAGTATGACTAATTATTTGATCCATGTCAAAATTGAATGGAAGCAAATTTGGAGAAAAACAATTTATCCCAAAAATATCAATGACTCTATCAGATGTGAGGTTGTCATTCAAGTTTCAAATAAGAGAATTTCCATTGGTGGTATCATATGCAATGGCAATTAATAATAGTCAAGGTCAATCACTATCGCATGGGAGACTGTTCTTGAAGAAGCTAGTATTCAGCCATGGC
>CM028384.1:38000943-38057936 GCA_013146195.2 Codonopsis lanceolata | reverse complement strand
CTATCACAAGCTGCGGTGGTGGCGAGTGCTTTAAGATTTGAGCCGGACATGTATTTGCTCCAAAAATTATTTATCTTTGCCCAGAGCACGGGGGAGGATCAGTGAGGCGAACTCCAATTTTGAGGTTGTTGTCGCGATCCACAGGAAGGTGGAGTACTGGCGAGGAGGGTCTGTTTATTGAATCAGGGTCGGTGGCGGTTCGTACTTGCGACAGCGAAATTAAAATCCCAGGCCTCAAAACAAGACTTGACTCGGGAGGCTCATTTGCGTGAAGCCGTCGTGAAACAGAAATCTGGCAGCGTCGGCCGGCAATTTCTTCTTATTTGGAAGGAGGCGTGCATGTCGGCGTTACTTGTGTTTGGCGGGGTGATGCGGCGAGGTCCCAGAGGTGGAGCCACGATCCATTACACGAGAACCCTCGCCCTTTTGGGATGGCTGTCATGGCCGAATGTTCAAACAGAATGCGTTGAGTGTCAGCGCTAGGCAGTGTGTACCCGGCCGGTTTATGAACCATGGCGGTTTACTGCTAGTTTTTAATATTTTACGTTTTATTCGTACCTTTCTCGAGCTCATTCTAATCTCATTTTGTTTTGTCTTGTCTCGGGAATGAAGAGCTTAGCGGGTTTTGAGGCGGCGAAAGAGGCGACGGCCGACTTGAAGGTCGACAAGCTTTGTTGAATTGCCCAGTGCCGTTTGCCCCTACCAAGAAAACCTCGGACTTAGGCGGGGGCCATGGCCGACCAAGAAGGTTGTAGTGCCTAAGATTCTTCTTTGCCACCCGAGAAAGAGGTGGGCAAAAAAGAGGCTGTCGTGGTCATTCGGAGGCTGGCCAGAGACCACTGGCGCCAACATCCACTGTGGTGCGTTACCAAGGATGCCAAGGCAAAGGCAAGAGGAAGAAAAGCCTCGACCACTCCTCCGATCCATGAGAAGTTCGTCGGAGGGGCTCAAGTCTGGCCTCATTTCTTCCCCCCCCTCCAGGCGGGGAAGCTTCATGGAGGCCGGGCTTCGTGATACCTGCTACCGATCTTTGCCGGCGTTAGTTAAAGAAATTCTAGGGGATGCCCGTTCTTTGGGGGCATTGATTTGTATGCAGTGGGAGCCACGGAGGATTGGTGGGCAAGGGCATTATTGAGAGAAGGCCATGCGTGGCGACGACCACGGATCGGGATCTTGCTTGAGCCGTCCCAGAAAATGTAGGACTACTTGCTGGCGAGGTAAAGTACTTGCCCGATGATTTATTTTCCCTTTCCTCACAGCTTTGCCTGCTCGTTGAATCTATCTTGCTCGCGATTGCCTACATGTACTTAATCTTCTGATCGATGCTTGAAGAGAAGGAAGCTCATGAGGCGGAGGGCGACATAGAGGCTTCGCGAGTTTGGTGAAGGAAAAGTGTGAGCAGTGGCCCTACGGCCGATCAAGCGGAGAGGCTAATCTTTGAGGCGGCCAAAGAAAGAGCTGAGATGCTAGCTCGCAATTTCTGGTGAGTCGCCCGGCAGGTACTTTGACTAGAAAAAAGCAGAGAGTTGGTCGGCCGGGTGAAGAAGAACAGTGACACGGAGAAGAAGTCGATCATTTGGCCCAAGCGGAGGAGGATCTGCTTGAGGCCGAAAAAAGTTCCCTCGGGATGCGGTGTCAAGGATGGGAAACTTGTCGGGAGGCTGACATAAAAAGCTAAGGCAGAAGAGTCGCGGTGGAGGCTACGACAAGAAATCCAAAGATTTTGAAGCAGCGTGGGCTAGCGACCATTCTTCCTACTTCGCCCATGGCACTAAATCATATACTAAGGATGTTCGCCAGGCCATGGCGGAGTAGGGGATGAGGGCGATGGTAGAATGGGTGGGTGCTCGACCCTTATCTTTGAGAGCTGCTGCGTCCCACTTCCATGCCGTCATGATCCTATACCAGGATGAATTGGCCTGATGGCTCGGGCGGACACCACGGGTTCCTCTCAGGTGGGCCGAAGTGAATATGCGCTCGTTGATTGAAGAGTTAGAGTCGAGGGCAGAAACTTTGAAAAAGGCCGAGCGGTGTGAGTCTCGAAGAGGCAAGCGGTGAGTGAAGGCGCCCGTAGGGAGGCTGAACCTTGATCAATCTGAACTACAATATCAGCCGGTGCCAAAGAGCTTCCACCTCCTCCTCTGGACACGCTTAAAATTTTATCGGCATGCGGCGCCATTATTTTTTATTCCTCCTACTGTAATTTAGTTGCCCTATCATGAATGAAATCACTTTCGTTTCTTGTTTCGTACTCGGCTTTTTGTGCTTCAATTTTAAGCGCTTTTTGATTGTTTGCTCCATGATTGTTTTCTCACTTGCATGTTTTTCCTGTCATATGTTAATACAAGTACTGGCGCTCCCCAGAAAACATGTTGAGCATAAATATATAAACAACGTTAACCGAGTATGAGGGTTCACGATTATCTACTTAAAAATAACAAGACTAATAAAGCAAGCTTATTATTTAAGTTGAAACGTTACCGAACAAGCATAGGGTATGATTGCTTGGATCGGCCAAGGCTTTGAATGGTCGGCCCTATCGCAGGCGAGCTTCCAAGAGCGCAAGCGGGCATGGCCCAACTCTGAATGGCGACTAACTGCTTAACAGGGCATGGCGTAGCCTTTGCTCGATGTGGGTATTTCGAAGCGGTTGCTAATGTATCTTTTGAGCATGGCCTCTATCGTCCTGGGCGAGCATCTTAGTATGTGAACCTGGGCATGGCCGCATCTCACCCACAGAGAGTATGAATTCACTGATACTAAGGGAGTTTGAGGATTGTTGACCGGGCATGGCCCTATCTGCTCGTCAGGCAAGCAGATTTTGCCAAACGAATCCGAAAATAAATAACTGCACAATTTTGAGGATTCTGAGTAGACAGGTATGACAAAAACTTGCCTTTTATTGATAAATAATTAGTGACCCTCAACAGGAGTGAGGTCTTGCCCGTTTGTGCCTTGACTTAGGGATAGTATTTTTTTGAGGTGAGTGCATGCCGAGGGGATGCTTGAGGTCTTTTCCTCTGGAGTTTGAAGTGTGTAAGTGCCTTCTCTTACTATACCTGTGACTCGGAAAGGACCTTCCCAATTAGGAGATAGCTTCCCCCATTCTGCCCGATGACCTGTCACCTCAATTTTTTCTGAGTACTAGGTCCCCGATAGAGAAGGCTACGCCTCGGACCCTTTTGTCATGGTGAGCCTTTGCTCTGTTTGTAGTTGACCATTACGAGCGTGCATCAACCTCCTTTCTTGAGTAGGTCTAAGTCATGGCTGAGAACAAGTTGATTATTTTTCTCATTGTAATATGAAACACGGTAGCTAGGCAAGGCCATCTCTACAGGAATCATAGCTTCGGTCCGTATGTAAGTGCAAAAGCGGGGTTTCCCGGTTGGTCCCAACGATGGTCTAACGCCCATAAAATAGGCCGATGATAGCTCTTACGCCCATTTTCTGCTCGTCCTCGGGTTTCTTTTTAAGTGCATGCGGTATTTGCTTATTTAGGCCTCGGCTTGGCGTTGCCTTGTGGATAAGCCAGACGGCGCGATGTTTGAGCATGGCGAGCACATTGATAAACTTGTCAGAAGCTGGGTGCCATGGTCGGAGATGATTGCTCGAGGGAGCAGAATCGGCACCATACTTGATCGTGGACAAACTTGATGACGTTGGCCGAGATCTTAGCCGGGGGCTTCGCTTCAATCCACTTGGTAAAATAGTCTATGGTTACCACTTTGCATATTTGTACTTGCCTTGGGCTAGAGGGAAAGAACCGTCGGATCGATTCCCACATGTCGAAAGGCCGCCCAGGGGGTTTGCATTGTAGATGGAAGCCTTGGTATGTCGCGTATCTCGGCACTTGTCACATTCGCGAACATATTTCTCTGCATCCTTTCTTAGGGTTATCCAATAATATCAAGAGCCCTTGTGGGGGTGGCACATTCCCCGTATGCTTATAGAACACCCTCGGTTAGTTCTGGAGGTACACAGTGAAGCATATGTCTGACCTTAGATCGCTTGTATAAGATTCCACCAACTACCAAGTAGCAGCGGCTTGGCCGGTTTGTGGCTTTGACCTTGTCAGTGAGGCGAGAACTCCACGCTCGATGTAATCTTTGTAATCATCAATCCAGCTTCTGACCGCTGGCTCGATGTCCATAATGACCGGTCTGTCAACGGCTGGGGTTTCCATGTGCTCGATCATTACTAAGGGATTTAGTAGTGCCAGATTTGCCTCAGCGATCTTGGATAAATAGTCTGCTCACATGTTGTCAGCTCGATCAATCCTAATTATCTCCCAAAATTTGAAATTTTTCAAGATTTCCTTGACTAGCTCGCAGTACTTGACCAGGGTAGGGTGGTGTACCATATATTCCCCCTGGACTTGGTTCACAACTAGTTGTGAGTCCGAGTACCTTGGCGGCTTCTACGCCCATGTCATTGCGAGCTCAAGCCCAGCGATCATCGCTTCATACTCGGCAACGTTGTTTGAGGTAGGAAATTTGAATCGGAGAGCTAGCTCAAACTCTGTGATTTCGTCGGGAGCTATGAGAAGGATGCCAGCTCCGCTCCCGACTTTGCTCGCTGCCCCATCCACATAAAGATCCCAACATTAGGCTGGCCGGAGTTGTGGCAATTGTTTTTGCTCGGGCTCTACTGGTTGCTTGGCCTCAGGATCCTCGTGTTGGGTGAAGCTTGTTTCGACCAAGAAATCTGCCAATGCTTGAGCTTTGATCGCTCGTCTTGGTAAGTAATCTATGTGGAACTCTGAGCTCGATTGACCGATTGAGCGATCTTCACGATGTGTCGTCGGTTTGTGTAGGACTTTGCTTGCGATGGTGCATACGTGTATACTATGATTACATGTGCGAGAAAAATAAGCCCTTAATTTTTGAGGCGGCTATGACAAGCGAGTAAGCTAATTTTTCTACATTAAAATAACGACCCTCAACAGGAGTGAGGGCCTTGGATACATAGTACACATGTTTTTGAATATCTAGTTCTTCCAACCAACACGGGTGTAGTGCACGCTAAATATACAAATAAAGGCTCACTTAGAGGCAGGCTGCGAGGAGAGAGGTGGCTTGCCAAGATATTCCAGTTGCTCGAGAGCCTTGGCACGATCTGCATTCCACTCAAAACCTTTGTTGCCTTGCGAGACCTTGAAAAAAGGGGAGGCATTTTTGGTGGCAGAGATGAAGCGGCTTTAAGGCAATGACCTACCATTCAAGCGCTAGATGTGTTTGATGCAGTAGGGTTGCTTCATGTCGAATAGGGCTTGTATCTTTTCCGGGTTAGCCTCTATGTCGCGTTGATTGACCATGAACCCGAAACTTCCACCCTTTCGGACCCAAAGGCACATTTGCTCGGGTTCGGCTTCATGTTGTGTTCTTGATTGGACGTCTACGCTTAAGTCAAGACTATGGTCGCGGCCTTTAGTTTTGATGACCATGTCATCTATGTACCTCACATGTTTGCCGTCGAGGCGAAAACCTTGTTGACCATGCGTTGGTAAGTGGCCCACGCGTTTTTCGGCCGAAGGGCATCATTTTTAGCAATAGAGGCCCCGATTGCAGGAAGGCTGTCTTCGCCTAATATTGCTCGTTCATTCTGACTTGGTGGTACCCGGAGTATGCATCCAGGAAACTGAGCATTTCAAATCCGGCTATTGAGTCAACGAGCACATCTATGCGAGGCAATGTGTAATAGTCTTTCGGGCAGGCTTTGTTGAGGCTAGTAAAGTCCACGCACATCCGCCATTTGTCATTGGCCTTCTTGACCATTACCACGTTTGCCGGCCCGGTCGGATATTGAATCTCCTCGATGATATGCGCCTTGAGGAGCTTACCGACCTGCTTTGATATTGCGTTCTTCTCGAGGCGAATATTGCCTTGGCCATTGGGACAGAAAGTAGGATCAACATTGAGGTCGTGGCGGGCAATATTCTCGCTAATACCTGCGTGTCCTCAAGCTGTCGAGGCCGAACACATCAGTTTTTTTGATGGCTCGATCAATCCTTCCCGGGGAGGCGTGGCCTTCCGATTTTGATTTTTGCTCGGGGTGGGGGGATTGATAACAACCTCTTCCGGCTCGCCCTCGGTTGAATATCGGGCTCGTCAGGACTTGCGAAGTGTCCATCTCAATGTCTTGTGATTCGGGCGCTTGGCCTTGCGCTGGAGGACTCTGGTGTCTGGGCTTGCTCGGGAACATCTATCTCCATGGGATCAGCGGCCTCGAAGTTTCCACTGTCCCGGAAGCTTCGATGTTGTTAATGGGGATAGGGCGAAGCCGTATCGATCTTGTCGGGAAGGTCCTTGTCGGGAAGGTCAGTTTTGGAGCCTGCTGCGATCGAGCCGCGATCGGGGATCGGGGAATGTCACGATCATCTTTGCTTCTTAAAAGCTAGGATTCCGGACATACTCCCACATTGCAGGGGCTTCTTTGATGAAGATCCCCTCCGTTCTCGGTGTAGAACTCGTTCTCGGTGTAGAACTTAGCTTTACGAGTGGGGACCATTTGGAATTTGGCCATTCTTTGGGCGCTAAAATCTGGCCATTGTATGTCGATTCGCTAAAATACGATCACTAAGTTGTATGTCGATTTCAGTCGATTATCATCTCGGGTTTGAGCTCCATCACCCATTAGTACCTCGGCTCGATGGTACCAGGCGCTACTTGGTGATTAGTGAATCCCCAAGCTTTCCCGGATAAGGCTTGAGCATGGCGTCGAGCGGCTCAGTCCCGCAGCGGGAGTAGTACATGATGTCCTGCCCCGCATGTCGAGCAATACCACGTGAACACGCGGTTGTTGAAGGCGAGGAAATAACCGAGGCTGCTTTCGGATGCCGGGAGTGCTTCGCCCGGCTCAGCTGCGAGTAAAACATATGTTTTGCTCGCCTGCGCCTTTATTGCGAGTGTGTGTTGACGACCGAATAAGGAGTAGATATGATTCAGGAATTTGTGTCTTTGGATGGGAGCTCTCTTGAATCATGTTTATCACCCTCAAATCGAGGGGCACAGCCACCTCTTCCTCTTGGGGGTCTTCCACGGTCATTATTTGCATTGTTTCACTGCACTGATCTCTTTTGAGGCGGTCGGCTTGCGCGTTGATCGACTTTTGAATCTCCCTTTTCAACACATTGCAATCCTCAGTGGTGTGGCGGTACCATGGTGGTAGTCACAGTATTTTGTGTTGTCTCGGGTATGAGCGAGCTCAGGGTCGAGTGGGTATGGGACGGGGAGCGCGTCCCCAACTTGGAAACATAATCTCTTCCAGCGTCGTGTTAAGCGGGGTGAACCTCTCTAAATCTTTGCCCGAGGGGTTGGAAGTTTTCTTCTGTCTGCTCGCTCGAGTTGCAGTCAGGGCTCGCAGTGGTCGAGCTACCTTGAGCCTTGTCCTTAGTTTTGGCTTTATCAGCCTTGATACTTTCAGTCGAGCAGAAAAGATGGGAATTTGCCAGCAGCTCTGCTTTGGAAGCCCACAGGTTCATTGCTAGCATAGTCTTCAGTGGCCCTGCCCTCATGTTGTTGAGATAGCAAAAGGTAATCTCAGGGTCACTGGTCGCGGTCACCTGCTCGAGCATCTCCTCGAACCTCTTCAGGTAACTGTTGTACGATTCGTTATCACCCTGCTTAATCTTGGCAAGGTCAAAACAGTTCTTGGGGGTCGGGCCTACATTGCCGAATTCCTCCAAGAATTTTCTCACGAGCACCGCCCGACTTCCGATGGATCCCAGGAACTACGCCTTGACCAACTGCGCCTTTCCCTTGAGAGCTCCCTCGAATGCCCGCATTTTCAGGGCCTCCACATCTGTGACCATTCGGATTTGTGCCTTGAATGATCTGAGCCAATCGCTTGTCCGCGTCTTCCCAAAATATTTGTCGAACTGTGGAAAGATGACCCCTTGCGCGGGCGGTGCATTTTCAATCTCTGGAGTGAAGGGGTTGCCCTCCAGCGGTTTAGTGGCTCCATAGCCGGGCTTGGCCACGGCTAGACTAGCCATTTGCTTTGCCATGTCCCTTTTTATGGCCTCCATTTTTTCGGACAGCTGTTTCTCTGCGTCCTCTGTTAGCCTCGAAGAGTGGGCGGGGTCTGAATGGTCGCCACACATGCACGGCGGCGAAGGTGGGCTCGTAAGAGGATCCAGCCTCTTAGCGTGGCCCAGACTTTGACTTGTGCCTCGGCCTCTATGCACTCACGGGCCCTCCGGCGACCATGGCTTTCCTCCCGTACATGAGGCTCCCGTCGATGATGATTCCTGTGGGAGTGATGTTGACGGCTGTATCTACTTTCAGCCTGGTCATCTGCTTACTTTATCGCCTCTACCCTTTCAGATGGCATATGGACGACGGAGGGCATACGTCTGCTTGGAGCGAGCAACTGTTGGGAGGCATGGCCATCGCCAACAGTCTTGGGCGAGCGGCGCCATATCTGCCCGCATTGGGGCATGACCGAAGCGGCATTCTGGTTTAGTGCATACATTTTATTGTAGTACTCCGCCTGAACTTGCAGAGCAGCAGCTTGTTGATCAGGGTTTTGCCCGGACAAACTCACATGATTGTCCTGACCATTCTCCCGTTGGCGGTTGAGCTGTATCCTTAGATCTTGAGAACGGGCATCATGCCTCTCATTTATGACTAGCCTGGCATCGCGTTGACTCGCACGGCTTTGACTGGCATGTTGGGAGATTTGCCCCTCCACATATGGCACCTCATTGCCTTGTGTTGCATGCCCAGCAGCCACTTTTTGATTTAGAGTTTGCACCCCGTGCGGTGCCCTTGGTGGAGGGTAATTGTTCACAACCTGGTGGCTTCTAGCCTGTTGATTGCTGATGGTGGCATGGTGTTTGCTACCCTTTCCAGCCATTGCAATAAAGAGGATTTGAGAGTTTTTACCGGAAAAGTCTAGAGAGAAGTGTTGGAACTTCGTTTCCCGGCAATGGAACCAAACTGATGTGGCAAAAACACA
This sequence comes from Codonopsis lanceolata, assembly GCA_013146195.2. NCBI lineage: Eukaryota > Viridiplantae > Streptophyta > Magnoliopsida > Asterales > Campanulaceae > Codonopsis > Codonopsis lanceolata. The sequence goes on along the minus strand of CM028384.1, from coordinate 38,048,978 downwards.
GCTTGGGCCGTCCTTGAGTTGGGTAGGATATCTGGGCTTTGGATCGTCTTCCCTGAGCCTGTTAAGAACACAAGAACACCTGAGTGGAAGTGCAAGGCAGGGCCTCGCGAAACCCCTCCGGCGTGAGAGTAAGTCTCGTGTATAAGCTTGAAAGCAATTCGACAGAGTATCGAGGCTCAAGAAAGTGTGTGTACCTTGTTAATGATGATGAAGAGGTATTTATAGGCATTCAAGGTGATTGAATCCGTTTAGGATTCAGTTTCCATAGTTATCCAATCAATCAAGGGGAGAATCCCTTGATTTTAGGCGTGACAGGCGGCTGACTGCGTAGTTGTAGGAGCAGATAAGACAAGTATCCTGCTTAATTATGGAAACCTTTGACTTGTCTTGGAGAGCAAGCCACCGGTGCTTCCTGTGTGATGTATGTTCGGGCGAGCAAGGCTCTGCCCGAGTGCACAATATGTACGCCGCTCGAACTTCTTCTTTGTCAGTCACGGGTCCACGGCGGCCCCCGGCGGGGCAATGCTTTCGGCAGTTTGGACAAAATGAGTCGGGTTTCTTTGCCAAATGCATTATCTTTGTGTCGGGCATGGCCTGGGACAGGCGAGGCCTTTGCCCGACCAGGTTTGGATGAAGGTTATGTTGCTCGGTGCTCGCTGCTTTCACCATTTTGCTCGCTGGGCTGTGGGCCTCATATGCATTGTGCTCGTGATTGGCACGTGATGCTAGCTTGTGCCTTGCTCGTGACCCGGCTTGGGCCGGGTATATCAGTTTGTTCAAGTCAATTTACGTGCACCTCAAGTCCTTAAGCATATTCGTTCGGTCTAACCCTTATAGTTGCACCTCAAATAAATTGATATATAATAATTTTTCTCCTATTAAAAAGAAAAAAAGAAAAAAGAAGCGGTATTTGGTTTAGTATGGAATTCCCAAGTTGGAACGGAAATAATGTTGGTGTATGGTTATATCCTATTATCCTAACTTTGACAAGTGGAAAAACCTTTAAGTCTTTTTGTTGCAAATTTACTTTCTTGTAAGTTGTAACTGATGATTAGCGTCGTTGGTACCCGCCTTCCTCTTACCCAAAATAAAATAAAATATATGTATGTATGTATGTATGTATATATATATATATATATATATATATATATATATATATATATATATATATATATATATATATATATATATATATATATATATATATATATATATCTTTTTTTTTCTTATTCAATTTAATTAAAGTTTGACCAAAATATTTATAAATATATACTAGCATATGGAATTCTAAAAATTGTTATTGAATATTCTTAATATATAATTGAAATTGTATTACTTATTACATAATAAATATACGTTTAATACTAGTAATTTTCTATATTATCTTTATAACAAAAGGAGTATAATTTTGCATCAAACAATGAAGTCTTTATCATGAAACATCCATGTGGAGGTTTGAAAAACTATTTATCTCCTAGCCATTAACTAATAATAATACATAATAATAATTAGTATGATAAGGGATGTAAATATTATTATATATAACAAAAGAAATTTTTACCTAAAGACTTCTAATTAGTACACAACTAGGTTATTACTTGTGCGTTGCACGGTTTTTCAACTTGGGTTTTGTTTTTTAGCTTAATTATTGTGTTTGCAAGTAAAAGTAACTTAAAGAAAATAAATGTATTTTTTTCACGAGACACTGATAAAATGATAATAGTACACTATAGAGTGATAAACTATTGTCAAGTACTTTTATTTTCATAGTGGTCAATCAATTTTCTCTCTATGACTAAAATCACACGGGTACTAATCTAATAATTCACATGTGTGATGCACATAATTTATATTAATACAAACCTTTTAGACACTTCAATGTATAACAATTAAATAAATATTTAAAATGTAAAGATAAAAAAAGTTGAATTTAATTATACAATTACATCAATTAAAAAGCAACAATATTAGGTTTACAACTAATTATCGCTACAAATAAACCTTAGTAAATTGCATAGTTTTTTTTCTTCAAAACAATTTTCCCCTTGCACCAACAGGCTTAGTTGTAACAATAGTTGTATAAACAAATTTAAACATAATATTATTATAGCGTAACGACAGTGGTAGCGATAGTTGTACAATTAGTTGTAAACCTAGCATTGTTGGATTAAAAATATTATAGACATCAGTATTAATAACCTTCAACACAAACACATTCTAAATCTTCATTTTTTTAAAAAGAATTTATACACGACTGTTGAATGAAAAAAGGGGACAAAAAAGAATAAAATAACATTATAAAAATCATGAAAGATGAAATCTGGCTCAATTGATTAGGTTTCACTTGACATTTTACTTTGATCTTGAAACAATTAAGGCTCTGGTTGCCCTTAGATTTTGACGGCCCTTTTTCACTGAAATTGGATAGCGTTCAGATAAATCTTTTTGTTCTCTTTTATTTCTGAAGTTTGTGAATATAATCAATGTTTGTGGTTGATTTGATAGCATTTGAAGCTTAAATGTAAATAAATACAATTAAGCCCTTAACTTTTATACCAAATAGTGTGGAAATATAGATGATGTCATATAAAACGAAAATAATAGCCTTAAAAAAACTACCACAATTAAAAAAGTGTCGAAGCAAAATAACAAAGAAGTGACAATCTTATAACATAGTCAAAACTTGAACTAATTTTACTAAACAATTTTTATCAATTTTTCCAAGGGAAATGCCCCTATTAAATGCGACACTTGAACTAATTTTACTAAACAATATACTCTTATAAAACAAATTATACACTAAGTAAGAAATAAAGAATGAGATTTTATTATTCAAATCGGATAGTAAAAGGATGATGTCTATTACCTTTATCATGAAACTCTTAAGAACATAGATAAAAAATCATTGAATATGTTGCCTGCAAGCAATGCAATTGCAAAAATAAAATATATACCACAACGTACAGTCTATTATAACAATTATCATATAAACATATTTTCAAATGAGAAGATGCAACATTGGATTGGTCAATGTTAGTTACCATTTTCATAACTTTGTTCTCTTCTTCAACCTCCTTTTCACCAATTATTCCATGATTTACTATATTTACAAAAACATCAGTTTATGAAACAAAATTGTCACAAAAAAACACACACACACACACACAAAACCAGATGAAGCCTTATCAAAAAAAGAGTTATTGAATTCTATTGAAGAATGAAAAAGAAGAATATCATTAATCTTGGAAACAAAGTAAAAATATTTTAAAGCAATTCAAATTCACGCACGGGTGCGCCCATACACACAAAACACATAGAACAAAAGCAAACTGGGTCAATTTGCGTGAAAATATAAAATATAAAAAAACTCAATTTGTGATAAACTATAACATCACAAAATCCCAAACAAAAAAAAAGCATAACTCCAAACTTTTGGTGGTATCACAAAAAAGAAAAAAGAACAAATAAATAAATAAATAAATAGCTAACTTTGTTTCTCTAACCAAATTTAATATCAATAACCGATTTTATCAGTAAATCAAATGTGATAACATATATCAGTAAACTAACCGTATAAAATCAAATATGATCAAGAATATCCTATACTAATGTAAAATCAAATTTATCATATCCACACTTTTAAACTTTTATTAGTAAACGGTTTTATCAGTAAATTAAATGTGATAACATATATCCCCCCAAAAAATTTATCCTAAACTAACCATATAAAATCAAATGTGATCAAGAATATCATATACTAACATAAAATCAAATTTATCCTATCCGCAAATGTTGAAACTTAAAATGTTTAGAATTACTTAAACTTATTAATTAGAGTTTAAGGAATTAGTAAGAACTCATAAAAACTCACCTACTAAATTAAGATCACTCTAATAGATATATCTAAGTGAAATTCAATAGGATTTAGTTAATTAAGTCTTGTATGTTTAGAATGATAATTAGTTGTTAATTAAAATCAAATTAGATTTTAGTAAGTTTAAAGTTCTTCCTACTAAAGTTCAGCAGGTAGACCTACAACTAATGTTTTGCCACTTTAAGCAAGATAAAATAAACTTAGAATAAGGTAGGCAGCTTTCACAAGTTTTATTCATCTATCTGTCGCGACTTAGTCATCAGCAGCTAGCTACCTGCTGATCCCCTTACCTAACAGTTACACTTTCCTAACAATAGTTTCTTACACCTACTATTAGCTAAAATTCAGTTTTCAGCCGCTATGCTTTTCTACACTTAAATCTCTATCTGTTGAAAATTGTACTCTGTTGAAACAATGTGCTTCAATCTAATTCGAAATTAATACTTTCAAAATTTCCTACAACAATATTTCGAAAACGTGTGGACTTCACTTTCGTTTAAACACTTAGCTAAAAATCAGTCTTTCGTTAAAAGATAAAATCATTTCTGTTGTAAGCTAAAGTAATCAGCAGATAGCATTTGTTGATAATCAGTGTAAATCACTGCTTTAAAAGATACCCTATCTACTTATACTCTTTTGATTAAAATACTTCAACAATTTCTTATATATATATATATATATATATATATATATATATATATATATATATATATATATATATATTCTTTTTGAAAAACACTTTCGACCACTCTCACGCATTTAATTCTTGGTCATCTAAATTAAAACATTAAACTGTTCAAAAGGAGACTTTTTGTAAGCTCATTAAATTAATCAAACAGTTTACCATTTCATTAAATATTCCACAATGTATCATATATTCTAGCCAACCACCCCTTTAAATATTGCATACTAGAGATATCTACTCTCCTCATTTTATAAAAAAAGATATCTAACTTTCACTACTGGATAAATAGTGATTACCGACGGACCATTTTCGTCAGTAAAATATATATTCCGTCGGTAAAAATCCATTACCGACGGAACACCGACGAAGAATTTCGTCAGTAAACCGTTGTCGGTAATTGCTGTCGGGGGATATTTTCCGTAATTACCGACCCAGTAATTACCGACGGAATATTCCGTCAGTGATTTTATATTTCTTCAGTAATTACCGACGACATTATCCGTCGGTATTCCGTCGGTAATCACCGACGACATCATTCGTCGGTATTCCGTCAGTAATTACCGACGATATAGTCCGTCAGTATTAAAATTTCGAAAACCTATTCAACAAACCCAACTTTTGTCGGTAAAATTGAAAAAAAAATTGCAAAAAAATATGAAAATTTTGTTGTTTTGGGTACCTGATTTAACACATTGTATAAAGGAATGAGATCAAATTCCAAAAACATAAAACATTCAAAAGATACAGAAAGTTAACATCAATCCCTAAGTATTACATACCCTTAACATCAAATGTCATCAAAACATCATTCCCATAACAAAAGCTGTTAACATATCCTTTATAAAGTAGTATTTGTCCAAACTATAGGGGTGGAAACATATATATCTCGCAAAAAGGAAGAAGGGGAAGGAATACTAGGTGACGAGGAGGTCGATCGGTTGTTCATGAATGCTTCCATATGTGCCTTCATCTCGGCCATCATTTTTGCTTGGGCAGCTAAAGCTTGTTGGCTCTCAATCAAGGCACGTTACTGATCAGCCATGGTTCGTGCTTGCTTAGCCATGGTTTGGTCTTGGCGAGTCATTCTAGCTTGTAACTCTTCCATGACAGCTAGAGTGGATTGAGGATGAGATTCTGCAGAAAATGGTGAATCCTAAGAAGATGGAAATAAGGCAGCCCCATGCTCGCCTAGCCCGTATAGTCGTTCGCCCCTCTTCTTACGTCCCTGAGAAGAGACGGTAGATTTCCATGCGTTCACATCAAATTGCCCAGCACACTCCCTACGCTCCCTATAGGCATTCTGTCATAAAAACACAGTAGTAAATTAAAACACTTTACATAATTCAATTTAATTAACATTAACCATGATACTTACATATGTAGTCTCAGCTATTTGATCAACCCATACACGACTCTCACCGGTAGTACTGGAGGTGGTGTGAGTACTTACAAATACATCTGAATAATCAACATGAGGACCATATGTCTGAATCTACAATCATCACAAGAATAATATAACTTAATTAGCATTCATACAAAACTAATATTATAAGATATTGGGAATTTATGAGCTTATCACATAAAAAACTCATTACTCTTGTCAAGGTGTTTCAGACTTTTAAAGGTGTATGAAGCCATTTAAATGAAATGAACAATAAAAAGGTACAGAGAAATGATGTCCATTACTCGGATCTCCAACTGACCAATGTAGTAGGTCTTTGATTTTGTAACGGATGTTTCATTTTACATCCGTTTGGTCCACTTTGTTCACAAGTAAGTTTAACAAGAAAGTTTAGTAGGATAACAAGTTTTCCTTTTCCCTAAAATTCAACACAGAAACCAAGTACAAACAACCATTTAGTTGTTGATATACAATAGTCTCTAGAAACGACATGGGTTTGAAGATTAGCACAAATTGGCTGATTAAAAGTGTGCTTAGCGTGGAGACGGTTAAACAGTCGATAACAATGAGTTCACAACAACATATGAGATAAACTGAGGCTATGGTTATTGTGTACGCATCCTGCTATTTTCAGCCGTAGTAAATCTTTTCCCAGAAAGCCAAACAAAAGAATGAGCCAATAATTCAGATTCTTATACTGACTAGTTCAAAATGACACAGTTTAAGATGGAAGGCCAGCATGGGAGAGTCCAAACTCCTTGGAGTATATGTCTATATTATCAAACTTTATTTAAGTAACAACAAAATGTAAGGTATCAAGTCCGTGCGATGCACGAGTAACAACAGAGTAGTGGGAGCATGTGTATAATCATTAATTTGACAAAACACTTGCAAACAAAAAACACTAAAGTGGTGGGGAAGGGGCCAAGCAACATAACAATTAAAAGAACAGAAGGGTACCTAATACAACATGTCCTATATTGTAATATATTGCATTACAAGAAATAACCCTAATTGAACTCACATGAAAATGCATACACAAGTTAAACACAAAAGCCCTAATTTTAACTACCATAAACCCTAATTTTACAAAATATAAATACTAAAAAATCATGATTAAACTGACATGATAGCATAATCGAACAACAAAAACTAAAATTCCTAATTTAAGTTTTCAAAAACCCTAATCTGTAACTGTAAAATCACAAATTAGGTTGTAAGCTTACATAGTGTTGTCTGTCGGAACCAAGAGAGGACACTAGAAGACAAGTACTGGTGAAGAAGATTCGTTGACGATATATGTTTAGATGAAATCGAGGAAGCTGTGGCCTGTGAGGTGAGGCGACCATTGTTAAATGAACTGATAAATTGATTCATAGCTGCACCATGCCACCAACACGGATACATAAAACATGATAGAAACAATCGGACACGCGCCATAAAGAGGACAATGAGAGTGTGAAATCAGAGGGAGAAAAGGAAAAAAAACTAAATCGAGATTGGACCCTAACGAGGGCAAGGAAGAGGAAATAGAGAAGGGAGCGTACCTGAGCGTCGGAGTCGGAGGCAGAGCGTCGGAGGCGGAGGCGTTGTGGAGGGACGCCACGATTCAGAAATATTGTGAAGAGAGAGAGATAGAGAGAGCATGAAGGTCTGAATTAGGGGAAAACTGATATCACTTTTTATATTTTAATTACCGATGGAAAATGGTTATTACTGACGGAATGTTCGTCGGTAAATATGGCGCTCTTTTCCATTGAATTTATTGACGAACTTTTTTGTTTTACCGACGGAATTTTTTGGATTACCTACGGAATTTCCGTCATTAAATATGGCGCCTATTTACTGACGGATATCCGTCAATAATTGTTCAAATTCCGTCGGTAAACACCGACGAACGCTTCCGTAGGTAAAATTTCCATCGATAATTGGGCGGTTTCTAGTAGTGTTTTATCTATGAATTTAATTATGATCTCATGATATGTGATATCTTTCGAATCAGAAATCCTTTTCAAGATCATCCATGCTCTTTCAAACGGTTACTTTCAAGGATCTCTATATAAAGTAGTTTGAAGCAAGGATTCGAAGAGAGTTGATGAAGAATTGAACAGAAATATTTCCCATATCCCCTCAAGCTATTCACTCTTGAAATGCTCCATTCTCCAAAACAGAAGTTAAAGCAATCTTTCATTTCTCACAAGTTATTCTTTCTTTGATTTGCTTCAACTCATGACTGAACACTCAACACATTCTTTCAAGCTATTCTTTCATTGATGTGTTTTAGTCCTAAAGCACTAACTAGATAGGCTTACACATATTATTCTTTTTCTAGTTCTTATTTAAACAATCACTGTATTAATCTTACTTACTTCTTCCAAATCTTAAAAAAAAAAATACTTGATTGTTGCACGAGTATGATTGTTGCTCAATCATACTCCTTAAACACTGGTTTTTGTTGTACACAAATCCGTTAGTGATCACTTAAAATTTAAATATATTTAGTGCATTTCAAAATCCATGTTTGATCAACTTAGTAGTGGATGTAGCAGTTTTAACATTGTGAACCACTCCAAATACTTTGTCCTTCTATCTGTTGTTTTTACTATTCATACACTTAAACAACTTATATCTACTTAAGTGTTTAGTAGTTACATTCTTGAATTATTTACATAGTTGATCTTATATATTGTTCTTCAATTCAGTCCATATACTTAAGCGATGATCAAAAGAAAACCAAACCAAACTCTTTTAAATTCATCAGCTGCTATCCAAACTATTTTAAGTTCAGCAGCTACTATCTAAACTGTTTTACGTTCAGCAGATGTTATCTGCTGATTTTTCATCAGCTGCTGAACACTTATCTTTTTCACTGCAACTTTTAAAGATTTTCAAAACAACCCTCATAGTTTTTTTTAAATGTTATTCACCCCCTCTAGCCTTATTTCATTGTTAACTGGACTTACATCAAATTTTAAACTTTTATTAATAAACAATTTTATTAGTAAATCAAATGTGATAACATCTATCCACACAAAAAACTTATCCTAAACTAACCGTATAAAATCAAATGTGATCAAGAATATCCTATAGTAACCTAAAACCAAACTTACTTATCCAAAACTAACCGTATAAAATTGAATGCGATCAAGAATAACTTATTTTATCTATAATTTTAAACTTTTGTTAGTAAACGATTTTATCAGTAAATCAAATATGATAACATATATCCACACAAAAAACTTATCCTAAACTAACCATATAATATCAAATGTGATCAAGAATATCCTATACTAACCTAAAATCAAGCTTACTTATCCAAAACTAACTGTATAAAATCGAATGTGATCAAGAATAACTTATTTTATCCGCAATTTTAAACTTTTATTAGTAAACGATTTTATCAGTAACTTTTATTCTCATTTTACAGAAAATGAAACGTGGCATTTATTTTATAGAAAGTCGCCACGTGTTAGCAGTGGCTTCTGTTTTAGTAATAGTTAATAGATAGACTAGTGTTTGCACCCGTGCGTTAAACGCACGACATATATGTTTTTCAACTAAATAAAAATATATAACTATAAGATTAATCATTATAGATTCTGAAAAATTTCCTTATACATAATATTTTTTTTGTATTTATTGGCTTATTATTTTCATCGCATATCAATATCTCCAGACCAAAACGATTTGTTACTCTTGAAACTGCTACATACAACTGCCCATGGCTGAATACTGGCTTCTTCAAGAAGAGTCTCCCATGCGATAGCGATTGACCTTGACTATTATTAATTATCATTGCATATGATACCACCAATGGAAATTCTCTTATTTGAAACTTGAATAACAACCTCACATCTGATAGAGTCATTGATATTTTTGGGATAATTTTTTTTTTTCTCAAAATTTGCTTCCATTCAATTTTGACATGGATCAAATAATTAGTCAAACTATAATTTTGATATGGATCAAATAATTCAAAAGACTTAAACATCATTCCTTTCGTCCCAATTTTATTATCCAGTTTCAACTGACACGTGGATTAAGAAATACTCCCTCCGTCCCTAAATTATTATCCTGGTTGACCCAGCGCACAGATTAAGAAAAAATAATTGACTTGATTATTTATATTGGTTTAATGTGTAGTTTCCTTTAAAGCCAATGTGTATGTGGCTCATAATTAAAGTAAGGTGAAAAAGTAAGGGTAAAGTAGTAAAAGTGATGTTCTAAAAAGGTAAGTTTCAAAGTGAACAATTATTTTGGGACGGACAAAAAAAGAAAGGAGGACGATAATTTAGGGACGGAGGGAGTATTAATTAACTTGATTATTAATATGTTGGTATAATGTGTAATTTATTTAAAAAATTATATCTAAATTGACCTATAATTAAAGCAAAAAGAAAAAGTTAGGGTGAAATGGTAAATATGATTTCCTAAAATGAAAATTTTTATTTCGTTTCAATAATATTTGGATGGACGTAAACATTTTCCCAAACATTTTCTCTTTAGTTCAATATTCTTTTTTATCAACCGCTAAAATCTATTTTCGAAATATTATTTCTAAAATGCTCAGATCATCTTCTACCAAAACTCTGGTCAACACTTTGAGTTCGAAAATTACGATTATGTGTAATGAAACATAGATCGACATGCCCACCAAGTTGTAGAGAAATTTAAATTAATGCATCGCGATGCAAACATTTATGCAGCACGATGCATTTGTGTGGGTTATTCGTAGCGCACCTCAAGCTCATTATGTGAATCGTTGTCTTTTTGTCTTCAAAAGTAACATTTTTTGATTTTATTTTTTAAAAAGACAATATATTGTAACAATTGAAAACTTTTAAAAAAGGACGGACCTGAATTTACCCATCTAATTAATTGCACACAAAAAACCTAATTGGCCCAAAAAATATGCCCAATTAATTTGGGCCCAAATTGAAAACCCTACAACCCACCCTTCCCCCATATAAAATACCTTAGGCACACCAATTACCTCCGAAAATAAGGGTATAGTTGGCGGCTTGGCGTCGTCTCTTCATCATCTCAAAATCTCACTTATACCCAGTTAATTTTTCCTAAATTGAAAACCCTACTACCCACCCTACCCTCATATAAAGACCATAGGCACACTAATTCCCAAGAAAATCAACCATCTTCATACTAAGGTTAAAGGGTATAGATGACACCATCTCTTTCTCATCAATAAATTTCTCATCTCGAAAAATCGAGAGTGTCTATCATTCAGTCACCCTGTCTCTACTATGATATTGTTTTACATGTCTTTTTCAAAAAAATTTACACATCTTAGATTATAATTTTTGTTTACTTCTCGACATGTATTTTCGGATCTGTTGTTTTAAACAAAAATCTGTAATATATATATGATTTTTTTTTGATTTATAGTCTTAAATTTTAGGTCTTTATTTTAAAGAAAATATATCTAAAAATATAGGTCTTAACATTTTTAGTTATATCGGTTTTATTTTTTGTATAGATCTGGTATTTTGAGCTTGTCAATTTTAGATATGGAATTTTCTAAAATTATATATATGACAAATTATTTCGATTTTGTTTATTTATTTTCACGTTCTATAATTTTTTTGGTTCTGTTATTTAGAACAAATATAGATCCGATATTTTTGGATATGTAATCAATGAGAAGTACAAATCTTTATTTTTAAGAAAGTATAATTAAAAATGTAGATCCTAACTTTCTAGATTGATTTAATTTTTTTTTAAAGATCTGGGTAATTTGAACCTGTAAATTTTAGATCTGGAATTTAACAAAAAAAAAGTATAGAAATAGAAATTTTGTAAATTAGATTTGGAATTTAACAAAAAAAATATAGATGAGTAATTATTTATTGAAGTTAATTAATAGTTATATACATGCTTTGTATCTGTCGTGTTCTCATTTTTTATTTTGTGAACATGAGGTGTTTAAGCTCGAACTTTTCAGCAATATGAGCAAGAAGAATCTCTTCGCAGATAGGGTGTGTATATTTTGCGTGAAATCGATAGCCATGTAATAGAAAACAATAAGAAATCATCTTCATTATGAGAGGGTAGATGTTTGATATGTAATCTTACAAAATAAAGTAGTGTATCTCTTTGAAAAATCTAATTATTAAAGTGATATATTAATATCATTGAAAGGACACAATCCGAGAATTCACCAACCCTTGTCAACAGGACCCACACCTATCGTGATTGCCAACCTTGAACCAACTCGGCAGACGTACACGAGCCAACGGTCATCTCTAAAAAAGCTTAACACTCCAAGTCGTCTCTATAAGACTTCTTCTTAGCTTGAAGAGCTTTCTTACATCTCGCCCAACATACCGAATATCAACGAGGTGCAATAAGTCAAAGGGAGCAGTTGAGAAGTTGAGAAGAATATTGCAGCTTCTGACAGAGGCCAGTCACATGCAACCTGGTCTGAACAATCAATGCAACATGGGCCGACCATCAAACCCGACAGGGCGTTAGAGAGTAATGATGACTTCGCGTCATCAAAATTATTTAAGGTACAAATGAGAGACATTCCTTACATTTATGACCAAGCTAATTTCAGATATCCTACTACACTTATCACATTTACACTGTTTGGATATTGCACAGGAACTATTGCAATTAATACATATATTACACCGGAAACCTTACTCTTACGCCAGAGGGTCCTAGTCGGGAAACCTCCGACTCCTTGATGGTGTTTGTTTATCTTTGCCAGGTTACCAGCCATCATCCCACTCGAAAAGCCCACGTCATCAACTTTGCTTCTTACTTGGATAAAACGACAAGGTCACCACACATTTGGCGTGATCAATCATTATAGTTGGTCATAATTTAAAAAATACTTAAGCAAAAGCAATGTGCTTACAACATAGGTGAAAGGTAAAAATGAAATGTTATAGAAATTGTAACCATAATTTTTGAAAACCAGGGAACTCTTAAAGTTAAACAACATGGACTCTTTGCCTGGAACGAAGAGAGTAATTATCATCTTTACAAATTTTCATTTTTAGTTAAAACACTTTTACTACTTCACACTTAATTTTTCCACCTGCTTCAATTATGGTCACATGCACAAGGGTATTAAAAAAACTCACATATTACACTAATATTTATAATACAATCAATTATTTTTTTAAAGAGTGTATTGAGCCAAAGAGAACGATTATTTAGGAACAAAGAGAGTATTAATCAAATAGTAGGAAAATGGAATGAGATAAAAAAAAATTAAAGAGTTTTAGTCAAATTAAACTTGTATAAATTAAATATGATAAAATCAAGTTTTAAATTAAGTAATATTTAACAAAAAAATATTTTCTAATTTTATAGAAAGTTGACATATGACAATCATTTTACAGAAAGTTGCCACATGGTAGTGATTGTTGTTGTTTTAGTTATTAGTGATAAATTAGTTGGTAGATTGAGGGGATTCATAGAAAGTTGCCATCATGAATGCTCGATTAAACCTTGAAAACATACATTAAGCACAAATACGCAAATAATAATATTTTCAAGGTATAATTAACTCGAAAATAGCACAAAATAAAAAGAAATTTAACGAAAAATTTGTGGATCTTGAGCTCATCACCCGGCTAAATGCCTAGATCTCGCATGGGCGCTTTAGGCACTACTTTGGTGCCTAGCGTCTGCCTAATAATATTTTGAGCACTGATTTTTAATAGTAATGAATAGATTTTTTTTGTATGTAAACATAAAGATATCACGTAGAAAATAAGAGGGAAAAGTTGGAGCAGTGGATAATGTACATATAAATAGATTGGGCAGGTAAAAAATTAACTTAAAGTTGTCACATGGACAATGGTGTAATTTGTTTAAATAATAGTTAGAGCATCATCAATATAATTGGGGATTTGATCTCATGTGACTATGAGTAGTTAAGAGCATCACTAATCTAACTATGGATTTGATCTCATTTGGCTATGATAATTAACACTCTCAATCACATGTGTGAATTTTTCTCTCTTCATTCATATTCACTTAAAAGATCTCTCAAATGCAATTGTGGATTTGATCTTATGTTGTGTGGATTCCACAACTAAAATGAAATTTGATAAAAAAAAATTTAAAAATATATAAAAGAAATGAGCATCACCAATATAACTGCGGATTTGATCTCATGTGACTATGAGTAATTTAGAGCATCACTAATACAAACGTGAATTTGATCTTGTGATTATAGTAATTAACACTCTCAATCACATGTGTGACTTTTCTCTCTTTATTCACATTCACTTAAAAGATCTCAATCACATGTGACATTTTTATCTTTCATTCTTATTTGATTAAACACACATCTCTAATGGAACTATGTATTTGATCCTTTATAGGGGTGAGTCCCACCACTAAAGTATAAATTGACAAGAAAATATAAAAAGAGTAATGAGAAGATGTATTTTTTTTAATAAGAAAAATGCTACGTATTGGCATCTGCAAGTAAAATGTAAAAAAATTGAGTTTTATCGAGAATATGAAACAAATTTGTTGACAAAAAAAAAATTGGGTATTGGCATCTGCATTGAAGAGTTTTTTTTTTTTAATGAAATAAGGTGTAAATCTTAGGTGACAATTTTTTCACATTCACATCTATATTGGTGATGCTCTTAGTAAATTAGGTGGGAAAAGAAATACATCTCAAATTGCCACGTGAACAATGGTGGCTTTTGTATTCGTAATAGTTAATAGATAGATTACCTTCTTTTTTAATATATAAAAGACTTATTTTGAGACATAGAAACTATAATAGATAATTTTTAATTTTCTTATCAAAATCTATAGTATAAGTATATTAAAGTTGATGAAAACAACTCTGAACGAGACACATGACCCTATTTTGGTTGAATTTGAATCCTCAAACCTCCAATTCAATGTGACTTGTTTTTTTGTTGTTGGTATTTTCATATTCAGGTCATAGCTAAAAACTATCCTTAATAATGGTTATAGTAACTTAATCTCTATTGCAAAACTTGCACCCCAAGATCTTCCTAAATAGGTTTGACGTTGATACTACGACCCAACACTTTTAAGACGACTCGAACTTTGGTATTGCATGTGAATGACGTCACAAACTCACAATTATGTTAACTCTCTAATTGATAAGTCAAATTTCAAATATAAATAACAAATCCACGAAGTTTATATTTTCAGCTTCCAATTCAATACACTCATTAAAACACACACTTTCTATCCAAAAATCACAATTTTATTAACCATCTTTAAGAAAAACAATATTTTAAGAGGCCTTTAAATAGAATTATAAACCCTAAACGAATATGAAAAAGAAACCCTAAAACTTGTAACAAAAAGAAATCTAAATAATAGAAAATAATGTAACAAAGAAACTCTAATTAAATATGGAAACAAAAATTCTAAAATACCAAAAATACACAAAAACTTAAAAAGAACCGTCATATGAGTATTTTCTGTACGATAGATCTCCCAAACCCAACTTACCGTGTGTTGGTGAGTTGAATTGTGAACGAGTGTGACTCCGTTTTACAAGTTAAGATTCGTAAGATGGTATTACATGAGAATTACTCAAAACTCTACCAATCCCGGTTTTGAGATATTTTTTTTAACGGTACTCGCATTTTAGAATTTTTTTCGGTTGCCCTTTTCATTGCGACCAAATTCACCCCTAGGGTTCCAAATTTGACAAACAAGCCCCTCCACTAGTAGAAAACGATTCTTCGCCTCAAGATCATATCAATCTCTTCTATAGTAGAAGTTTTTTATTTAAAGACTTTTTAAAACAATATTATTTTCTAACAAATGCATGATAAATATAACTCTATTGATAATAGTAGGGAAAATATTTTTTAAAAACTTTTTAAATCAAAATCACTTTCTAATAAATATGAGATACATCTGTTCTATTTCATCTCATTTACCATTACTAACAGAAGAGATGTATGCACATTAGTTATATGATGTTGATTTTAAAAGTTTTTAAATAAAATACTTTATTATTATTAACAATTAAAAAACTATATTACTATAACCATATAAGAGTTTAACATTACTATCATAAGAGTATATATAACGGTGTATCTAAAAGAAATTTTGACTAAATCTTGACTTTTAACGGTGAATCAAACGAAAATTATATCAAAATCTTATATGATTTGTATCAAACCACACACAGTGTAAAAAACAGTTGTGTTTCAGGTCTGTAGGGTTCAAAATGACGTAGTTTTGACCTGAAAAAAATTGTGGCCGACAATTGTGACTAGCGCCTCCGGCCCCTTCCCTTTCCACATGGCAGCATTCTAATGGATTGAATAACTTTTCCACCATTGTTTTTTTATTGGCCAATTTTCAGGTAAAAATTTTATTTTATTTTCCTGAATTAAAGTACACAATTTTACCAATAAATAGAGACCTGATTTATTTCATTTGGATATAAGAAAAATTTTCTATGGATTTTTCAAGTTTTTAACCATTTTTCTAAAAAAAATATTAAAGTAAGGAAGATAAATTTGATAGAGTATGTAAAAATATTGGATTTTGGTCAACTATTGGAATTTTTTTTGATTTTAAATAAAATAAGCATCAAATAGATTATTTTATTTATTTTTAATGAGTTGTGTTTGATTTGATGGATGTTCTTGCTCTAATACTCCTTTCGTCTTTAAATTATCGTTCTAGTTGATCCGGCGCACGGATTAAGAAAAATCAATTGACTTGATTATTTATATTGGTTTAATATGAAGTTATTTTTAAAGCCTATGGTGTCGTTTGGTAGCCAGGATTAAGACATGATAGGATTAATAAGCCGAGTTGTCTGATGTTTGGTACGCAATAGGAGGTCAGGACTAATAACACGAGTTATCCAAATCTGCAATGAAAATTCTCTCTCTAGCCAAAAATTCTCTCTAGCCAGCTCTTCCCTTGTTTGCCCTAGCTAGGGTTTTTTTGGGTGCGGTTGCCATGGCAGTCCCGACCCCTAATCCCCCCGATCCCCCACCACCTCCCTCCTTTGCCCAAGTCCTCACTTCTTCTCCCGGCCCCTCTACCAATCCTTTAACCTTTTTGATTCCTCCTTCTTCCTATAAAGGGGAACCGACCTTAAAACTTTCTGAGGAAGTTATTCAGCATCTTGCCCAGCCTTTCAAGCATGCTCTAATTGGTAAGTTTTCACATGGAAGGCCGTCTATGGAAGCTGCTCGCAAACTCTTTCAGACTTTCGGGCTGAAAGCTGCCTTCACCCTTGGTCATCTCGATTCTAAACACATACTAATCCAAGTCAATCATGAGGAAGATTACCAACGACTTTGGATCAAGGACCAATGGTACGTAGGTCGATACCCTATGCGGGTATTTAAATGGACCACGGATTTCCGTCCAGAAAAAGAGAGTTCGATTGTCCCGGTTTGGTTCTCTCTACCTAATCTTCCCATCCATTTATTTCATAAAACTGCATTGTTTTCTATTGCTAATCTCTTTGGCAAGCCTTTGATGCTTGATCAGGAAACACTTAATTTCACAAGACCAAGTGTGGCTAGAATTTGCGTGGAGATAGATTTGTTACAACCAGTGCCCAACAGAATATGGATTGAATGTGGCTCTCAAGCAGTCGGGTTTTGGCAATCTTTAGAAGCAGAAAACTTACTTCATTATTGCACTCACTGTTACCATCAAGGACACTCCATTGATTCTTGCAAATTCAAAAATCCTCAACCTTCTGCCAAACATAATATTCCAAACCCTCCTCCCCCTATGCAGGCTGCTGTTAATAATCAGAAAGATTCAATGGGTACTTCTGCTTGTTGGACTCCTAAGAAAATTAACAAGGGCAAGAATGTGATCATTGAGCCCACCCCAAGCCCTACTCATACTAATAATGTCGACCCACAAATCCCCAATAAGGATGGTGATGTTGATTCGAATGCTCAGACTACCTCGCACACTGCTGCCCATGATGCTGGCCTAACGGATCAATCTAACCCTCATGATGCCATTCCTGTTTCTATTGATCCGACTATGGAAAAATCTGGCTGTGAAGCTGCTCCTAATCTTGGTGTGGATAATGATGCTCACACGGACCCCCTATCATAGTAGAGATTAATGATGATCTCAATACCATTCATGAAGTTCATGACGAACTCAATGGTATTCTTGATGATTTGACGAAAGCTGCCAGTTCTAACATTGTCCATGATGCTCCTATTATTTCTCCTAATAAGTTTGCTATTCTTCAAACCTTGGACGAAGAAAATATGGATGAGGAGCCATCTATTTTGGAAGCTCTTAATGTTGACTCAGATGAAGCCATTATTAAGGATTCTGGAAATAACAACTCGGGTGATGCTGTTCCTACAGAATCTCCTATTCTGGACCAGCTTAATTTGGACACCTCCATTCCAATATTGAAAGGACATCATAAAAAGAAATCTACTATTTCATTGCCCACAGTGACAACAAGATCCAAAGCACAGAATTCCTTAAACAATTCACATGGCTGTTAATCTTCTTTTTTGGAATATCCGTGGTATAGGTAATGATGCTTCGATAGGTCGTCTTAAACGTCTTATTAAGCTGCATAAAATTACCTTCCTTTCTATTTCTGAACCCAAGGTTGAGGCTGGTCATTTATTGCGAGTTGCTAAAAGGTTAAAGTTTCGGTTGTGTTTTTCAAATCCAACCAGTTCTATTTGGTTATTTGTTAAAGCCACATATACTTGTTCTCTTATTCGTGAAGCTCGACAACACATTACAGTGCATCTCAAGCATTTTCAATGGACTTCTTCGGTTATTATCACATGTGTTTATGCATGTTGTGACTATTACGATTGGAAGGAACTTTGGACTGACCTTGTGGACATGGGTACTGAATATAGTAATACTCCTTGGCTGGTTGGTGGTGATTTCAACATTATTTTATCTCCTGATGAGAAGCTTGGGGGTAACGGATGGGATCGCAATGGTGCTCTTGACTTTCACTCTTGTATTTCAGCCTCGGGTTTATCTGATTTGGGCCTTTCGGGCAGCAGTTATACATGGTGGAATTCTCGAGATAGGAATGCTTCTATTTTTGAACGTATTGACCGTATCCTTTGTAACGTCAACTGGCAGCAATTTTTTCATTCCTCTTCAGTCCATCATTTGGGGCGTACTTGTTCAGATCATGCTCCTTTGCTTCTCTCTATAATCAAGGATAGGCCTACTCATGCTTCTAATTTCAGATTTCTCAATATTTGGGCTTCTCATCATTCTTTTCATTCTTTGATAGACTCTACTTGGCAGCAGCAAATTTCTGGTCGGCCTATGCATGTCTTTGCTAAAAATCTTAATGCTTGCAAACATGCCTTGAAACAGTGGAATAAGGAGGTCTTTGGTAATCTCTCACATAATATCAGTCGAGCTGAAGATGAAGTCCAACGGCTTGAGTTTCTTTTTGAATCTTCCGGTAGTTCTGTTGATCGGGCTGCGCTGAATAGAGCTAATGCTCAACTTCAGCATGACCTTAAAATGGAGGAATCCTTTTGGCGTCAAAAGGCTAGATTGAAATGACTCAAAGAGGGAGAAGGAAACACTCGGCTTTTTCATGCGGATGTCTCCCAGACTCGTCGCAAGCTGCATATTCATTCTATTTTTGACTCTAGTGGTAATGAGTTTACAAATGAGGCTGATATTAAAAATTTGGCTGTGGCTCACTTTCAATCTTATCTTCAGGCTTCTCCCACTGTAGATAATGATTTGATTTTTAACATCCCACGGCTAGTTTCTGATCAGTGGAACAACATGCTTATCGCCCCCCCCCCCTCTATGGATGAAGTGAAGAACACGGTTTTCTCTATGGATGGTGATTACTGCTGCAGTCGGATGGTTTTTCCGCAAATTTTACACTGCCTGTTGGGATATTATTGGTTTGGATTTCTATACTGCTATTCTGGATTTTTTCTCTGGCTTCTCTCTGCCCAAAAGCTGGTCGAGCACTCTCATTATTACCATTCCTAAGACGGATCAGCCTACTTCCTTTAGCGATTTTAGACCAATTAGTCTTTGCAACTTCAATAATAAAGTGCTTTCTAAAATATTAGCTTCCCGTCTTGCCTCTATCCTTCCGTCGATTATCTCGATCAATCAAAGTGGTTTTGTGAAGGGTCGTCTTATTCAAGACAACATTCTTCTAGCTCAAGAGCTGATGACTCATTTGGGGAAGAAAATTTCTGGTTCTAATTTGATTTTGAAGTTGGATATGGCAAAGGCATTTGACAGAACTAATTGGTTTTTCCTTATCAAGGTGTTGCGCCAATTTGGCTTTTGTGAAGAATATATTGATATGGTCTGGAGGCTTATTTCAGAGAATTGGTTTTCTGTTTTGGTTAATGGCTCCCCCTCTGGTTTCTTTAATTCTTCGAAGGGTTTAAGGCAAGGGGATCCTTTATCTCCCGCTCTTTTCATCATTGCTGCCGAGGTTCTAAGTCGAAGCCTTAATGATCTTCACTCATCTCATCAACATGTGGCTTTCTCTTCTGCTAGTGGATGTCCGATTGTTTCTCATCTAGCCTTTGCCGATGATATTATCATCTTTTGCAATGGTAGCTCTACTTCTATTTCCAAGCACAAACATTTGTTGTCTAGCTATGACCAATGTTCGGGGCAAAGTATTAATGAAAATAAGAGTAGCTTTACGGTTGCTCTCAATCTCCTCCCTCATCATATTACCCGAATTTCAGCCTCCTTGGGTTATGGTAAAAAAGATTTTCCTCTGGTTTATCTTGGCTGTCCTTTATTCTGTGGCCGGAAGCTGAAGGAATATTTTGATCATTTGCTCCTGAAGCTTAGATCTCGTATTAATTCTTGGGCTGGGAATTTCCTTTCTATGGATGGTCGAGTTACTCTTATAAACCATGTTTTGGTTTCTATCACCACTTATCTTTTAGCTGCTTTGGACCCTCCAAAATCTGTCATCCAATCTCTCAACAGATCCCTTTCCAACTTCTTTTGGGGGCAATTGGAGGGAAAGAATAAATCCCATTGGATCTCCTGGTCTCAGTGTTGCAATCCTGTTTCAGAAGGGGGAGTAGGAATTCGTGCATTATCTGACATCACTCGAGCTTATTCTGCCAGCATTTGGTGGCGATTTAGGACCCAAGATTCTTTGTGGTCGCGGTTCTTTACAGCTAAATATTGTTCTCGGGCTCATCCGGCTCAAGTGTTATCTAAGGGCTCTCATATTTGGTGTTGTATGATGAATATTCGGCCCGTTGTTGAACTGCATCTTAAATGGTTAGTTGGTCGCGGCTCTTGTTCTCCTTGGTTCGACAATTGGCTAGATGGCGGCCCTATATCTAAACCATCCAGTATTTCGGTTAATCAAGTCAGGGAGCTTTTTGATAATTCTTCTCATCTTCTGCCTGCTGTTGCTTCAGTTCTTCATAGTTCTAATCTTCAACGTATCTCTGATCAGACCCCCTATTTATCTGATTATGAGGATACTCCTTGCTGGATTCTTACCTCGAATGGTCAGTTCTCTATTTCTTCAGCCTGGCAGAATCTCAGATCTCCTTCGTAAATCATTTTTTCTACCAAATTTTATTGGCATCGTGCAGTCCCTCGGCAAATCAGTATCTTCATCTGGCGGCTGTTTCGCTTCAGGCTGCCGATAGATGAAGCTCTCATCAAAAAAGGTTTCTTCATTGTTTCGAAATGCCAGTGCTGTACTTATGGTAGTTCTGAAACCTTTCTTCATGTCTTTCTTCACGGCCCGGCTGCTCATCAGATTTGGATGTGGTTTAGCTCTAGGTATGGAGTTAAGCATTGCGCCCTTTCTCTCCATCAATGCTGCTTGGGTTGGTGGCTTCAGTCCAAACTTCCTCTCTCCCATATTCTTATTCCTTTGTTGATTCTCTAGCATATTTGGAAGAATCGAAACTCTCTCAAATATGATGGCCATGGTAAATCTCCCTCCCAGCTCATTTCATTTATTTAAGCAGACCTTGCTTCCATTCTTGCTGCTCATAGTTCTCATCAGAATTCGGTTAATTTTCGTAATAAAATTCAATTGATTCATTGGTCTAAACCTTATTCCTCGGTCAAACTTAATGTTGATGGTGCTTCTCGAGGAAATCCTGGCCCTAGTGGTGGAGGTGGAGTTGTTCGTAATAATCAAGGAGATATTATTTTTGCCTTTTCCTCTTTCTATGGTGATGCTTCGAACACTGTTGCTGAGGCTAAGGCGTTGCTTCAGGGGGTATGTTGGCTTAGAGATTCTGGATTTCGGGGAGCTTATGTTGAAATGGATTCTAAAGTTCTCGTTGATGCTATTAATAAGGGTCACAAAATTCCATGGTCTTGCTGGTCTTCTATTCGGCAGGTTTTGGATATTCAGAAGTCTTTGGATCTTAGTTTCAGTCATTGCTCCGTCAAGCTAATAGTGTTGCAGATATGTTGGCTAATTTGGGATGTGACACCAGGGCTTCTACTCATTTTAATGAGCTAGCTGATCTTCCTCCTCGTATCCGTGGTTCTGTCATTTTAGATAAGCATGGGACTCCAAATATTAGAATTGTTCACTAGTCTTGAATTTTATTCTGTCTTTTTTGCTTTGTATTTCCATTCCGAGGTAAGGCTCCTTTGTCCCCCCTTTTATTGGGTAAGGCTGGTTGTCCCCCTTAAGTTTGTATTTTTTTTTTCCAATATTAATAAAATCTAGCAGGTGCCGTCCTGTTTCCCAAAAAAAAAAAAAGTTATCCAGATAAAGTGATTATCCCCTCACTATTAATACCAAGGGGGAAGGTGGTATTATTAGTGCCCTCACTAAAAAAAATTGTGATTAAAATTTGTAATCTCAAAACTACCCCCGATATACAAGTGAAGATTAATAGCGAGGGCACTAATAGTACTGGGAGTAATAATATTGTTTATCCTTGTCCGACTACCAAACAAGCCCTATATGTATATGACTCATAATTAGAGTATGGTAAAAAAATAAGGATAAAATGATAAAAATAATATTTTAAAAAGATAAATTTTAAATTAGATAATTATTTTGAAACAAACGGAAAAAAAAAAAAAAAGGTGGGATGATTTAGAGACGAAGAATAATTAAAATTCTAGTAAAAGTTATCATGTTCACGATACTTCATTGATAATTGAGAATCATTAATTTTCCTTGATTTGGATTTCATGCATGTAGTACAACTGTCATCTAGTTTGCCACGTTTATACACATGTCATGCATCCCATGCAGCTTCTTCACCCTTGTCCTAGCTAACTACCGACCAATAAAAACGCCCCCCCACATAAAAGTTGCATTACTGGTAAAAAAGAAAATGTAGTACTGTTTCTCAGCAATGTTACGATTCATGAAAATGAAATCCCTTCCACTTTGCATATCAAACTTCCCCACAACAAAAGCTTCGTCACTTTTCCGTTCTTACAATGCAAAAACGATCCAATTCACTAAAAATAATAGCCCAGTTAACCCATTATTCATTTCGGGTTCAAATCATTCGTCTGATATACCCGGGATAACTCAACCGGAGTTTCCTTCCTCCCCACAACCTGAATTTCCTACCTCTCCACCGGAGTACAAACCTTTTGTGCCACAAGAGGTTCCCCTTACTCCTAATGTTCCGGACTTTGATACTATTCCTTCCGACGTCCCTCCTCCGCTTTCACCTGGGCCTAACCCGGAGTTTCCTGGCCCATCAATACCTTCACGGCCTGGTCACGAGGGTCCTCAGCCGCCGATGCCTTCACCGTTCGGTCCTGACATTCCTAAACCGCCTATGCCGTCCACGCCGGGTCCGGACATCCCCAAGGGACCGCCTGATGTGTTTCCGGATGTGGTGATCGAACTATAGTGGTAAAATTACCAAACTGAGTATTAAAATGTAGTATAACCTTGTTGATCTGGGTCGCTCAATATTGGACTCATGAAGGAATTGTTTTCCCTGTTTGGCATGCACGTCAGCATCCCAAAATGTAAGCACCGGATCACCTGTGGCATGTAAATATGTAATGTAATAATTGATCGATGATTTTTTTCTAAATTTTTCTCAATTCTTTTATTGGGATGTTAGAATTACTTGTCATAAAGTGAATACTCTTTTTGTCGGTGACCCTAAATGTGATACTAAAATTATTAAACGTTACATTATTTAATATATAAAATGATCTTAAAAAAATTCGAAATTCGTAAGTGTATAGCGGATATTTTATAAAACATCTGCAAGTGTGGTGGATGTTTTGTCTAAAATCGAAAAAAAATGTAAATCAATTGTGTTTTTTATTCGTAATTAAAAATAAAAAATAAATCGAATCAAAATCAATTCAAATAATATACAATATCATGTCTTAATAATGGAAAACAAATCAATAATGACGCGTAATTAAAATTATGTGAAGGAGGGAGGGGTAGTATAGTTTAAATGTGTTGAGGGGATAATAAAGTAATTTTATCTTTTAAATGGTGTTATGTTTAGGTATTTTATTATTAATATTAGTGTAATATCTAGTTTTATTAACGTTGAAAAAGAAGTAAGGGGTAAAGTGGTAATATCTTTTTATTAAAAAGAAAAGTTTATAAAAAGCAATTTTTTTTTAGGATTGATGAAAGGTTAACAAAATAATATCATGTGTTCACAAACCTTTCTCGAGTTTATATTTTGGGATAATTGCGGGTAGGTTTTATTTTGTGAAATTATAATCGTTCCACTCCTTTATTTTTTGATACAATCGCTAAAGTTCATTTTAATAAAATTGTTCTTAAAGTACACACTCATTTTCAATGAGATAAGAAGCGGAAGAGTAACCCGGTTTTTTCATTCCTCTTTCATTTCTTTCTCCGAGCTACCTACTTTTTTCCGAAAGATTGTATTTTCTTTTTCTGTCGGAAGCGATCATTTTGGGTTCAAGAAAGGGAATACCAATAAATAAGATTTGATCTATTGAGATAAGGAAAAGAGATGGAAATCTTAATCTCTTCCATGGCGGATTGATTTAACCATCTAACAATTGCTTTTGAAATGAAATGCTTTAGAGTCCCATAAAAAAACACAATGGTTGTCGTTCGGTGTGTGTGTGTGTGTGTGTGACAGAGGGGGGCGGGATTGAGATTGAGATCAACATAAGGTAGTGTGAAATTGTGTGTAAAATTGTTGTGTCATAGGCTTCGATTGTTGCGTCTTAGGCTTGAAAGATGAGCGTAAAATGTGATAATATGAATTAAAATTATAGGAATGTAGCAATCACAGTATACGTAGGACTTCCAAAGTCGATCAAATATGAATTATCGTTATAGAATTGAATTTCATGATATATACCAAGTCATTATAACCTTAATAAACTCAGGATGCGTTGTCCAAAATGAACGACGCTCAATGTTTCTTCTTTGAACTTTCTCCGTGAAGAATACGTCTAGCTATTGAAACCTTTCCTTCCGTTTTCTTTGTTTCTTTATTACAGAAACAAATGTGACCATCTAATAATTGCTTTTGAACGACGTCCAATATTTTGAGTGTCGTTCAAAACATTAGGCGTCGTTCAAAATATTATTTCTAATTTCAATAAACCTTAGGTTGCGTTGTCAAAAATGAATGACTCCTAATGTTTTGAATGATGCTCAAATTTGGACAGTGACTTTTGCATTTCGACACCCAAAATTTTGAGCGATGTCCAATGTTTTTCATTACGATGCCTAAATTTGGGCTATAGTTTTTTTTGCGCACCTTTCCTTCATTAAATGTATTTTCGTTATTTTTCCTCCAAAAATGTACTTTAGCGGTTTAAAACAAATATAATGGACTTTTGCGATTATATTTTATCCACAAGGGACCGACTCTATTATCACCCTTTTTAACTTCCGAAAAGTTTAAGTTAATGCTAATGGACTTCATAATTATTCATGTTTTTTCTTCCATGAATCAGTTTTTCATTTCCATCAGTTTTTTGATGAATCTATAGAACAAATAATGAATAATAGTATAGTCTTTTCATTAATTTTAATCATATATATATATATATATATATATATATATATATATATATATATATATATACAAGCAGGGTTACATAGGTACACATTACACACAAAGACTAATTTACCTAACACAGATATAGACAAATATAACAAATGACCTTTATAAGGAGAGAAGAAAAGATAATTACTACTCCCTTCATTCCGGGCAAAGAACCCCCATTTGAAAGTCAAATTTTTTTAAAAAATAATATTTTTAGTAGTTCATTAGTAATAAAATGACATTTTTATACGTTAATTTTTGAAAGTGAACTCTTTAAGTGAAAAATCTAAAAATGCAATAGTTGACTATTTGTTTGGAACGGAGAGGGAGTAATTGTAATACCCCCAATCTCATATCGAGTAGATGTGAGAGAGACTTGTGTGTGGTTTATAAGGTAGCCACACACTACCTCTGGACACCAACACCATCAATGGACTTTTGGGTCGGCTTGTGGTGGGTCTGATGACCCAAAGTGCTGCATGCTCAGCGGGCCGGTGTGTAGGCTACACGTAGTGGACTGGGCTTTTGGGCTCGGGACGTTACAAACGGTATCAGAGCGGGATCCGGCCGGAAATGTGGGAACAAAGTGATGTGCGAGCCAAAGTGCTACACCGTAGAAGGTGGGAGCCGTCCCTTGATCCCCGTACGAGCCACCTCTTGAATCCCGCATCGCCGGGGGTACGATTTGGCCTTGACGAGGACGTCAAGGATTTAAGTGGGGAGAGATTGTAATACCCCCAATCTCACATCGGGTAGATGTGAGACTTGTGTGTGGTTTATAAGGTAGCCACACACTACCTCTGGGTACCAACATTATCCATAGACTTTTGGGTCGACTTGTGGTGGGCCTGATGACCCAAGGTGTTGCGTACTTAGTGGGCCAGTGTGTGGGCTACACGTAGTGGACCAGGCGCTTTCGGGCTCAAGGGGTTACAATAATAAATACAAATACATGTACGAAGATATTAATCTCTAATATGTCCCTGCAAGTTGGATGCTCATGAGAAGAGATCAATCTTGAGTAGTAAAAGTTGGAAGCACTGACGAGTAGGGGCGGATGCATGTAGACCATAGGAGTGTCCGTGTACATCGCTGGAAAAAAAAGGAGTAAGTTTGTGGTTTTCAACAATTGGATCCCTCCCAAATTTTCGTTTGGACCCCTCCCATATTTTCTATTGGCCCCTACCCTTACTGGCCTACAACATACTCCCTACTAATTAGACAAGACAACTCTCTCACTACTCTAATCACAATCTCAATCACTCTATCTCCTTTGTCCGGTAGTCCCCCCACCCAAGACTCTCCCTCATCTTTTTCCTTCCCATTTTCGAATTCTCATTTCTCCCAACTCCCAGTAACTCGGCAACTCCCATTTTCCAAATAACAAATCGACTCCTCTCTCCAGTCCTCCTCCCTTGCGGCCTTGCCAGTTCCGACTTCCGACCGCCCCACCTCTGCCGATCTGCTCCACTACTTGCCTACTTAGTACAATACTTTACTATTTTTTCTATTTTTCATAGATAATAGTTTCATTTCATATTATTATATATTTTTGATTTCTCAATTAGTCAATTCACAAATCACACACTCTATTTATCCAAAATTTGGGTTTTTGAATTTTGGGTTTTTTTTGGTTAAAATGTAAGATTATTGATTTGATTAATCGATTAATTGATTGATAATTTTGTATAGGAAAACAAATTTAGTGTTTGTTATTTTGTTGTTAGAATTGTTGATTTGAATAATTGTTTTTTATTGTTAGAATTATTTGTTATTTTGTTGGGTTTCTTGAGAATTTTTTTAAACTTATATATGAATTTAAGTGGTTTTGTGTTTTAAAAAAAATAGTTTAACTTTGTTAGTCAGTTCATCTACTTGTGTGTGATTCACTGATTTAAGAATATGTGTTTAATTACGCGTTTTCAACGTATGAAAACGCATAAAGGACAATTGTAATTTCTATTTTTTTAATATAATAGTTAAAATTTTGGACACCATTCAACATTATTAATCTTGGATCCGCCACTGTTGATAAGGTAGTAGTTTGGTGAGAGCATTAACCAACTAGTCGGTCGAGGTCCTTGAGGAGACATATGAGACCCGTAAAATCCCATCTTGGACTTGCTAACGAATGAAATGAAAGTTAATGACCACATGTTTCATGCGAGAATGAAAAACGTGAGTGGAGCAGAGATTTGTGGCGCCCGCATTATTACAGTAAATGACAGGTCGGGACGAGGAGGAAATGATGAGTTCACCGAGGATGGTTGCCGAGGAGACAATTACTTGTGGGAGAAGTCGTGGTTCCTCGTTGTGATAGGGTTAGCCGAGTAGGGTGCGAGAAAGAGGCGGACTAGGACTGCTTCAAGGTTAGTTCACGGTTCATGAGTTTCTCATGAAGTTCATCAAATGTGATAGGGGTGTCCCTTCCTTCAACCACGTCAACAATATGTCGATAGTCATCATCTATACCCAATTTGATCTCAATGAGATCCTCATGATCAAGAGGTTTGCTGAGGGTAACCAGCTCGTCAAATCTGCCTTTGATGAACTACATGAAGTCTGAGATCGACTGAGAGCCCTCGGAGACTCGTTTAAGCTGGTCTTGGATCTGCTTGATGTGGCCACGAGTCGGGCGAGCATAGGTGTGGGTAAGGGTTTTCCAAGCATTGCCGGTGGTGGCCGCTTGTTGGATGAAAGGAACCAGAGGGGCAGAGAGGAATCTGAAAAGGGCACTAAACATAAGTTTGTCTTGTCGAATCCATGGTATGTATTTCGGGTTAAGGGTTTGAACATCCTTTGAGAGGATGGTAGAAGGAGGACATAGGTGTGGTTCATCTACAAATTTGTAGAAATCATATCTTACGAAGATGGCCTTAACTTGGAGTTTCCTGGTAAGATAGTTGGTGGATGTGAGTTTGGTGAAGCTGTGATGGAAGATGTTTATGAGCTGAAAGGCTTGGGTTGGGTCATCGGGATTTTGGATGGTGAAAGTTTGGTTGATGGCAGGCATGGAAACTTGTTGGTGCGACGTCGTTAGAAAGGTTTAGGACCCTTGCTCTGATACCATGTAGAATAAATATATTGTTATAAATAATGGTATAGGTTTTTCATTGATGTTAATCACACACACACACACACACACACACACACACACACATATATATATATATATACAAACAGAAGACCTTTGTAAGGAAGGAATCAGAAAAAATAATTACCGATAAATACAAAGATATGTATAGAGATATTAATCTCTAATAGATTTGGATCGTACTTTTAGAAATCTTCCAAATATAATGCCATTATATGCCATTATAGATGCCCTAAGAACTAGTTTATAGGCTTGAGGGTTATTCACATAATTCCAATTAATTTAGGTGAAATTGTGGGTTGGTCCCCATTTTGAAGTTTATAACCCCTCCAGTCCACCCTTCTTTTTCATCAACCGCTAAAGTCTATTTTTGAAAAATTGTTTCTAACATGTCCAGATCATCTTCTTCCACAACTTTGGTGAGTTTGAAAACCGCAATTGTGTGCAACGAAACAGGGATCGACCTGCCTGGTCAGGTCGCTGAGGTCGAGGGGGCAACGCCCCCGAAAGGTAAACAAATTTTTTATTCATAAAATGCGAAACTGTAATGAATCTATACTGGTTTGAAGGATTTTTCAGTAGGGACAAAGGCGAAGGAGGAGAAGGAAGAAGACGGCCTACGACGAAGGAGATGGAAGAAGAAGGTGAAGGATATGGTCTGGTTCATTACATTTTTGTATCGCGGTGCAAAAATATTGGATTAAATTGATGAACAACGGTGCAATTAGACTAGGAAATTAAACTATTGAACCGTGGTGTAAAAATTAATGCAATAAATTGATGAACCGTTGTGCAATTAGACTAGGAAATTAAACTATTGAAATGCAGTGTAAAAATTAATGCAATAAAATTGATGAATCGCGGTGCAATTAGATTAGACAATATTACTATTGAACCGCGGTGCAAAAAAATTGATGTATCACGGTTTATTTGTAAGTTACATTCGAGTGCTCTTTCAATTTATTAAGAGCATTGTAGTCATTTTACACCTAAAAGTAATTTTTTTCGATTGAAAAAAAAAACTTGAACTTTGTGAGTTATAAACTTTAAAAAGTGAACCGGTCTAAATTTCATTCATTAATTTATGATGGCAACCTCTGATATATTTCATATTTAGCTGGGGGCAAAGTCAACATCGATCAGTAGTGCCTTGGGCTTATCTCTAATTATACGGGTGTTTGACCTTCAACCTCGACCCAAAGCCTTTCACATGACATTAGTGCGGGCATCAATTGTTTATTTTAGGAAAAATTGCAGGCCGGTCCCATTTTTGAAGTTTATAACCCCTTCAGTCCATTCTTCTTTTTCATCAATCGCTAAAGTCATTTTTTGAAAAATTATTTCTAAAATGCCTAGATTATCTTGTTTCACAGCTCCGTTGAGTTTGAAAATCACGATTGTACGCAACGAAACGGAGATCGACCTGCCCAGTCAGGTCGCCGGGGTTGAGGGGGCAGCGCCCCTTCGTGGGGGTTCAGGGGCAACACCCCCAAAAGGTAAATGATATTTTTGATTCATGAAATACGAAACTGTAATGGATCTGTGCTGGATTGAAGGATTTTTCAGTATGGACGAAGGCGGATGAAGAAAACGACTTACGATGGAGGAGATGGAAGAAGAAGGTGGAGGACATGATCTGGTTCATTACGTTTTGTATCGCGGTACAAAAATATCAGATTAAATTGATGAACCGCAGTGCAATTAAACTAGGAAATTAAACTATTGAACCGTGGTGTAAAAATTAATGCAATAAAATTGATGAATCGCGGTGCAATTAGACTAGGAAATTAAATTATTGAATCGCGGTGCAAATATTAATTCAATAAAATTGATGAATCGCAGTGCAATTAAACTAGGAAATTAAACTATTGAACCGCATTGCAAATATTAATGCAATAAACATTCATGTATCGCGTCGCGGTGGATTTAGACTAGGTAATATTACTATTGAACCGCGGTGCAAAAAAATTGATTTATCGTGGTTCACTTGTAAGTGATATCCGAGCGCTCTTTCGGTTTATTAAAGGTATCATAAGTCATTTTATCCCAAAAAGTGACTTTTTCCGATTGAGAAAATAAACACTGAACTGAAGGGGTTATAAACTTTAAAATGTGGACCGGCCCGAATTTCACCCTTTATTTTACATGGTATCCTAGTAACCCCAATATCCGTCCCTTATTTCTTTTTAAAGGTCCGTCTCATCTTTCATTTTTTCCCGTTCTCCTCCTCTCTTTTTTCGAATCAACTTAGGTTGTTCAACCATGGTTGATCGAACAACCTTGTGTTGTTCGGCCATGGTGACAACCTTGTGACCGAACAACATATGTGTTGTTCGGTCGACCATAGTCAAACAAAGGAGTCGGGGAAGAGTGAAGGTAGGGGCGTGTGATAGGGAGGAAAAGAAGTGCTATTTGCGCTAAAAACAACAAAAAAGAAAGAAAGAAGATTTGTGCTCACCAGAGGAAGAAGGGAGAAAGAAAAAGAAAATTGATGAATAGAGAGAATGAAGAATATAGGATGTGGTTGCTTTGGAGTCAACCAAACAGAAAAAGAAGAAGGGAAGAGATAGAATGGGTGAGGAAGAAGGGAAGAAGACGATAGTGGGTGGGCAGGAAAGAAGGGATGGAGGAGGGGGTGGGAGGAGGGGGTGTGTGTAATATCCCTATAATTTTAGTAAAAATATTAATTTTTATTTATTTAATATTACGATCGTTTTGAACCTACATAATTAATGTTATAATTATTGTGTTAAATTAATGCTTTGAACCTATTAAGTAACTAATTAAATTGGGTTGGGCTTGGCTTGGCCTACTTGTGACTAGGATTAATTACTATTCCCTAATAATATTACCCAATTAAAAGATTGGTCTTGACCCATTTAATGTTAGGGTTAGGAAACCTAATAGAGTTCCTGTATAAATAAAGGGTTAAAGGAGAAGAAAACCCTTTATCGTTAACGGAGTACAAAAAAAAAAAAAAAAAGAGAAAAGGCAGAGGTTGAGAGAGCCGCGGGTGGCAAGTAATAGAGGTAAATAATTTTTTCGTTCTTCCTGTTCAATTAGATTGATTGAGAAGGTATAAATATAATATAATATTATATATATATATATATATATATTTATTTATTTATATTTATATAGATATAATATATATCAACATATAGTGCGCAAAGTCAATTGGTGGATTTGAAAAAGAATTTTTTTTTAATTCAAACAATGTGTACTATTCAGTGTAGTGTGTGTGCTTGAATAGTATGTGTGAAAACAGTGTATGCTAATTATAAGTATGTATCAAATATTGTATTATAATAATATGGTATATTATTTATGATATGAGTTGTGTACAGTATAGTGTGTGCGTGAATAGTAGTTTAAATAAATAAATTAATAAGCATTACAACTATCATTATTATTATTAGAAATTAGTAGGTGTTAATCGATACAATTATAGTTTAGTAATTTTTGTATATTTGATTATAGAATTGGACAAGCAAGGTTAGGACAAACGTACGTGTCGCGGATATTACCTTCGCTAAGCATTACAAAGTAAGGGATTATACCTCTTTTAGGTCTCCGATATTTTATGTTTCGTTCGTTAGGTTCCATTAAATTCTTTGACTTCGATATTTCTTGAAACGTACGCCAACTTTAAATCGGCATTTGAATTTGAACTCCGTCGCTTACGCTTCTTTCGAACTCATGATTTAATTATCTGTTTATTCTCACATAATTATTGAATTTCATATGAGATACCATTTATATGAAAAGTATGATTTTTGACAATTTCCGATTTGTAAAAATATTGTTTACTTGAAATTCTACCATGATCACTAAGTTGAATTTATGACACTATGAATTATGCAACTATGATTTATGATGCTTATGAACGTCACCTGGCCCGTGGCGTGGTTATCCGGATATACCAATGATCTATGATTTATGATCTATGAACTATGAACTATGATTTATGAATTTGCTTGTGTGATCATGAGATTCTGTGAGTAGTCAATTGTCGCTAATTGGTATGGGACGGTTAGTGATAGTTGATTACTCGAGTTACCTTTGAGCGTTATTTTCATTTTGATTCTTGCTCACTTAATTCGAAATTTGATATTCGCTTTCGCTTATCGATGTCTAATTTATGAATTTTGACTATTCGAAAATATATATTTATATATATATTCATCTCGGATTTATTTCTGGTCAACTCCTCCTTAGTAACCGGAGGGGTTGTATATGAACTTACTGATAATATATATATATATATATATATATATATATATATATATATATATATATATATATATATATATATATATATATATATATATATATATATATATATATATAATATCAACATATAGTGCACAAAGTCAAATGGTGGATTTGAAAAAGAAATTTTTTTTTAATTCAAACAATGTGTACTATTCAGTGTAGTGTGTGTGCGTGAATAATAGTTTAAATAAATAAATTAATAAGCATTACAACTATCATTATTATTATTAGAAATTAATAGGTGTTAATCGATACAATTATAGTTTAGTAATTTTTGCATATTTGATTATAGAATTGGACAAGCAAGGTTAGGACGAACGTACGTGTTGCGGATATTACCTTCGCTAAGCATTTCGAGGTAAGGGATTATACCTCTTTTAGATCTCCGATCTTTTATGTATCGTTCGTTAGGTTCCATTAAATTCTTTGACTTCGATATTTCTTGAAACGTACGCCGACTTTAAATCGGCATTTGAATTTGAACTCAGTCGCTTACGCTTCTTTCGAACTCATGATTTAATTATCTGTTTATTCTCACATAATTATTGAATTTCATGTGAGATACCATTTATATGAAAAGTATGATTTTTGGCAATTTCCGATTTGTAAAAATATTGTTTACTTGAACTTATATCATGATCACTAAGTTGAATTTATGCCACTATGAATTATGAAACTATGATTTATGATGCTTATGAACGCCACCTGGCCCGTGGCGTGGTTATCCGGATATACCAATTATCTATGATTTATGATCTATGAACTATGAACTATGATTTATGAATTTGCTTGTGTGATCATGAGATTCTGTGAGTAGTCAATTGTCGCTAATTGGTATGAGACGGTTAGTGATAGTTGATTACTCGAGTCACCTTTGAGCGTTATTTTCATTTGGATTCTTGCTCACTTAATTCGAAATTTGATATTCGTTTCCGCTTATCGATGTCTAATTTATGAATTTTGACTATTCGAAAATATATATATATATATATATATATATATTCATCTCGAATTTATTTCTGGTCAACTCCTCCTTAGTAACCGGAGGGGTTGTATATGAACTTATTGAGCATTGTTCGTTCACCCCTTCATACTCTTCTTTCTCAGGTAATGAGTAAGATTATTAGAGGATTTTGGCTCGGGTAGACCAAGATGGCGACTTCCGAGAATTTTAGATTTAGTCTTACTTATTGAATTATTTGACAATACTTTAAATTAATTATGGTTTCATGTCAAGTTATTATATAGATTTTGTATTTAATTAATTTGAGTTATTTTTGAATTAAGTCAAGGATATTAAAATTTTATTATTACGAGATTATAATATTTATGATTTAAGTTATGATTGTTGATGACGTGGCCAAATTGTGGGACCGTGGTGTCGATGCCGAATTTGGGGCGTTATAGTGTGTGTGTGTGTGTGGATGAAGAGGGTAAAATAAAAAGTTTGGATTTTCAGGGTATCCTTAAATGATTTGGGGTCCAATAACACCACCTTATTAAGTACTTTATCCATTTCAATCAATTATTTTATTTTGAGATATTTTATTTAAAAAATATATTTTTTAAAATTAAAGTATAAAAATGTTACTCCCTCCGTCCCTAAATTATCATCCTCCTTTCCTTTTTCGTCCGTCCCAAAATAATTGTCCACTTTGAAACTTACCTTTTTAGAACATCACTTTTACCACTTTACCCTTACTTTTTCACTCTACTTTAATTATGGGCCACATACACATGAGCTTTAAAGGAAACTACACATTAAACCAATATTAATAATCAAGTCAATTGTTTTTTCTTAAACTATGCGCCGGGTCAACTAGGACGATTATTTAGGGACGGAGGGAGTATTTTATTAATAATGAATTACTAAAAACGTCTTTTTTTTTTAAGTTTGATTTTCGGAGTTTTTGCGGGAACACTATAAATTCAATAAATTATAATAAATTGGTTTATTATGTAAATTATTTTGTATTTATTATCAATAGTGAGAATTAGCCTAAAAATATGTACTTTGAATTGAGTGTTGTTGCTGATTTTTTTCTTTATAGTTTTTAACAATTTAAATAAATGTATTGTTTACTTTATCATAATGTATGCGTTTGTATTTATCAAATGATTTTTAATTTAAAATATATTAAATTACTAATTTTTAAATATTAGTAATTATATAAATAATATTATAAAAATAAACTTATTAAATATAATAAATTTTTAATTGTGTAATCTTAATAATTAAAATTTTAAATGTTAGTAGAAAATCAAAATAGAATATGCTAAGGAATATTATTTTTGGTGTAAGATTTGGTATGAAGGGTTGGAGTTGGAACAACGAATAGTGCTGAAACTGCTTCAGATTGGGGTTGAAATTGCCCCAAATTGAGGTTTTTGGGTTGGCGGAGTTGCTCTAGGTACGCTATCCATTTCAAGCCATGAGTCAAATATTTTATTTTAAAATGTTTCATTTTAAAAGTTTATTTTCAGAAATTAAGACATGAAAATATTATTTTATTACTAATGAACTATTGAAAACGAGATTTTCTTAAAAAGTTTAATATTTAGAGTCTTGGCCGGAACTGGAAGTAAAAAATTTAGGCCTTAATCTATTATATATATATATGGGTTAAAATCAGTTTTGATACCCTAACTTTACCCGTTTTTCAATTTTGATACCCTTTATACCAAGGCAATCAAATTTGAGCCAAACGTTTCACAAATTGATCAATTACAATCCAAATCGTTAAATATCCGTTAAATACTAACGGTTAACTTGTTTTTGTAGGTTGTATTCGCCGTAATTCTGAGACCGCAAGGATGGAGATGCGGCGGCTTTGCGTGATTGGTTCTGGAAACTCACCCATGGTGGAGATTAAATGGAGGGGGGTCAGCATCGGTGATGGAGAGCAAAGGCGGCTTTTTGTGCTGATGAAGATTGACAGCGGAGATGAAGGCTGGGAGATGTTGAGGCGGTAGATATGGAAGAAGGGGCGACGCCGGCGGCTATGGTGGGCGTGGGAGATTGGGAAGAAGACAGAGAGAAAGATGGGAGATGAGTGAGAGATAAGAGAGGAGGCGGCTACTGAAGACGGGATAGATGGAGATACAGGAGAGAAAGAGGAAGGAGATGGGAGTGAGGCCTGACATGGGGGGCGATTTGGCCAAAGAAGGCGATTGACGAACGGCGGTGAGGATGTTTGAACAGAGGAGCGGGGAGGACGCCGGTAGGATTTGTGGAGATGAGGCCCGAACTGAGTGAATGTCAGCGGCGGTTGCAGATGGTGATTCCAGCGGCTGGTTCGCCGGAGAAGAAGGAGGTCGTTTGTGGATTTGGGCGAAGGGGTTGTACGGAGATGGAGATGTGGATTGATTGGGCAGAGGGAGACGGCGGCGATTGGGGAGGACAGATTTGAAGATGAGGGAGATGGAGGGATAGAGATGAAGCTTGGCCGGGTGATGGATGGACGATGACGGCAGCTGAACCACCCAAGCAAGAAGCAATTGGGGGAAATGTAAAACAACCAATAAGACAGTGACCCCACGTATCAACAAAGGGGACTTCGTCACTGGCGTCCAATTCAACCTCCCCATCATTGGGTTCAATGTATTGTAACTTCATCCCTTTAGATTCCAGCCTGTTATCCGGAAATAAATTAGCAAAACTCTTCTTTGATCGAGCAATCATAGGATTAGGATTCACACCCGACCCAGAATTACCATTTGCGGGACCATTAGTAGCGGACCGGTGGAAAGCGGAATATGCTCAACATCGAAACACCTGCAATCTTGGTGGACAAATGCGAAGGGGGCTGAACACGTAATCGTAAGAAGTCTGCGCCTGCCTATAAAAGGACCCAGAACAATCAATAGCAACCGCCACACCACCGGACGGCACCTCCACAGCGACTTCAACGGGAACCTCTGTTGCTTCCATTTCCTCATCATTAATCGAAGGTGCTTTCTGACCCCCAGTAAAACCGGCGGTATCAAGACCCCCATCAACAAGAAATCGAAAGTCGGGCCTCTGTTGAAACACCAGATCTGACTTCACGACCCGGGTACCCGACGCATCGGTAGCCAGATCTGAAGCATATTTCGTCTTCTTACTGACCTTGCGTTTTACCTTAAACAAGGTTGCGTGGCCATCAACACCAATCTTATATCCAACCTTACCTGAACTCATCAGACAACAATGGAGGACCGCGGCGGAAGAAAAGTCAAACTTCTGAAAAAATCGTAGTCTTCGAACAGAAATAAAGATGAACAGAATCGTAAGATATGATAAATTTTGTAGAAATGAACAAGGGTCGTATACACATACCTGTTGTCAAGCCCAGTTGTCGGTTTCCAACCTAGGATAACAGGTCAACCGTTAGTATTTAACAAATAGTTAACGACTTGGATTGTAATTGATCAATTTGTGAAATGTTTGGCTTAAATTTGATTGTCTTGGTACAAAGGGTATCAAACTTGAAAAGCGGGCAAAGTTAAGGTATCAAAACTGATATTAACCCATATATATATATATATATATATATATATATATATATATATATATATATATATATATATATATATACATATATATATATATATATATATATATATATATATATATATATATATATATATATATATATATATATATATATATATATAAGTGTATAACCCTCCTATTTATGACAGTTTCCCGCTTAAACTAACTTTCTAAAAATGGATCTTCATAAAATTATTATAATCAACGATAAATCTAATTTAATTTAATCATTTGGATATTTTCACATTATTTTTTACCAAAAATACTATGACGTTGATAATTGTTGATGTCGAGGTAAGTATAAAACTTATACTCCTATATATTATGATTTTCTTTTTTATTAATTATCTAATCTAAAAATATAACTTCTATTGTTGTATTTGCAAAGTGATAAATAGACAAATTATTTGTTTATACTACATATCAAATGTTTCAGTGTTTGATAACTATGACAGATATATATATATATATATATATATATATATATATATATATATATATATATATATATATATATATATATATATATATCACAACAACCAACAACAAATTACAACTTATGTCTACAATTGATATGATCTAAATTGGTGATAAAAACTTCTACAAAAAAATTGACAAATATTTTATGGTGGTAAAATTAATTCACCATTTTTGTTTATCAATTTCCATTTTTTGGTTGAAGTACTTAAAGCACAAATGGTGCAAATTTTAGTACCGTTTTCGGTAAAAATAAAAATAAATAATACTTTATAGTGGAAAGGTTAATTAATCATATTTGTTTATCAAATTTTCATTTTTTTTTGTTCAAGTACATCCAAAACAAATGGTGCAAATTTAGTTCATGTTTTTGGTAAACTACTTACGACGTATTCGTGTGTGTGTATAAAGACACATAAATGACAAATAATTCTTAAAATAGCTACATAATACTATAATATAAAAATCAGGGTTAATATCAGTTTTGATACCCCAACTTTACCCGTTTTTCAATTTTCATACCCATCGTACCTAGGCAATCAAATTAAATCCAAATATTTCCAAAATCGATCAATTTCAATCACAATCGTTAAGTGGCCGTGAAAGACTAACGGTTGACCTGTTATCTTAGGTTAGAAACTGGCTTAGCAACCGATTAAATGTTGAAGGACTAACTGCTGACTTTTAGTATCCCGACTTCTCCAGTTCGCCATCACCCATCTACACCCACCATGTCCGGCCAAGCCCCTCCATAGCCAAACCAACTCCTAACTCTGTTTGTCTTCTCCAGATCCAGCCCTCTCCGTCCTCCTGCCCCATCTTCGATCTCATTTCTGATCAAAATTTCTCCATCTCACACACAGTAGCAGCGAGCTCGACTTCGTCGGGCGTCACCATCTCTGTTCTTCTTCGTCTCCGGCGTATCACCGTCACAGCCGCCAGCATCCTTCAATCTCATTCGACTTCATCTCCGGCTCTGCGACCAAGTCGTGGGTCTTGTTTCTGTTCTAAGCCCTAGCCGATGTCATCTTCAACCGTCATGATCTGTAACAGATCCATCTTCACTCCAGCCTTGTTTCCAGTTGAAAGCAGTCCGACGAGACTCCATTGTCGGTCCAACAACCCATCTCCACAGCCGCCTCAACAAATTCAAGCCTACAGCTTGGATTTTGGACACAACCTTGGTTATAAAAGGTAGAGGAAGCATTCTCTTGGAACAATGGCGACCTTTATTTTGGGCGAAGGGTCGGTAGCTAGGACCAGTAGGAGTGAGTAGAACGTGGACCTGGCAATGAGATGGAAAAAACAAAGTCTTTCTCCTTGTGGGGGCTGAGCTAAGGTGGCCAATTGAATGACAACTCGTGTCTCCTTCAAAGGCCCTAAATTCAAAGCACATTAAATTGAGTAGCATTATCTGTGGCATTATCTACTCGCCTAACCGAGAACTCATCAATCACCGGAAGAACAAAGATCAAGGGAGACCTAACCCAAGATTGTTAGCCCTCGTTCATAGTTTTGCAGAAGATGATGCATTTCTAATGACTGGCATATCTATTATTCTTTTCTCCCAGATGAAGCTACAGGCATCAACCTGTATAACCTATAAAAAAGAGATGGCTGTGGCAAGCCGGTTTCCAACCTAGGATAGCAGGTCATCCGTTAGTCCTTAATAGCCAGTTAACGATTGGGATTGAAATTGATCGATTTTGGAAATGTTTGGCTTTAATTTGATTGCCTAGGTACAATGGGTATGAAAATTGAAAAACGGGTAAAGTTGGGGTATCAAAACTGATATTAACCCTAAAAATCATGTTTATTAATAAATTGAATATACAAAATAAGAGATAATTATCCTATTATGATTTTAAAGATTGAAATATTGATGTATATTCATACATCAAAATAATTAATAACATCTTTTACCGGCTATTTAATAGATGTATATTTCAAATAATTCATATACAACACACAATGATTCATAAGTATCAAAATACATGATATTATTGTAATCATATTTTATTATATCACGAAAAGATTGCAGCAATTTTGATGTCCAAAAATTCAAAATAATTGGATCTTGTTATAAAATAACCACAAAGTAGAACAATAAGTGTATGGGAGAGAGAGAGAGAGAGATTTATTTGGTGTATATTCAGTGTGAATCAGTAGTCAAATGAACAACAGGCTGCTCGGTATTTATAACCGAGCAGCATCACACAAACGGAGAAAAACCATCTGCAGCATTAACTATTCCTAGCTATGCTATATACACTACCTAATCCTATGCCTGTAAGCTAGGATTGACTTTTCATAACACTCCCCTTTGAATATAGCATTGTAATTTGAATAAGTGTGTCTCGTTAAAAACCTTTAAGTCGAAAAACCTAGTAGGGAAAAAAATTGGACATAAGGAAAAGAGTACACAACTTAAATATGAATTGTGTGCATGGGCTGTCTCGTTAAAAACCTTTTCATGGAAAACCCAGTGGGAAAAAACCATGATAAAGGGAAAAAGAGTACAGCCATATATGCTCCCCCTTGAACTGACAAGGGTCAAGAGAAATCACCTTTGTAAATCTCGTAGATTTCACATCCCAATATTGTGAACATGCTTTCTGAAGGTTGTAGTGGGGAGTGCCTTCGTAAATAAATCTGCAGCATTATCACTTGATCGAACATATTGGATGCTGACCTCTTTTTTCTTTTCAAGTTCTTGAGTGTATAAAAAGAGCTTCGGGGGGAAATGTTTGGACCTGTCACTTTTGATGTATTCCTCTTTACTTTGGGCGACACATGCGGCATTGTCTTCAAATAATATTGTCGGGTCTTTGTTAACAGGTAGTCCACTGGCATTTTGAATATGTTGAGTCATAGATCGAAGCCAAACACATTCTCGACTGGCTTCATGAAGTGCGATCATCTCAGCATGATTTGACGATGTAGCAACTAGTGTTTGCTTTTGAGAGCGCCGGGAAATTGCAGTACTACCCACCGTGAAGACATAACCGGTATGTGATTTGGTTTTATGAGGATCAGACA
Source organism: Codonopsis lanceolata (assembly GCA_013146195.2). Classification (NCBI taxonomy): domain Eukaryota; kingdom Viridiplantae; phylum Streptophyta; class Magnoliopsida; order Asterales; family Campanulaceae; genus Codonopsis; species Codonopsis lanceolata. Next base: position 38,007,598 of record CM028384.1, on the reverse strand, counting down.
AATAACCCGCATCTGCAAAACCAATTATTTCATCCTTTGATCATTTGGGATAAAATAATCCAAAATCGATTGTTCCTTGAAGATAACGAAATATGTGTTTGATCCCATTCCAGTGTCTACGTGATGGAGATGAGCTATATCTTGCCAATAGGTTTGTAGCAAATGATATATCTGGTCTAGGACAATTTGCAAGATACATAAGAGCTCCAATAACACTTAAGTATGATACTTCAGGACCAAGTATCTCTTCATTCTCTTCACATGGACGAAATGAATCTTTTTCAACATTCAGTGATCTATTAACCATGGGGCTAGTGAGAGGATTTGCCTTGTCCGTATTAAAGCGCTTCAGGACCCTTTTTGTATAATTTGATTGATGCACCAATATTCCATTATACAAGTGCTCTATTTGTAAACCAAAACAGTATTTGGTTTGTCCAAGATCTTTCATTTCAAATTCTCCCTTTAGGTATTTGACTGCTTCTTGAATTTCCTTGGGAGTTCCAATGATATTCAGATCATCTACATAGACAACAACAATTACAAATCCAACTGTTGATTTCTTGATAAAGACACACGGACATAATTGATCACTCACATATCCATCTTTTAACAAATGCTCACTTAAGCAATTATACCACATACGTCCAGATTGCTTTAATCCGTACAGTGATCGTTGTAGTTTAATTGCACATAATTCTTTGGGCTTTGAGCTCAGTCCTTCAGGCACCTTGATTCCATCATGAATTCTCATATATATATATGTATATATATATATGTATATATATATATATATATGTGTGTGTGTGTGTGTGTGTGTGTGTGTCTATATATATATATATATATATATATATATATATATATATCAGTATCCAATGATCCATATAAATAGGCTGTTATAACATCCATGAGGTGCATCTCTAGGTTTCGCGAAACCGATAAGCTGATTAGATATCTGAACGTAATAGTATCCATAACAGGAGAATATGTTTCTTCATAATCGATCCCAGGCCTTTGGGAAAAACATTGTGCAACAAGGCGAGCTTTGTATCTCATAATCTCATTTTTCTCATTTCGCTTTCGAAGAAAAACCCATTTGTACCCAACATGTTTCACAGCTTCAGGTGTGATAACGATAGGCCCAAATACCTTTCGTTTTTTAAACGAATCGAATTCAGCCTTCATGGCATCTTTCCATTTTACCCAGTCATGTCTCTTTTGACATTCATATACTGATGTTGGTTCGGGATCATCATCCGTCTTGTGATACCGAATAAGAGAATATATCTTGTGATACCGAATAAGAGAATATATCATCGATTTCATTCTCCATCCATATTTTTCATCTCGGTTCCATATTTTTCCATTAAACATGTAATTAATAGAAATCTCATGGTTTTCATTACATGCAGGGCTCTTTGGACTTGTATGATCATGTGATTCTTTTGGAACACGTTCACTCGTTTTGGTTTTTCAATCATCTTCTTTTTCCGAGGATTTTTATCCTTTGAACCAATGGGTCGTCTACGCTTCAGGCGTGTCTTAGATCCATTTGTCATATTCTCATCTGGTAGCCCTTTTGGAATTTCAATTCGAGCAGGAGCATTAACAACATCTATATGTGACCTTGTCACTCTCTTTGTATCTATAAATGCATCTGGCAATTGATTTGCTATATTCTGTAAGTGTACGATCTTTCGGACTTCCAGTTCACGTTGCTTTGTAGGAGGGTCAAGGTGCAATAATGATGATGTGCACCATTTGATCTCTCTTCCCACTTGTTTCCCCTCTTCACCTAAAGGTGGAAACTTGTCTTCATTAAAATGACAATCTGCAAAACGTGCCGTAAAGATGTCACCTGTCTTTGGTTCAAGATACTTGATTATCGAAAGGGATTCATACCCAACGTATATTCTCAATCTTCGTTGTGGTCCCATCTTTGTGCGTTGTGGTGGAGCAATGGGTACATATACCGCACAACCAAAAATTCTTAGATGAGACAGATTTGGTTCTTGACCGAATGCTAGCTGAAATGGGGGAGTATTTATGATATGCACTTGGTCTAAGGCGAATTAGCGCAGCGGCGTGTAAAACAACGTGACCCCATACGGAAGTAGGGAGCTTTGTTCTCATTATCAATGGTCTGGCGATGAGTTGAATACGTTTGATAAACGATTCAGTCAAACCGTTTTGTATATGAACATGAGCTACTGGATGTTCAACATCAATTCCTATTGCCATACAATAATCATTGAATGCTTGAGATGTAAATTCACCAGCATTATCAAGTCTAACCTTCTTAATCATGTAATCTGGGAATTGTGCTATCAATTTGATTATTTGTGCAAGGAATTTGGCAAATGCCGTATTGCGAGTTGATAATAGGCATACGTGTGACCATTTGCTAGAAGCATCGATTAATACCATGAAGTATTGGAATGGCTCACTTTGTGGATGGATAGGTCCACATATATCACCCTGGATCCGTTCCAAAAAAGTTGGTGATTCATTTCCAACTTTGGTTGGTGATGGTCTAACTATCAACTTTCCTTGAGAACAAGCATCACAAGAGAGTTCATTGGGTTGAAAAATCTTCTGGTTTTTCAATGGATGTCCACTAGAATTCGTAATAATTCTCCGCATCATTATTGAGCCGGGGTGTCCCAACCGTTCATGCCAGGCTTTAAATGTTTCCATAAACTTCGGGGGTTACGATAATATATGATTCAAATACTCTTATATTTGTATAATACAATCCGGATGATAGGACAGACAACTTTTCCATTACACACTTACTTCCGGAAGTGTATAGGAGAAAGAGAGAGAGAGATTTATTCGGTGTATATTCAATGTGAATCAGTAGTCAAATGAACAACATGCTGCTCGGTATTTATAATCGAGCAGCAGCACACAAACAGAGAAAAAACCATCTGCAGCATTAACTATTCCTAGCTATGCTATATACACTGCCTAATCCTATGCCTGTAAGCTAGGATTGACTTTTCATAGGGTGGGGATAACAACACCCCAATTCCCTATTTCTACACCCCACTTTTTTCCCACATCTCACTCTGCACCCCAGCCTAACTACCAATTTTACCCTTCCCACATCTCTCCGTCTTCCTCGCGTTCGTCTTCCTCCCTCAGCCGACAATACCTCCGTCTTCCTCGCGTTCGTCTTCCTCCTCACGCAACACCTCCAGTCTTCCTCGCTTTGTCCTTCCTCCCTCCGTTTGCATCCCTCGACTTCCTACCTCCGTTCGTCTTCCTCCCTCCGTTCGGCCCTGGCCTTCCCACCTCCGCTTCGCTTCCTTGACCCGCTTTTTCGCCGGCCACCTGCAAATCCATCTCCAATGCCGCGACATCTCACACTGGTCGAACACAAATGAGAGTGTTCGACTCATGGTGGCCGAACTAACCTCAACCATTTCGACTCATGGTGGTCGAACCAATCTCTGCCATTTCATCACTTCATGATCGAACAATATTTGAGCTTAGGAGGTCGGTTTTTTTTGTATTTTCACTCGATGACATTTGTGTAATATTTTCAATTGAGGTGTAAAAATAAGATTTTAGGGTGTGGTTATCCCCGCCCCTTTTCATAACATATCTTCTAATTTTGTTTCCTATTTTGCAAACGTCAAACGATTTCTTTCTAGATTCTCTCCCCAATAGTCTCTCTCTCTCTCTCTCTCGTTCGGCCTCTTCAAAGCCGGCAACATCACTGAAAATCTATAAAGTCATGCATCCACCTCTCCAATCGTCCCTATTTTGTGCACTTTCCCAGTTCAAATTAAACTTTGAAGTAATGAGCTACAAGAGCCAAAATTTGAAATTGGAATGAATCAAAAGCTTTAAGCTTCTACAACACATTTCGACTTCAGTTTCAAAATTTTGGTAATTTTAATCTAATTCTTTTATCTGCTATGCTTATTTTCCATTACAATTTGTAAATTTGAACCCTAATGTGTGTGTGTATATATATATATATATATATTGTTTTGCCAAATACGACAAGTTGTTAGGATTAGCCTAAAAGATAGTCTCCCACTGCAATTTAAGGAAGGTACAAATAAAATTAAACCACAATTTTAAAAAGTTTGACTGCTCAAATGAAACAAAACAGAGGGCATTACTACTTGTTTATGGTCAGTGCCACTTTTTACTTGTTTATTATTTATTATTACTATTTTGTTATGAAAGTCTTCTTGCCTACCCATAGGCACCCCATAGGCTCGTGAACATACTGCATTGAATGGTGTAGTGCAGTAACTCATCCTCCTCCGTAATGCTCTATTATTTGCGCCTCCTTCGCTATAAATACCGAGGAGGAATGCTAATCAAACGTACGGAATCCTCCGAATACCTCTCTCTTTCTCTCATACTCTTCGTTATATTTTGTGGTTACTTTATAACACGCTATCAAGACGATTGTTCTATCAAGTGTTAACAATCTCAATCGGTAAAATTTTCACCGATATATTATTTATATTATGTCTCTGTTTTACTTCAATATATATCGTATATCACCATTATTAAGAAAAGGTTGGCTGAGCCACCGTCGATAATATATGGTGAGATGACGAAATAATAATTTATTATTTAACGCATAATATATATATTCGTTGATGCTTGTGCGGAAACAACCTCAAGCTATAAACTGAATATTTATATATATACATATATTTCAATTCTATATATATGACTAACTTTATATACATATATATTTATTATCGACTTACAAACACCCTACGTAAAGGCTTGCCGAAAGTAGCTGTGCGCGTGATATATATGTATGCTATATAATAGCTGTATAAAGTTGACTGACAAATATTAATGCGGAGTTATTTTATTTATTGCTCCTAATAAGTTTTATATTTATTCATAATATAAATGCAATTCTATTAAATCAGAATTTTTACATTTTTACCCCTGTCCTATAACGGCTAGTTAACTATATAACAAGCTAGTTACCGATTTTTATTTATCTCCTCCAACGGTAATAAATCGGTTAGTTAACGGTCATAAACGGTCATTTTTCTCTCCATATATACCGTAACATTTTAATAGATTACTCACATTTTTACTATCTCCTTACAAACTCTCAATATCATATCTTCTTCTACAAAAATGTTTCCTCCAATATTGATGATTATTATCATACTTGTTATTGCATGCACCGCAATGGTTTTTGCTGTCAATTCCTCCAAATGATTTTGAGATTTTTATTATCCTTCTTTGTATCAATGTATGTCCTCGTTAGCAGCTTAATAGCTTTCAACATACATTTTAACATGTATCGATTGATTATCGTATGAATAAAATTTCCATGTCATCATTTTATTATATATATATGTTTCATTTTTATAGTTTTTCTTCACAAATGGCAAACATAGCTAAGCTTGAATTTGAAAGGCTCGACATAACTGAAAAACTATATGTCGTGGAAAATAGATGCCGAAACCACCCGGCCGTAAGCCTCGAAAATACTATCCAACAAAGTAATAGTGAATGGATAAGTAATCAACAACGGGCTCAAGCCATGATTTTCCTACGACACCACGCCCACGAGGACCTAAAGATGGAGTACTCACGGTGAATGATCCACTCGCCTTTTGGAGAGTTTGAACGAAAGATATGACCATTTGAGAACGGTCATTCTCCCAAAAGCACACTATGATTGGATTCATATCCTACAAGATTTTAAAACCATTAATGAATATAGTTCAATGATGTATAGAATAACCTCACGCTTGAAATTATGTGGGAAACCATCATCGAATATGATATGTTGGAGAAGACTTTCTCCACATTTCATGCCTCGAATATGCTCCCGCAAAGAAGAATATCGAGAGAAGGGTTTTAAAAGGTACTCAATTGATCTCTTTGCCTACTTGTAGTCGAATTGTAATAATGAGATTCTAATGAAGAATCATGAATCTCGAGATCGAGACCAGCCCCCATTCCCTCGGCCGAATGGGACTATGTATGATGAAGGCCAAGAGCGTGGGCGTAGTGGTCGTGGTCGCTATCGTGGTCTGGCCAAGGAAATCATGGACAAGGCCGGTCGTGGTCGAATCAAGGCCGAGGAAGAGGCCGCTGACGAAATAATTTTCGCCGCCATCATCATCATCCGTATAATGGAAATTCCTCTCGCCACCCGGCGGAACAGATGATGATAGAAACACCGAGTAGGCAAATGTGCGCCCAAACAATGAAGAGTTCATGTTTAGGTGTGGCATGACAGCCACTGCACGCATTACGCCGAATCCGCTAAACATCTAGTTGATCTTTATGAGAGATCACAAAAGGAAAGAATGTAGAGACAAATTTCTTGAAAATGATCCTCAAGATCTTTATTTTGATTTCTGGTGATATAATATCGTCGACATGACCAATACCATTAGTGATGATATTGGTCATGAACAATAAATGAACATAGGAATGAAGCTATGGTCCGAAGTTTAAGATAAAAGCGTGGAAAAAGTAACATGTTGTTATGTAGGAACATTATCTCGCTTTTTCTATGTATACTAGCATGCTTACAATAAAGTTTATATATGCATTTTGCATTCAATGTGTTATCATATTTATTCATCTTATTTTACTTTCTTTCATATTGAAATAGATCACAAATATGTTCAAAATCCAAAAT
>CM028384.1:37962954-38000843 GCA_013146195.2 Codonopsis lanceolata | reverse complement strand
CTGCGATATAACAGTAGGTGCCACCCGACATCGCTTGAACTCCTCAAAAGTAGGACACATTTCATTCATGCTTAGAAGTTAAATAAATGGTCCTGAGGAGACCAAAACTGGCAGCCTCAACATGTCCCAATTAATAATGACATTCCGCCAGATAAAGGCACGAACCCAAAAGATGATCGAACCAGTCCCTCGTCGGATCGCAGCGAAAGGATCAAAAATCCGGGGCATTCTCGTAAACTTCAATTTCAGGCCGGTAGGAATACGTGCGACCATTTATAAGAGAGATGCAAGGGATTTTTATGCGGCTAAAAGAACAATGGCAAGATAGGAAGGAACGGTGAATGTTAAAAGGAAAGAAACTAAGTGAATTGGTGTCGAGTGGTCTCCGATCGAATTTATACCGAGAATTGAAAAGCAGACGATTCGGTGCGGTGCGTGAATAGTAGGATGAACAGTGGCTACACAGAAGGATCTCTGGCGCCACCAAAAGGGCCTCTTGGCGCCGCGCCATAGCCTCCATATGGCCGCGCCAAGTGTCTTGTCTTTGTGAAATTTCGCTTGGTATCCGGTTTGATGATCCGACACTCATTGTTCCTACGTTTGATCGCGAGAAAGAAAGCTATGAAGGTAGCTGCGAGCACGGGCTCAATAGCCACGAGGGCACCGAAATAATAAGGAATACGGCCATTTTCCTGTTCCAATATCACCAGAAAAGCCCACTCCGATCCAAAGGTGTATTCTCATAAACTTCCTTTCTTGAAGTACAGCGTGCCATTCTCTTAAATGTTTGGTATAGCTTTATTTTATGTGTGAATTTAGTTTTGCATGTGTAATATATTGCATCATATACATTATATTGCATTATATCATAATGTATGTACATGTTTCTTTTATATAAAAAAATATATACAAAAAAAAGAGAGGAAAAGATACTAATATTCGCAGGAATCCGAAGTCAATGTGCTCGGGACGACTGACTTCTGTTAAGGCCACCACCCATGACCACAGGACCCGATTGTGCCACCGATTCTATATCCCCGACCTGCTTTACGCCAGACTCGACCCAACATCATCATCATCATCATCTCGACGTCTAGCCGCTTGTGACATGCTTCCTTCTTCAAGAAAACTCATCGGCAAGTTTCGATGCGACAGCGTCTTGAAAAAGCCCCAGCGGCTTATAAGTGGACATGTTCACCTGAAAAAAAAAACAAAGCAAAAAAAAAAGAGAAATATGTTAGTCTTAAAATAATAATAATAATAATAAAATAATAATATAAGTGTATAGATGTAAAAAAATGTAAAATAAAATATATAGAAGAGAGACAATAAAGGTAAATGTGTCTACCAAGAGCGAACTGCTTTCAGGGACACGACGCTCCTAAAATCTCGACATCGGGAAGAACACCTTTCTACCATCTACCGCCCGATCTTTGGAAGGTAGAAGACATCATCGGGCTCAGTAAACACGATTCTCGTCGAGAGATGATAGAAGACTTGACCTTGCTGTGGCATCGAATCCGCTTTGGGCGCGGCAGAGCAAAAAAGGGGGATCAAGACTAATCTCGGGAAATCCTCATACGCCATCATTTGGATAATTTGTCGGCATGAGGTATTTTGCCAAATCGATACAGGCGCACGATCGGGCTCTATCAACCAAAAAGAGGAGGCAGGAGGCACCAGGCTGCTAAAAAGCATCGATGCGGCGGTTCACCCGCCGCCCCATATATAAAGAATCCACCTTAATGGAAACCATCGAGAATCAAACGGCCGAAAGCATCAAAGCTTGCATAATGGCCCCGACCCTCCCAAGGAAAGAAGTGCACTGTATGTGGACTCGAGCTAACAATCCGCCTCCAACACTCTTTCCCTATCCTTGCAACCACCGTCCTCGGTCGGATCAACCCATTATCATCAACGTCTTTGGACAAGTACGGGTGAGTGAACTCGCCGAATGAGAGGACCGGCGAAAATGTGAAAAATGAGAAGGCCCAGGACACGCAAAAAAAAAATACATATATGTTATCAAAAAAAAAAGAGAGAGAGAACAAAAAGAAAAAATAATAATGCTGAAAAAAATATATATAAATAAATAAAAGTATACATAAAAGGATGGAGAGAGAAAGCGGGGAAAAGACATGTACCTCCCATGCCGAGGCAAACCCATTCAGTCGGCGAGACATTCGGCAGGACATCCATAGAAGCATATCTCGGCCAAGCCTGCCTGTCCCCAGTCATATAAAGGGATCCGATCAAAATCTGTCAGACAAGCCAGGACAGAAACTCTCAGGGAGGTAGAGGAGTTGGCAAAGAGCGATGTGCCAAGAAAGAAAAACAGAAATGCTCTTGCCACTCGAGTCACGGCTACATCATCGGTAGGCACCGTGCGGCATTCTTGAGAAGCAAGTTCGAACAGCATTTGCCAGATAAGAATCTCATCCGTCGATTTAAATTCTGTTCAAAACCGGGAGGTCCACTACCTCCTCCTCAGAAACGACAGTGAAATCGGGGAACCGAGAGAGAGGGGTCTCCCTCTGTTGGTAGGAATGCAGAGTGATCGCGCGAAGTCGCCGCGGGTCATGGTCGCCTCCCAAGGTGAAGTGAAAGGTATGGGTGGTGTCCCACCGAGAGAGTCCCCGAGCACATCGAAGATGGGTAAGTAGCTGTGAAATGGGTGAAAGAATGCATAAAGACACCAAGACCGAGCCCTCCACCAATAGGCTGCGCCTCGGGCAACATGGCGTAAATCTCGGCGTTAGCACATGTTGCCCGCACCCTCGTGAATTGCCTGCGAATCTAAAAAAAAGAAGAAGAAGAAGAGAAAAAGTAAGTCTTCTATCCTTATTTTTCTACTCTGTACAGTCTTTTAATAAATAAGTATGAATAAATAATAAACATGTTGCATACATTATGCTCCATAAATTTAAAATTGCAGCATGCTAAAAAAAAAAAAAAAAAAAAAAAACACACTTTGTTCATATGACATAAAATAATAATAATAATAATAATGAATAATTTTAGTAAACACATACCATTTTAATACATGTACATAAATTCACATGTAAATAAACATTTAGTTTAAGTTAAACATCATTCTTTTATGCGAAAATAAAAAAAAGGAAAAAATAAAATAAAATAAAATAAAGAAATAAAAAAATGTGTGAAAAATAATAATAATAAAAATAAAATAAAATATATGTGTATTTTTGTTTTGCATTTAAATAGTTATTTTTGCATCTTAAACATCATAGGAGTGCATGTTAGACTGCATTTGCCATGTACATAATAAAATATGAAAATATTCATGCATCATCCTATAATTGTTCTGCATTGCATCTGCATCAAATAAGAGTAGTTCATGCATCCATTATGTGTATTTCTGATGTGATCTTAGCGAGCTCGAGTTTGGATGAGACATGTAATGATTGGTTCGATAGTTTGAAGATTCAAGTAAGGATGATCAAGCATGAAGAGTTCATGATTAAACCAAATATCAAGTGTCAAAGAAATCAAAGGAAGTCCTTTAAATGCGTAGAGTATGATTGGAAGATTCAAGAGTTCTATACAAACTTAATTCATGGATTCATTGGAGATTCGGGTTATTACAATGGCTACTCCACAAATTCAACCATGCTTTGTGAAGCCTTAGATTTCATGGAAGTTGACTTGAAGACTTGAGAAATGTTCGTTAATGTCATACAATGACTTTGGAAGCTTTTAACGCCTAAAGAAAGACTTTAGGGGGCCAAAATGCAACTTTGAAAATTAGGCCTTTACAAAAAACGGGATTTGTATATTTTCCTTATTTTGGAGGATTTATGTTCTTAAATAAATTAGGTAACTTACCTAATTGTTACCTACATAGATTAGGTAAGTTGATTACTTTCCTAATTGGATTTTAGGTAGTTTCCTAAGTGGATTTTAGGTAGTTTCCTAAGTTGACTCTAAGTAGTTTCCTAAGTTGATTCTACTTAGACTTTTCCTTTTACTTTTAGGTTTAGGATTCACAACCCATATAAATAATTGTTGTGGTTTATTGTTTTGGGAGACAACTTTCTGATTATTTGGTGAGAGGCTAAGTAATCGAAACCCGAACTTATCAATAGGATATTCATCCCTATTGTGGCGTTCTTCATTATACCAAGGTTCGTGTTCGTCTCGTAATTGGATCGCGGAGTACCTCGTTCAATAACGGATCGTAGCATTGGGTCAAGGTGTCACAATCCATTAATTCATTGTCGTTCTTCGTTTGCCGTGCTGCGTGCTCTTTGATTCCTCCATCGCGAGTACGCGTCTAGGAATCATATCAATTTCATTGTTCCATGAGCTGCCATAGGGGTACGCTAAAAAGAAAATAAAGTGTCGTCAATCATCAAAACAAATATTTTTATGGCATTTACTATGTCCCTGCAGCATTTGCATGCGTGGAAAATGAATCTAAGGGCATGAAATATATCTGTTTTGTCCCGTTTTTATCCGAAAATGTGTTTCGGAAAAATTTAAATTGTATCCCGAAAATTCCGTCTCGTGATTCTATCGCATGCAAAAATATGTTTTAGTGTAAAACATGCATCATATAGCCTCATTTGCATTTTATAACATAAATCATGCATTATAGGGTTAAATAGTGACCACTAGTTCAATCATGCATCGCAAAAATAAATCATATAAATTTCATGCATCACTACTTGAGTACATCATACATACATAAATAGGACATTCATATGTATTACTAATAAAGTCAGGAGTGCTCCAAAAGTCCCAAACAGTGCAAAAATTTAGCAGATCTGAAATATAGCCAGGAAAATCTCGAAAAAGAAGAAACTTACAGTGGTGGGAGGAAGATTGGACACGTGAGTGCCTCGATCTCGCAAGATATTCCCCCAGTCATCGTTAGAATACCGGTATTTGAGCTTATTCCGGACCAAGGGAGGAAAATCTCTCCTCCTCTCATTAGATTCTGGGTGCATGGGAGACTTCCCCTTCTTGGATCGAGAAGAAGATGTCATCTGTTAAACAAAACACTGAAATTGGCGAAGAAAAATTGAGAAAAGGAGTGAAATTGAAGAAATAAGAAAAGGAAACAGACAGCAGCAACAATGGCGAGCTGAAGGAAGCAGAGAAAGAAAAGAAGGAGGGAGCAGTAGCTCCTCTCCCTCACTCCCGTCCATGATAAAGGGAGGAAAAGAGAATTTTTTCCTTTTCCCCCTCCAAAGTTTGAAGCTGCGATACTTTAGTCCTCGAGTTTCAAAATTTCCAAAATGGTCCCTGAGCTTAACGAAAGGTTAACGGAGTTAATCTTGTTAACCAAAAATTAATGGCCATCCATCAGAGGACGAAGAGAAATAATATCCCCAGCGGGTTAGCCACAGAGTCAGCATAGAAAATTTTTCAGTGGCAAAAAGAAAAAAAAAAGGGAAGCAAAAAAAATAAGAAAAAATAAAAAAAAGAAGAAAAAAAAAGAAGCAAAAAAGAATAATAAAGTCCCCAGCCTGAAAAGGCGAGAGTGGCAGAAATGTCGAGATCAGCCGAATCCGCGACAGCCACCCGGGCGCGAAGAAAGGTAAGTCAGGTACAATATTCTTACCTTGACCTTGGAATAATTTCCTTTTTAAAAAAAAAGGAAAGTTTGTTTTCTAAAAAAAAAGAGGAATATTTCAAAAAACTAAAAAAAAAGAAGAATATTTCACAAAAAAAAGAGGAATATTTATAAAAAAAAACAGAGAGAGTGAGAAAAAAGGAAAGGAAAAAGAATGATCTTTTCACAATTTTCGAAAATACTTGAAAAACGTTTTCTTTGTCGTGCTCAACGACGGGTTTTTATCGGTCGAGTGCAGTTTTCTGGAAATTTGAAAGTTTTCTGGTTATGTTTGGAAACAAGGTATTGACCAGCCAGACACAATTTTGAAAATTCTTCTTAACATGTTTCAATGACAAGGTATTGACCGGTTGAAATGTGGTTCCCGAAAAACATTCAAATCTTCATACCGTATTTGGGCGGCCGTTCTCGACCGTTTGAATACGGCTTTTTCGAAAAACACAAAAATCTTTTTCCTGTTGTGTTCTTGATCGGGTCTTGACCCAAAGGATATAACATCCTCATTTGATTGTAGTTTAGGTTTTTGGCCTGAACTACGTTTGGTCTGATTTCCTTTAATAAGGAATACGTAGGCAGCCTACATTAATAGGTCCGACCATCAGAGCACTTTAAATTCATATCTGCTTAAAAACTACGATAGCCGTTTATAACTGACTAAATATGTCTAGGTTATGGAGTTTGGATAGCATGATAAACTGTGCATTATAACTGCTACCAATTGCATTTCTCTCCCGTTTTAAAATGAACGAAATTGGAGAGTCTATTGTTTATCAACGATGTTCGTCTACTCAGTAAGCCTTGGGTTACCCGTAGACTCCATCGTTGAGGGGCTCTGTAGACACCCTAATTTCGTACCCCTGGTATCTGACTCTGACATGTGATATCAAGAACTGTTCAAACTTAACAAATGTCATGTTACAGGAGTTAAAAATGCGAAAGGCAAAGCAGGATGCGCGAAACAGTAAATTACGAGGGGTGAAAATGTCAAAATCAAACCTGAGCAGGGCAGCGCGGCCTAAAGGGTTGTGGGCGCCGCGCTGGGGCCATATTGCCGCGCCAGCTATGCTACTGTAGCCTCTCGACTTAACGCAATGTACAATTTGTAAAGGCTGTTGTACAATGAAAGGAAGCCGACTGAAGGAAATGAAGAAATGCCCGATGACTCCCTCTCTCCACCTATAAATAAGAGGTGTCGGGTCCCTTCTCCAGTGTTCAGAAATCGATCAACGAAACTCTGCTGCTCTCTCTCTCTGCGTTCCTTTGACGCCGAGAGAAATATTAGTGAGAGGTGTGAGATAGGTGAGTGAAGCCCACTAAAGTCTCCAAACCCCGTCCAAACTCCGCCAAAATAAATATTCACCGGTTATAAGTGATCCCTAGCCTAGTTGTTAGGTATCCACCTCACTTCCCCGGCCCAAAAATCCCAAAGTAAGCCGTTACTCTGCCCGAGTAATGAGCTGAAAAACCCAAAAACTAAGCCGTTATTCCGCCCAACCAAAAAGGCCAAAACCTACCAAAATAAGCTGTCACTCTGCCCGAGTAGACAAGTCAAAACCTTCCAAAATAAGCAGTTACTCTGCCCAAATCAAAACAACAACCACACAACAAACAACAAAAAAAAGACTCCCTCTCCCTGAAGGACAGAGCGAGCACACTACCGCTCTAAAAGGTAAAGCCTTTAAGGGCGTTATTTTATTTGTTTATTTACTTTTCCGTTCTTTTAATATTTAAAGTTGTTATTTAAATCCGGCACAATGTAGTCAATATAAGCCGTTGTGCTGCCCGGATTAATATAGGAAATATTATGTAAAAGAGCCGTTATAATGGCCAAATATTTTTAAATGCATTTGTAATTATTGTAAGGAAATGGTTGCGAGTCCATAAATAGTGTAGCCATGGATGTATTTGTTTTAATTTCCTGTCTTTTAATGCTTTATTTATTTGCTAAATAAATATAACAATAAGCATACTTCAGCCAAAAACTTCTTTTGAGACCGAAAGGGCGAGTTGGGTGCCTAGCACCTTCCCAACTCGTAACTTAGCCTCCGAACCCGTTTCTTTTTCTCTGGTTTATTTTTCTTTCTTTTTGGTTTTGCTTTATTTTTGCCTTAAAATAAAGATGGCGACTCTAAAACTTTCAGATCCGGTTGGGCCTCGCAACACTCCTTCTTTGCACTTTTCCGTTCTCCCCTAAAAAAGGGAGAATGAGAATGGAAGGGTGATGTATTCACATATCCTGGTATCCCCTAAAAAAGGGATAACTTATGCGAGAAACCCAAAGCTCCCATAGTGATCTGAAACGGGCCATAAGGCTGTTTTTAATAAAATCCATAGTGGGGGCGTCGCAATATCCTTTTTTGCACTTTTTCGTTTTGCTCCAAAAAAGGAAAAATGGGAATGAAAGGGTAATGCATTCCCATATCCTGGTATCCCCTAAAAAAGGGATAACTTGATGCGGGAAACCATAAGTTCTCATATTAGATACAAAATCCACTAAAGGCAACCGAGGTGCCTTCCAACGCGCTAACATAGACAGCACTCCTCTCGCACTTTTGATTTCGTCTTCCCCTAAACAAGGGAGGGCGGAACGAGAGGTGTCCCGCATCCGCACATACGCGCACCCCTAACCAAGGGCGCGCGGCGCGCGGGTCGCACCCCGGGAACCTCACACTGGGTCGGATGGCTTCACGGGTTGGTTTTATCAAGGTTATTGGCCTAATATAAAAGAGGAGGTGATTGCTGTTGTTCAAGATTTTTATCGTGGTAGTCGTTTGCATTGAGGGCTATCTTCTACTACAGTGGTGCTTATTCTGAAAATTTCAAGGTCGATTGGTTTGAGTGATCTGCGTCCTATTAGCTTGTGTAATTTCGCATGTAAGATTATATCTCGGGTCATGGCTTCTAGGTTGGCAGGTTTTCTTCCCAAACTTATTTCTTTAGAGCAATATAGGTTCGTGAAAGGGCGTGCCATTCAAGATAACATTGTGCTGGCGCATGAGCTGATTCATAAATTAGATGCCAAGGTTCACGGGGAAATATGGTCTTCAAGTTGGATATGTCCAAGGCGTATGACAGACTGGAGTGGCCATTTCTGCTTCAAGCTTTTAAAGTGTTTGGTTTTGACGAGAATAATTGTGATTTGGTTTATCGCTTGGTGAGTAATAACTGGTACTCTTTTTAGGTTAATGGGGAGTGTGTTGGGTTTTTAATTCGACCAGGGGTGTTCGTTAGGGTGATCCTCTATCCCCTCTTTTATTTGTGCTGGCCCAGGAGGTGTTAACTCTTAACCATAATAGAGCTTTTATGGATGGTAGAATTTTGTCGTATTATCATGGTCGTGGGAATATCCTTATTTCTCATCTTCTATACGCAGATGATATGTTGATATTCAGTAATGCGAGCAAGAAATCTATTTTGGCCTTGAAGGCGGTCTTGACAAACTCTAAAAAGGGTTCGAGTCAGCTCATTAACCTTCAGAAGAATGGGTTTTATGTCCCTAGAAAATGTTCTCGGAGCAGGGCTAGGTTGATTTTTCAATGGACAGGGTGTTCTCATCAGTTTCTTCCATTCAAGTACCCTGGCATTCCTTTATTCAAATGGAGGGTTAAGCAATGTTATTTTGAAGATACTGAGGCTCGTATCATGAAGAGGATTAGTGGTTAGAAGGCAAATTTACTATCTTTCGGTGCAAAGTTGGTTCTTTTGAAATATGTTCTCAGTAGCCTTCCAGTCTATTCTTTAGTTATGCTTAAAATACCGAAGGTTGTTTGTTGTAGAATTAAATGTGCGATGAGTAACTTTCTTTGGGACTCTACAGGGGAGCATAAGGCTCACTGGATTCCTTGGGATGTGGTTTGTCGGACTTTTGAGGAAGGGGGCTTGGGCATCCGTTCTCTAGTCAATGTGATTGAGTCGGTACATTCGAAGTTGGCATGGTCGATACATCAAGGGAAAGTATTTTTTCTCATTTTTTTAATGCAAAGTATTGTAATGTGGAAGGTGGCTTCCACTCTACTGCGTCTTCACATGTATGGCGTGCCATCCTGGACCAAATGCCGAAGGTTGATGAATGTTCTAGGTGGCTGCTTGGGTCAAGTGATGTGGGTTTCTGGACTACAAATTGGTGCGGTGAGGTCTTAAACGGCCCCCTTCCGTTAGATGCCAATTTGCGTGTTCACGACACTTTCTCAAACTTGGAGGACTTCCTTCCTTTGGTTCCTGCCAGGCTGCATGAAATCATTCGTGATGTTGTGTTCCTACGGCTAAAGACAGGTTGGTTTGTACTTTAACTAATACTAGTTAGTTCTCTACGACTGTATTTTGGAACATATGTCGGACCTCCGATCCTACTTTATCTTGGGCTAAGAAGATATGGAAACCATGGATCCCTTTGAAAGTTAGTAGTTTTATGTGGCATATGTTACATGGGGCTCTTCCAGTTGATCTTATGCTCCACAAGAAACATATTAGCTTAGCTTCTAAATGTATTTGCTGTATCACTTGTCACGATAGAGAAAATCTAAATCACATGTTTCTTCATTCTGAGTTAGCTCTTTTTTCTGTGGGAGAAGGTTGATATGTCGTTTAATAAGGACAATAATTATGTCTCTTTTCAGCACTTATTCGACATTTGGGTCGATGGGGTTTCTACAAATAATCAGTTGGGTGCTTTACAATTGGGGATCTTCTGTTTGGTTTGTTGGGAGATTTGGAAGACTCGCTGCAATGTAATTTTCGAAAACAACAAGTTTGAGTTCAATGGGGTGCTAGCTAAGGTGCACAGTGTGCTGAAGGATTTGATGATTAGTTTTCATCCAATGGCTGATTTAGATGCAAGGGATATTCGGATTCTTCAACACTTTCATCTCCCTTGTAGTCAAGTGGTTCAGCGTGCTGGTTCTTGGCTTAGGTGGGATAGACCTGCCTCGGGGATGTACAAATTGAACACGGACGGATCAGCTGTTCATGGTATATGCACTGGTGGTGGAGTTATTCATAATAGTGCCGTTTATCTGGTTAGTGCGTTTTTCAATTACTATGGGAATGGTACGAATACGTTGGATGAGATCTTGGCTCTCTGTGATGGTGTTCAGTTATGTCAAAATTTAAAGTTGGAAAATGCGGTTGTTGAAACGGACTCCAAGGTTGCTGCCTTGGGTATTCAGGGTTTTAATCTTTTACCTTGGAAGTATGAGTATTTGTTGAGATCGTGTCATGCTTTGATGGGTGGATATTCGTTGGTTCATGTCTTTCGTGAAAAGAATGGTGTGGCTGATCGATTAGTTGCGGATGGTCATAATCACAATGGAAAACGTTTGTTTTGGCAGCTTAGGGCGCTGCCTAGCGAGGTTCATCAAGTTTTTCGTCATGATAGTTTAGGTTTATATACTTATCGTAACCAACGAGCTCTAGCTCAACTGCTACTGCTCACATCTCCTAACAGAGAGGTTGGGTGTTCGAGTCTCACTAGAGACACCCTGGACTTTACAACTCTCAGTAGAGAGGTCGGGTGTTCAAGCCTCTTCAGAGGCATCGTTGTTGTTAAAGCCTTATCCAAAGGCCCAATTTAGCTACTCACTTATCTTAACGGAGAGGTTGAGTATTCAAGCCCTACCAGAGGCACCCTGGGACTTAACTACTCTCAACCGAGAGGTCGGGTGTTCAAAGCCTCCCCAAAGGCACCAATTGTTCGAGCCATACCAAAGGCATCATATATATATATATATATATATACTTATCGTAGTGGATTAGCTTTTGCTCTTTTCTTTGTTGGTTGTTTTAGAGGTAAGGCTCCTTTGTCCCCCCCCTTTCTTTGGGTAAGGCTGGTTGTCCCCCTCCTTGTTCTTTTGGTTCCTTTGTTTTAATAAATTGTGCAGGTGCCGTCCTGCTTCCCTAAAAAAAATTATAAAATGCATGTGACAGGTAAACTAGAATGTATATACTCTAATTTTTCTCACAGGGCGGTGTTCTGTGGAAGACAAAGTTGATTTGTTGGTCGTTGGATGAGCGGCATTTAACTTTGCTGGATGTCGTTACTTCCGTTAAGTTTTCGTTAAGTCTCAAAGGGCCGATTTGCAATTTGGACAAACTGGTGGTCTTAGCTGTTAAAACTAAATTTTGGAGGGAGGGGAAGGAAACTTCCCTCCCAATTTACTTGAGATTACAGGGAAAAGGCAACAAAGACTCCAGAAACATATATGGGTTCCTTCTCCTTTGCCATTCTTGCCGACGGTTTCCTCTTCTTCATTTTCTTCTAATTTTTTCATCTTCCTCACTCAAATCAAGTGTGTGGTCCATATAATGGCTTCTTCCTCACGATCTAGGAAGGGAAAAGCTCCTGCCCACCCTGAATTGGGTCAAGGATGTCAAGAAAATCCTCTTTTGTCTCAAAATGTTGTTCGATAATTGTTTTTGAACGATGATTGGGATAACATTCACTGAGATCGGGATACTCATGTCTCAAATCTTTCTAATCCCACAGTTAGTTTCAATTTTCTCAAACCCATTTGGTTCAATTTTGGGATTTTTTGAATTTTTTGGAATTTTGGTTATAGATTTGTGGGTTTGTTGTGTTTTTTTTTTCAATTAAAAATGTTAACATGCATGGATGTACAAATAATATGGCATGGAGCACATATTCATGGTTGGATTAAAGAACATGTCGTATGCTATTTCCATTCTTTTTTTCTCTTTTTTTTTTTTTTTGATGTAATCATGCTTGATGGACATAATCATGGAGGGACATAAAAAGATTGATGAATGATGACAAGGATGATGATGATGATAATGATGTTTTTTTGATTTGGGTTGGATGATGATGATTTTTTGTTTGGTTTGGTTGTTCATTTATTCGGGATGAACATTGTTGTTTTTGTGTCGTTTTTGATTGATTGATTTTTTGTGTGTGTTTTTTGTTTGGTTTCTTTGCAAGTGCGGAAGAAGCTTGTGCGTCTTCGGGCTAGTGCTGACGAAGTAGCCATGGTCTATGACTTTCTCTCATAGAAAGTAAAACTTTTGGTAGAGCAGACTAGCTTAGTAACATACTTTAGAGCTGTAGGGTCCTTCCGCAACTATATGTCACACTACTAGAAAAATGACCTTTAGCGACGGAATTTTTCGTCGCTAAAGGCAAAATTCCGTCGCTAATGGCTCCCCAGCGACGAAATTTTTCCATCGGTAGCCCGTCGCTGATGTCCGACGGACCGATTTCCGTCGCTAAAGGTTGATTTTCAGCGACGAAATTTTCCGTCGCTAAAGGCTTTTTAAAATTAATTAAAATTGAATTTCAGCGACGGAAATTTCCGTCGCTAAAGGCTTTTTAAAATTAATTAAAATTGAATTTCAGCGACGAAAAATTCCGTCGCTAAAGGCGTTTAAAAATTAATTAAATTTGAATTTCAGCGACGGAAAATTCCGTCGCTAAAGGCTTTAAAAAATTAATTAAAATTGAATTTCAGCGACGGAAAATTCCGTCGCTAAAGGCTTTGAAAAATTAATTAAATTTGAATTTCAGCGACGGAAAATTCCGTCGCTAATAATGTAAAAAAATTAAAAAAAAAACCAAAAATACTATTATTATAAATTTTTGTACCTGATAATATAACAATTAATACAAAATAAACAATAATATAAAACCAATTTAAAAACATCAAACTATAAATGTTATTACAACAATCCATGTCAATTATATATAACAATTAATACCAAAAACTTGTTTCTAGAGTTAACTTGGAAATTTAAACTTGTACCAATCCATGTAAACCATATCTAATAAAAAAACATAAAATTAAAATTAAAAAAATCCTATGACATGAGAATCAAAAAAAACTTCATCTTCACGGCAATCAGCTAGAAAACCTGTCCAAGAAAAATTACTATTTTGATTAAAAATCAACAAGAAAAAGTAAGTCATTATTTTCATATGATCAAACAAGAAGCTTTAGAAGCTTACCATAGGAATACATTTATGGCATAATCATCGTTTCTTTGTTTTTTTTGCTGGATGAACCTAAACATGTACAAGTTATCCAAAATCAATTAGTTAATAATAATAACAAAAAGGGTCCAACCCTATTTCCTTCACCCCCAATATGAGTATTAAACCAGAGGAATGGAAAGAGAAGAAATAGAATGAATGTTGCTTGAAAGTAAGCACGTTCAGTTTCAAAGTCCCCCAACGTACATACAGTTATGTTGTTTAGTTTCAAAGTCAAGAAAACTAAAACCATGGATTTCATAGCATCAACATGTAGCTAACAAGCGTACATAAATCGATGTTTAAACATTAATACACTAAATTTACACTAAAACCCCCTTTATTTCTTACCATTTACACTAACACCCCCTAAACGTACATGCAATTATGTTGTTCGGTTTCAAAGTCAATTAAACTACAACCATGGATTTCATAGCATCAACATGGCTACCCAGCTAACAAACGTACAAAAATCGATGTTTAAACATTAATACACTAAATTTACACTAACACCCGTTTATTTCTTACCATTTACATTAACACCCCCAACGTACATATAGTTATCTTCTTTTCTTTCAAAGTCGATTAAACTAAAATCATGGATTTCATAACATCAACATGACGACCCAGCTAACAAACGTATATAAATCGATGTTTAAGCATTAATACACTAAATTTACACTAACACCCCTTTTATTTCTTACTATTTACACTAACACCCCCCAAACGTACATACAGTTATCTTTTTTTGGTTTCAAAGTCAATTAAACTACAACCATGGATTTCATAGCATCAACATGGCTACCCAACTAACAAACGTACATAAATCGATGTTTAAACATTAATACACTAAATTTACACTAGCATACGTACCATACGCATCGTGGCCTCCTCATAGACATCCTCCCATGTATATTTCATCTATAATATAAAAATAGAATTATAATATTTTAATTACAAACTAACATTTAATAAAAATAAAAAAAAATTTAAGACATTATTACCTTGAAGGCCTCCCAAATATTGTCCTTCTCCTCATTGGGCAACTTTTTAAACGAGGGCCAAATCTCACGGAGTACTCGACGCCGCCAATAGTCCTCAATCCATTTACGGGCGTAGGGTATGCACCTACAAACCTGCCAAGTATATTCATACAATAACGAATTAACTTAAAGGTTAATGAATTTTATATAAAACAAAAAGGAACCAAATTAGGTTTATGGTTTAGGTTTAGTGTTATGGTTTATGGTTTACGTTTAGGTTTAAGTTTAGGTTTAGGTTTAAGGTTTAGGTTTTAGGTTTAAGGTTTAAGGTTTAAGGTTTAAGGTTTAAGGTTTAGGTTTTAGGGTTGGGGTTTAAGGTTGGGGCTCGGGTTGGGGTTGGGGTGGGGCGGGGGGGGGGTGGGGGTGGGGGTGGGGTGGGGGTGGGGATGGGGGTGGGGTGGGGTGGGGATGGGGGTGGGGATGGGGATGGGGTTGGGGTTGGGGTTGGGGTTGGGGTTGGGGTTAGGTTTAGGTTTAGGTTTAGGGTTAGTGTTATGGTTTAGGTTTAAGGTTAGTGTTACTAATTAAGTTTATGGTTTAGGTTTAGGTTTAGGTTTTAGGTTTAAGGTTTAGGTTTTGGGGTTGGGGTTGGGGATGGGGATGGGGATGGGGGTTGGGGATGGGGTTGGGGTTGGGGTTGGGGTTGGGGTTGGGGTGGGGGGGGGTGGTGGGGTGGGATGGGGTGGGGATGGGGATGGGGTTGGGGTTGGGGTTGGGGTTGGGGTTGGGGTTGGGGTTGGGGTTGGGGATGGGGATGGGGTTGGGGTTGGGGTTGGGGTTGGGGTTGGGGTTGGGGGTGGGGGTGGGGTGGGGTTAGGTTTAGGTTTAGGTTTAAGTTTAAGGTTAGTGTTATGGTTTAGGTTTAAGGTTAGTGTTACGAATTAGGTTTTAGGTTTAGGTTTTGGTTTTAGGTTTAAGGTTTAGGTTTTAGGGTTAGGGTTGGGGTTTAGGGTTGGGGGGGTTGGGGTTGGGGTTGGGGGGTGGGGGTGGGGGTGGGGGTTAGGTTAGGTTTAGGTTAGGTTTAGGGTTAGTGTTATGGTTTAGGTTTAAGGTTAGTGTTGGGGTTTATGGTTTAGGTTTTTATGGGGTTGGGGTTGGGGTTGGGGTTGGGGTTGGGGGTGGGGGTGGGGTTAGGGTGGGGTGGTTGGGGTTGGGGTTAGGTTTAGGGTTAGTGTTATGGTTTAGGTTTAAGGTTAGTGTTACGATTTAGGTTTATGGTTTATGGTTTAGGTTTAGGGATTACAGTTAAGTTAGTGTTTAGAGTTGTGGTTTAGGTTTAAGGTTAGTGTTATGGTTTAGGTTTAAGGTTAGTGTTATGGTTTAGGTTTAAGGTTAATGTTATGGTTTAGGTTTAGATTTAAGGTTAATGTTATGGTTTAAGTATAAGTCGCTAATGTTCTCTAAACCTTAAGTTGTAAGAGTTAGACGTCCCACAAAATATAACATGCACTAACATTACTCTTCTTACATGGAAATATAGCTATACTTGATCAATTTTAAAAAATTCAATCCAGAATAAGTAAATATGACTGGGAAAGTAAATTTCATGGTCTAACACTCCATGCCAACATAATAAGGGCATGTGAATGCCCTAAATTGAACTATGTGTGCATGTGCTCTTTTCCTCCGTATTGGAGGAAACCATCTTTGATCATATGTAATCGTGTACGACCCATGTCACAAGTTAATTCATCAAACTTTGATCCACTCGTAGCTTTACATAGCTTTGTTAAAATCATATTTTTCCCTACAAAATCATATCATCTAAGCTGAAATGACAACTCAGCTTAACTTAGCTTTGTCCCAATCATGTTGGTCGACTTCATGAATCACTTTTTGCAATTCAGCCATACTCATTTTATTAACATGTTCTTTGTTATTTTCCCAACATTCCGTTCCATAGAGTAGTGGGGGTCTATTAGGTGTTCTTAAGACCCATGCTCTTTGTAAATTCAAATGACAAAGGACTCGTATTCAAATACTCCTTTAAATTATCTGTCACATTATATCCTAGACTGATGGACAAAAAAACAAACATCACACTCACAATCTGTGTTAAAATTATAGAGGACTAGAATATTTTACTATTCATTGGACTTGTATGTCGTTTCATGAGTCTAGTCTGAAGGACAAGAAGGAAGCCCTCGGTGCACCAAACAATGAACTCTATATGTCAGAATTGTCTTGCGACACCATCCAATTATGTCAGAACATTACAAGGGACAACATAAAAGAAGGCTGAGAGGAACTACGAATAATTTTCAAAAACATATAAATGTCAGCATCAAGATTCATAAACATACATTAAGTAGTGTATCAGAAAATTTGAAGCCAAAAAAAATTATTTCTAGCCAAAATTTTCTAAATAGAAAAACAACCACGTCTGATATGCTTGAGAATGAGGGGAAGTATGAGTTGATACGGTTACAAGGAAGAAGGTTACAAGTTACATGGGAGTACTTAGGCTGATCATAAGCGAGAATGAAGCTAAGTCGGGAAGGGAAAGGAACAAGCAAGGGGGCAGCAACAAGGGCAGCACGTTCACAAATGGAGAGGGCTTCTTGGACTGTTATCCTTTTTATTTTTGTTGTTGCCGTGTGTGTGTGTTGTGTGGGCTGTTGCGAGGCTGTTTCGGAGTCGTGTTCGGGCAGCCTAGTCGAGCAGTTTTGGATAGTGCTTTGGCTGATCGAAACTGGTGTTACTAGGCTAGATTAAGGGCTGTTTTGACAGGGATTATTGAGCAGGTTCGTGGCTGAAGTTGGAGTGTATTTGAGCAGGTTTGGGCAGACTAAAAGATGGGAATTTTGGCTAGTTTGTTAACAGAATAATAGGGAGTTTTGGGGTTTTATTTTGGGACAGCCTAGTTTATTAAAAAGATAAGAAAAACAAACAGTTTTTGGTAGGTTTTAGTCGGGTTTCGAGGCTGTTGGTTCAGATTTGTTGGTTCTAGTTTTTGACACCGTATCATCAGTAGTTTCAATTTTAGACAATGAGAATGAGAGGAAGTATCAGTAGTTTCAATTTTTGACAATTAGAATATTTGGCAATGTTCTATGCTAAATTTCAAGTTCCAACTAAAGCTTAAATCTAGAGGATTCTTGTTCATCTCATCATTAACTTTAAAGAAGTATAACCAAACCTCAATCATGAACAGCTGAAGGGAGGGAAGAGGAACATTAGCAGGGATAAGAAAACGAAAAGGAAACAGAATGATATATCCTTGTCGAAACTGACAGCCAAAGAGCATATACTTCACAAACACCATCCAAATTGACACTTCTAGTCATAAGCATTCTACCATTCTTAAGAGGACTATCAACATGTTCAAAAGAGAGATCCAAATACAATTGTGATATTGGACAAGTGTGCTTGCCAAATGCTTCCAAAGTAAACAAGGCAAAGTTCATTATAGTACTTGGGAATAAACCGTCACAGGATACATGATCTTTATAGTACTTGAAAATAAAAATCATTGTATTAGTAAATGAGGGCATGTATATACATTCATGTACTAACATCAATTAGACTGACCATAAAACCATAAACTTCTCGCCCCTCTTGCCAAAGCCTACGAAGATGTTTCAAAGTGATAAACAAAATACTGGAGGCAAAAAAATGGTAGATGTTTAATTGGGAAAAATGCACACTGAGCATCCTAAATACTATGCATAAGCAAACAAAGAAGAAACTAATTCCCAATCCATACCTTTAAGAGTGCTGAAAGGACACCTGTTAGCATTTTCCTTTAATGCTCAGTTCTGAAATGGGGACTCTAATTCCCAGTCCCACACGTCCCAAGAACAAAAGAGAGACTGAAAGTGAGAGCTGCTTGCAGGTTTTAAACATCTAATATCAAAACAATTCGTGCTTTGCCACGACAAATCCCGAAAAGGAACTAGTAATTCCAAGAAAAATCTTAAATCTGACAAAAACAAATTGGCAGATCTTACTTGAATTCGCGAAAGTAGGTTTCTGAAATTCAAGCACCAGAATTCGCAATTGGGCTGGAGTTGGTACGGGTTGAATACATAAATTTTTAACTCGAGTGAACTCGTTGGAGCTGCTTCCATTATTGGGTATTCGATTTTTGGGGAAGAACAACTGGACAGGGAGAAAGAGGAACGAACTGAGGGAGAGGTCGGACTGGTTGGGGTTTTGAGAGGGAGAAGACTTGGCCAGGGAAGAAGCGGCTGCTGGGTTTGGCATGAAGGAGAGAGAGAACGCCGGAAAGAAATTGTGAAAGAAAAGAGAGATTCGCCGGCCTGTCATGGTGAGAGAGGATGATGGAGGACAGAGATCGGCAATTGGGAGACCTTCCATTACTGGGTCTTCGATTTGGGAAGAGTTGGGGATTGATTTGCGGGTGAAGAAGACGATGAGTTTGGTGATTCGCCGAGAAGAAAAGATGAAGGGGCGGCGTTATTTCACTAAGACCATCTCCGTTAAAACGTTAGATTCAAATTTCTTACACTATCTGGTTTACTCTAAAAGGAATATTCCAAGTATATTCTTCATTATTTCATTAAATTTGTATTCCAAGTATATGTTTTATTTTATTTAATTTGCATTAATGTATTTTAGCAAAACAAATATATTATTGATTTAATATTAAATTAAATTAAATATTATGCATTAAAAATAATAATTAAATGCATGAATTTAATTGAGACTAAAATACAAACATATTAAAATTAATAATTAAATGCAAGACATTAATAAAGACTACTATATATGTATTAGTATTGAATTTAATAAAGACATTATCATAATAAAGACATTAATAAAGACATTAAAATTAATAATTGAATTTAATTGATAGTTATTGCATAATTTGTATTAGTATTAATATTATGAATATGTATGTTGTGTGATTTAATTTAATGTAATGATGTCTACTATATATAAACTTTATCATAAATAATTTTAATATTATAACTAATAACTAACAATATAAATAAAATAATTGGTATTATTTAAACCAAAATATCTCAAAATGGGCTAAAATGAAGTATGAAATTTGAAGGCGATGATTATTTTTGAGATCACAAATTTGGTTGAAGTTTAAAGCATCCACTAAGGAAGATTGTTTTGGCGGTAATATGAATATTTGGGAATTTTGGGGTTGGCGGTTTTTTGGAGTTTTAATTTTTCGTGAACACAATTATTAATTGACTTGAAATTATATTTTTATAATTTCAAATACTTTCTTCGTCTCGGGTAAATAGATTTCGTTTGAAAATCATTTTTTTAAGAAAATGACAACTTTAGTAGTTTATTAGTAATAAAATGACACTTTTATATCTTAATTTTTTTAAGTGGACTCTTTAAATGACACATCTCAAAATGAAATAGTAGACTCTTTGCCCGGAATTGAGGGAGTATAAGTGATTGTTCCATACATATCCTTATTATTTAAAAACAATTAAAAACTTATGTCCGTATTTAAATAAATTACGAATGTACATGGTTTTGAGTATAAATATTATTTTGAAAAAATAATATTTCCTATAATATTTTTATTATTATTTTATTATCACCACCAATTCTACCGGCACCACCATCACCCAAAAATAGGTCATACTATGATAGGACCCAATGAGTAGGGCGTCCTATTGGGGTTTTTAAGTGGTTGGGTTGTCGTAGGATCTAAGAAAAATGTTGAGTCAAGTAGTGGCAGGAGCAGGTGATAGACAAAATGCAGAATGTGGGTGTTGGTACAGAATATAATTTTACTCTATTTATATAATTTCACTTTATTAATTTAAATCAAATTTACTCTATTTATATAATTTTGTTATTATTTTCTTAAATATATAAATTAATGTGAATATTTTAATTTTTGTAATTATATTGATGCTAATCATTTTAATGAATGATATTATATTATTAAATTAATATTTCAAATAATTTTTGTAATTATATTGATGCTAATCATTTTTATATATTTACGTTACGTTACGTTACGTTAAGTTAACGTTACGTTACGTTACGTTAAGTTACGTTAAGTTACGTTACGTTAAGTTACATTACATTACATTACGTTAAGTTAGTTACGTTAAGTTAGGTTACGTTAAGTTACGTTACATTACGTTACGTTAAGTTACATTACGTTAAGTTGCGTTACATTACGTTACGTTACGTTAAGTTAAGTTACATTACGTTTCGTTAAGTTAACGTTAAGTTAAGTTACGTTAAGTTAAGTTAAGTTAAGTTACGTTAACGTTAAGTTAAGTTACGTTAAGTTAAGTTACGTTAAGTTAAGTTAAGTTAAGTTACGTTACGTTTAAGTTAAGTTAAGTTACGTTACGTTTAAGTTAAGTTAAGTTACGTTACGTTAAGCTAAGTTAAGTTACGTTACGTTAAGCTAAGTTAAGTTAAGTTAAGTTAAGTTAAGTTAAGTTACGTTAAGTTAAGTTACGTTACGTTAATGTACGTTAAGTTACGTTACATTTAAGTTAAGCTAAGTTAAGTTAAGCTAAGTTAAGTTAAGTTAAGTTAAGTTAAGCTCAGTTAAGTTAAGTTAAGTTACGTTACATTACGTTAAGTTACATTAAGTTACGTTACGTTACGTTAAGTTACGATGCGTTACATTACATTACGTTACGTTACGTTAAGTTAAGTTAAGTTACGTTAAGTTACGTTACGTTACGTTACGTTAAGTTAAGTTAAGTTAAGTTACGTTACGTTACGTTAAGTTACGTTAAGTTAAGTTGTAATGTGAATGTTTTAATTTTTGTAATTATATTGATGCTAATCATTTTAATTATTGATATTATATTATTAAATTAACATTTCAAATATTATTTTAATTTAATTTCAATTTAAGTTAACGTTAAGTTACGTTAAGTTTAGTTGTAATGTGAATGTTTTAATTTTTGTAATTATATTGATGCTAATCATTTTAATTATTGATGTTATATTATTAAATTAACATTTCAAATATTATTTTAATTTTATTTCAATTTAATTTCAAATATTATTGATATTTTATATTAATTAGAATTTAAATTTCAATTTATTTTCAGCGACGGAATTTTAAAGCTAAAGTGAGCGATGGAATTTTTCATTGACAATTCGAAATATTCGGCGACAATTTTTCATTTTTCAATTTATGCTGATTTTAAATTTAATTTCTGTTTATTGACGTCGCTTAATGACGGTGACAAATTCCTGATAAATTCATTAAGCTAAATGTTGACGGAAAATTTCGTCATTGAGAATTTCGTTGAAGGCACGGTTTCTAGTAGTGACTAGCTAGCAGATCCTTCACATAAGGTTTGAAGAGCCTCCCATACATTTTTAGCAGAGTCATAATTAGCAATAACCCTAAAGGTGTTGGCATCTAATGCCTTGTATATGGCTGAAAGAGCCTTGGAATTAAAAGAAGTCGTGGTTCTATCTTCAGTCGACCAGTTTGCTTCGCTAGTGATTTTAACATCACCGTCGTTATCTGTGGTTTTAGGTGGAGTCTAACCATTCAAAACAGCAAGCCACACTCTCTCATCAATTGATTTGATGAAGATACACATCTTAACCTTCCAAATAAAATAATTCACATTAGTCAAGGTAGGAGGTCAAATAACATTCTCATATTGAGAATCCATTATGGCTACAACCAAAATCTTCTCTTAGTGTCGTCAAAAGGAGGCTCTGATACCAATTTATAGATTAATAGTAGCTAGGATTCAATGAAAACTGTCAATACATCTTGAGATTCAGGTGCATTGACCAAAATATAAAACAAATAAACAGTGGAAGACTTTCAACAATTAAAGTAGTAATAAACACATAAGCTTATCAAAAAATCTACAAGCAATGCTTATAGATCCAGTCTTATGGCCAAAAAAGATTTCACTAAAAAGATTATGAGTTTTACAAACCAAACCGCAAAATCAACAAAATACCAAACCACTCTAACAAGACATCAAACGTGAGATAAAAAAAGAGTAATCAAGTAAGTCCCACAATCGTCATCTTATTTGGCATTTATGGGCTCCAAAGTTAAAGCACAATATGTGAGATTAAAAAATAAGTTTCCTATCAACTAGGAAACAAACATAAAAAACAGCTGATGCAGCTGATATAACTGCATACAAAATCCATACAGCTCTAAGCTTTTTCTCTCTGTGTATATATCTCTGTACTTCTGCGTCTATCAACCTCTCTTAGCATCTCTTTTTATCTTCACGAAGTCCTTGTATTTATACTTGAGGTAGTGATCTACACACATAAGAATCCAACAACTCCAAGGAAATATATAATGTTTAAGAAATAAAAGGTTAGTTTCCTAAAATAGTTTCCTACTATAATTCAAAAAATCTTACCAAAGATTTTGTCAAATTAAATAAGGACTCTTGAGAGCTTATGAAAATAATTAATTATGGTAATTACTTACCATTACTTTAGGACCAAGAAAGGGCACAACAATATTTAAATAAAATAGAGAAAATAGGACGACCTTATTTTACCATTACATGGTCATTTATTTATTATTTATAAATTTCGGGCATTACTGCTATTAGCAAGATTCATCCCAATACAATCTCACCGATAATTAATTCAACCCAAATAATAATCTCAAGCATTTAATACACATATCAGTTCAAATATTTTATAATTCATAACGAGAGTATTTTTACTCCGAATTCAAAACAAATCACGTGGGAGTAGTCCACAATACACGTATGTCAATCCTACATACAAAGGGAAGGGGATATTAACTTACCTCTTTCAAAGAATATTGGTAAAAACACGTAATATTTGGGTACAAATGTAGCCCTCAACACATACAGCACCCTTACGAAGTCAGAATTAAAAACAGGTAATGAAATCTTCACCAACTGAGCTTCAAAGCTCGCAGACCATTTTCTTCTCTATGGAGGTCGACGGCTGAATATTGGAGGAAGAATGAGACTTTATCTCATTCAATTAATGCAACAAGAAGTCTCCAAGAGGTTATAGTGGGGGGGTCTACTTCAAATCACTCATCTCCCTTCCTATTGGAAGAAATTGAGGTGAGTTAGAGTGTTAATCTCTCTTGATTAACCAAATCAAACACTTAAGGCCTAAACATCTTATTATTAGGTTCTAACTCAGCTGACCCAAAGTCAAATAGTCTATATTGACTAGCTAAGGGGGTCCCACAAGTCAACTAAACCAAAAAGTCAAATATTGAAAACAAGTCTAATTTTCAGTCAACTTTAGAAATGCGTCTGTACTGAAATACAAGTATAACTGAAAGAACAAAATAGCTAGGATTCTCCAAGAATTGCCAATGCAGTTTCCAATGTAGCTTCTGATGTAGTTACAATGGAAGTCACAATGGTCAAAATAAAACAGAACAGCGGAAGACTGATAAATAAAGCAGGAAACAGAACACAAGTGTTTACCAAACAATCTACAAGCATATGCTTGTAGATCTAGCCTTATGGCCAAAAAGATTTCACTAAAAACAGATGAATTGTTTTACAAAAACTATGTGAAATCACTAAACAAAACACTCTCACAAGACAACAAGTCTTGGAGAACAAAAATCCCACAGAAAAACAAGTATAGCAAACGTGGGAAGAAACAAACAACTTCCTAAAATCTGACAGGAAGACAAAACAACATCAGCTCTCAATGTAGTTCCTAATGTTGTAACATTGGAAGCTACAATCAGAATCTGCACAAGTTCCGAAAATGAAATGAACCACTTGAGGGATCCGATCTTTGCTCTCGCTTTTTAAATTCTCTCTATGTGTCCGTGTCTTTTCCAGCCGTGACCATGTCTCTTATTTATAAGGAGGAGGAACCCTACAATAAAGAATCCAACTCCAAGAAGAACAAGGATTAGACTTTGGAAAGAAATATACTTACCATAACTCTTGGATTTCTTTACCTTATGGACAATGACTCTTAGAGACACGGTTAGAATAGGATCTTTGACTAGATTTGGTTTCCAAAATAGTTCCTAAACTTTAGAACCAAGAAACCCATAATCTAATTAAAGATTTTGTTTCCAAATTTACCAAATTTGTCCAAACATAACTTACCAAGAAAGGGGAAACAAAAACTAAAATAGGTGATGCCTATTTTACCCTTACAATCAACCCCTTTGTTGAGCCTTTTTGGTCAAATAACATGACAAGTGTTGCCAAGAAAATGACACAACCAAGATCCTTCAAAACTGCAAGTGTTAGCAAAACTCCTCCATAATATATCAACTAAAAGAAAAATAAAGAGGAATCGAAGATCAGATTTCCAAACATGCAATGTCTCAAGGAAAATGAACATGAACAGAAATCCACAAATCAAAACTTATTACATACCAAGAAGTAGTAAAGTTCAGACAGAATAGTTAAGATTACAACAGAAACCAAAGATCACACATCATTCTCTCTTGGATCAATTGCTTCTTGATTCTGTTCGAGAAGCGAGGGAATAGAACAGGGTTTAGTAACTTGTGCAGATGATGGAGCAGGTGCAGTGCCAGCTGCTTCTTCAGTAACAATAACACTTGGAGCCTCACCCCCTATTTGCCCAGAATGCAAAGTAAGCCAAGATGTGTACTAAGCAGCTGTGTTTTGAAGAAGGGCTAGCTGAGAAGAAAGGAGGGCAATATGGGAGTGGACCATATCAAGTTGAGCAGAAATAAAGGACACTGAAATTGGAGCACATGGTCCAGCTGAAACATGCATAGATGGAGCAATAGATGCAGCTGTAATGGAAGCTACATTGGGTCTAACAGGAATAGCTGGCTGAGAGGTGGAAGTACCAGGAACAGGAAGCGCATCAAAAATCAGCAGATAACTTGTAAAGGGGCGAAAGGCATGAAGGAAGGCACTGAAGCTAGAGCCCTCCACTAAGACATGTGCTGCCTCGGGCAACATGTGATAAATCTCCATCACATTGGAACAAGAAGCCCGAACCCTTTAAAATGGCCTGTGAAACTAAAAAAAAATAAAAAAGGAGAAGGAAGAGGTAAATCTATTATCTTTATTTTCCTCGCGAAATAATAATAAAAAATAGAGAATAATAATAATGATTATTGAATAAGTATAAATAATAAGAATAAGTAATGATAAATAATAAACATGTTGCATACATCGTATTTCGTGAATCATAAAATTGCAGCATGCTAATTTCCTGTGATGCATTTCATAATAAAAACGTCATTTTCGCATTTAAAAAAAAAGAGAGAAAAATTTTGAATTTGCATCTTTAGCATCCCATAAAATAATAATGCATCTTCTATTTTGTATGGTAGGCAAAAAAAAATGCATATTTTGCATTTAAAAGGTATATGCTACATTACTTGCATTTTTGCATGCATAAAAAAATGCATCTTTGTGCGTCTAAATATATATATTAGCATTTTAGGCATTGAAATAATAATTAAAAAAATAAAAAATATATCTTTTTCATCTAAATAGGCATTTTTGCATCCTAGGCATCATAAAAAGTGTATTTTGCATTTTAAAGGTATGTACTGCATTTTTGCATTTTCGTATGCGTAATAAAATAAAGAGTGTCCATGCATCATATTAGTAAGCATCCCATAATTTTTCTGCATCGCATTTGCATCAAATAAAATAATATATGCATCCATCATTTGCATTCATTGTCTAATAAGCTGCATTATGGTTGCACTAAAAAGAGAATAAAATGCCACCAATCATGAAAAGAAAATATTCTCATGGCATTTACTATGTCCCTGCAGCATAAGCATGCATGAGAAATGAATTTTAGGGCATAAAATATATTTGTTTTGTCCTATATTCATCCGGAAAATGTGTCCAAAAATATGTTCAGAAAAAATTGCATTATATTCCGAAAAGTCCGTTTCGTGAGCATATAGCATATAAAAATATGTTTTAGCCTAAAACATGCATCATATAGCTCTAATTGCATTTTTAGTATAAATCATGCATAGTAGGGTCAAATAGTGACCACTAGTTTAATTATGCATCGCAAAAATAAATTGCATAAACTTCATGCCTCATTACTAAATTGCATCATTTTAGCATAAATATTGCATGCATAAGCATTATTAACAGAGTCATGAATGCTCCAAAAGTGCCAAGCAGTGCTAAAATCTAGCAAATCTGAAGTATATCCAAGCAGATCTAAAAAAAGAAGAAACTTACAGAAGTGGGTAGAAGGTTGGACACATGGGTGTTCCGATCGCGGATGATATTGCACCATTCATCCTTAGAATAGCGGTACTTGATTTTATTCTGGATCAAAGGAGGAAATTCCTTCCTCCTTTCGCTAGATTTTGGGTGCATGGGAGCCTTCCCCTTACTAGATCGCGATGAAGAAGCCATCTACCAAAGAAAACACTTAAGTTGGCGGAAGAAAAATGAGAAAATGAGCAAAAATGGAGAAGAAATGAAGATGGGCAACAATGGCCGCATCGGAGGAGAAGCAGGGATAGGAATGAAGAAGAGAAGGAGCAGTGGCTCCCCTCCTTTCTCTCCCGTCACTAATAATGGGAGGAAAAAGGATTTTTCCTTTTTTCCCCTCCAAAGTTTTAAGTTGTGACACTTAAGTCCCTAGGTT
The DNA here is from genome assembly GCA_013146195.2 of Codonopsis lanceolata. Classification (NCBI taxonomy): domain Eukaryota; kingdom Viridiplantae; phylum Streptophyta; class Magnoliopsida; order Asterales; family Campanulaceae; genus Codonopsis; species Codonopsis lanceolata. Next base: position 37,973,683 of record CM028384.1, on the reverse strand, counting down.
CCAAAAGTTACAGAATGACCCCCAAAGCTTAACGAAAAGTTAACAAAAGTAATTTTGTTAACCAAATTCGACGGTCATCCATCTGAAAGCAAGGGAAAAGTGATATCCCCAGCAGATCACCCGCAAATAAGCAGAAAAGCCAGGAAATTCAGGCGGCAAAGGTAAGAAAAAAAAAGAAGGAAAATAAACAAATAATAAGCGTGTAAATAAAGAGAAATGGCAAGCATACAAAGAAAAAAATAAAAACAAAAAAAAAGAAAAAAAATCGAGAGAGGGAAAATGCATGTACAAGAAAAAAAAAATGTATAAGTGCATGCAACAAAAGAAAATGCGGCGGCAAAAGAAGAAATTTTCGCCTAAAGCTAGAAAGTGCAGCAAAAAGAAAAACAACAGCAAGAAGAAAATAAAAGGAAATTCTAGCTGGAACCAAAAGATGCAGCAGCAAGGAAGAAGAAATTTATAAACAAGGTTAGAAATAGTATCAAAAGGAAAAATGCAGCAACATCAAGAAAGATTTTCTAGCTAAAGCTGAAAGTATAGCGGAAAAAGGGGAAAGGATTTTCCAAAGAAAGGGGCGTGACAAAAGAAAAATCCCAGGGTGCGTGAAGCGAAAGAGCAACATGAAATAGCGAAGCGGCATAAAGCGACAAAGCGGCGAAATGCGGCAATTTGTCGCAAAGGCACGGCAAGGGTAAGGAAAGGAAGGTATTTTCCTTTTCTGTGCATTTGTATGATGTTTGGAAGACTTTCCTAATGGGGCAGGCAACCCCGGGGCAAGGGAAAGGCTTTGTCCTCCAACGAAGGCTTCGTTCCTGAAGAGACCTTGAATTCCAAACATCAATCGCTGTGTTGGAAAACTTTCTTTTAAGGGGCACGTAACCCCGAATCAGAAGGAAAGGTTTTGTTCTCCGACAAAGGCAGCGTTCCTGAGGAGAAATTTCATGCCGCACAGCAGCAGACAAATTACGATTGGTCTGATTCCTTGGCTAAGGATACGTAGGCAGTCTATTTCGGTAGACACGACCATCGCAACACTTTATAATTACCTTTGCAGTACTCATTTAATAAAGCTTTGCAGCACTCGTTCATTTAGCATTGCAGCACTTGCACCGCAGCACTCGCACCACAGCATTTGAATGATCCCCGGCAGAGCAAACTACTTCTCGGTCTGATTCCTTGTATAAGGATACGTAGGCAGCCTATTTCAGTAGGCATGACCGTTGCACGAGTGATAGTTTAGGTTTTGGCATGAACTACGTTTTGGTCTGAGTTCCTTTATTAAGGGATACGTAGGCAGCCTACACTAATAGGTCCGACCATTAGAGCATTTCATTGCATATCTGCTTAAAAACTACGATAACCTGCTATAACCGACTAAGTATGTCTAGGCTATGAAGTTTGGTTAGCATTATAAATTGTTGCATTATAACTATTACATGTTGCATTCCTCTCCTATTTTAATTACACGAAATTGGAGAGTCTATTGTTTATCAACGATGTTCTTCTACTCAGTAAGCGTCGGGTTACCCGTAGACTCCATCGTTGAGGGGCTCTGTAGACACCCCAATTTCGTACCCCTGATATGTGACTCTGGCATGTGATATCAAAAACTGTTTAAACCTAACAAATGTCAAGTTACAAGAGTTAAAAATGCAAAAGGCAAAGCAAGATGCGCGAAACAGTAAAATGCGATGGATAAAAGTGCAAAAATTGAAAGTGGAATAGTACCATGGCGCGGCCAAAAGGGGCCCTTGGCGCCGCGCCAAGAAGACCTTGTGTCCGCGCCCAGCTAGCTACAGGAGCCCTCCTAATTAACGCATTGTGCAACTCTCGAAGCTCGGTGTACAAGAAATTTGAGCGTATAGAGAGGATTTGTTATCCCCGATGAGTCCTCTCCTTCTGCTATAAATACAGGCTTCGGGACTCACTTTCAGAACCCCGGAAAGAAATTGAGAGAAACGCCGATAAATTTCTCTGCGTCGTCCTAACGCTGAGAAATATAGAGAGTGAAGTGAGATAGGGAGTGGTCAGCCTATAAAGCCTAGAAACCCTGCCAAAACTCCGCCAAAACCAAAAACCCACCGGTTAAAGTGATCCCTAACCCTTTAGTTAGGTATCCAACCTATTTCCCCGGCCCAAAAACCATAAAGTAAGTCGTTACTCTGCTCGAGTAAATAGGCTGAAACCACCATAAAATAAGTCGTAACTCCGCCCAACTAAATAGGCCAAAACCACAAAAAATAAGCCGTCACTCCGCCCGAGTGAACAAGCCAAAAACCAGAAAAATAAGTCGTTACTCTGCCCAAATCACAGCAGCAGCAGCATAAAAGTCTCCCTCTCCCGAGAAGGACAGAGCGAGCACCCTCCGCTCTAAAAGATAATAGCCTTTAAGGGCGTTATTTTTATAAAAGTTATTCTTTAAATCCGGCCCAATGTAGAAAATATAAGCCGTTGTGCTGCCCGGATTTAGTTAGAAAATACTATGTAAAAGAGTCGTTATAATGACCAAATATTTTTAAATATATCTGTAATTATTGTAAGGAGATGGCTGCAAGTCCGTAAATAATGTAGCTGCGGATGTATTTGCTTTTTATTTCCTTTCTTTAAATTCTTTGTTTATTTGCTAAATAAATATAACAAAAATCATACTTTATAGCCAAAAACCGCTTTTGAGACCGAAAGGGCGAGTTGGGTGCCTAGCACCTTCCCAACTCGTAACTTAGCCTCCGAACCCGTTTTGCAATCTCTGGTTTTTCTTTTCTTTTGGTTTTGCTTTATTTTTGCCTTAAAATAAAGATGGCGACTCTATAAAACATTTTGGATCTAGTGGGGCGTCGCAACACTATTTTCTTGCACTTTTCCGTTTTCCCTTAAAAAAGAGAGAATGAGAATGAAAGGGTGATGCATTCCTATATCTTGGTATCCCCTAAACAAGGGATAACTTGATGCAGGAAACTCAAAGCACCCATAGTGATCCGAAATAGGCCATAAGGCTATTTTCATAAAATCCATAGTGGGGCCTCGCAACATCCTTTTTTGCACTTTTCCGTTTTCCCCTAAAAAATGAAGAATGGGAATGAAAGGGTAATGTATTCCCATATCCTTGTATCCCCTAAACAAGGGATAACTTGATGCGGGAAACCCAAAGCTCCAATGATGGACCAAAAATCCACTAAAGTCAACCGAGGCGTATTCCAACGCGCTATTTTAGACAGCACTCCTCTCGCACTTTTAATTTCGTTTTCCCCTAAACAATGGAGGATGAAATAAGAGCAGTGGTGTCCCGCATCCGCACGTCTGGCGCACCCTATCCAAGGCGGCGCGCGGCGCCGCAGCCGGCGACCACACATATACTCTTTCCGGGATCCACCATTCAAAATGGTCTAAGTCAAGCATCAGAGCATAATCAATTAGCCCTTGTGCATATATTTTTCACTTGCGCATTTTTTTTTCATATATATATTTTTTTGCTTGCGCATTTTCTTTCATATTTATTTTCATCATTTTTTTTCTCAGGGGCTGACCCACGATTCAAAGATGTAAAAACTGGTCGGTCTTTGAAGTGTCCTGAAAATCTATATGCAATCTAACGATGGCTTATGCAGGGAGTAGGCTGGCTATGGTGTAGGGTAGCAATTCGGAATATATTTACATGCGTACGCGTGTGTGTGGTATCTAAAAAGCAATAAAAGATTTTTTTTCAGGTATAAAACAGAAAATAAAACAGATATCACCTGTCTTGTTGTTATTTGTGTATTTTCTCGGCTTTTTTAGTTTGAGCGCGAGCAAGCAAGCAATCACATCAAGAAATAGAAAGAAAAGCGGGGAATCTATATATTCCTATTAATTATAAATTTGTCCTAGTCCCCAAAATAAAATGACATGATGAAATAATAAATGTACAAATTTTGCGTAATAAAAATAAAGCAGAACGGAATAATATAATAAAATAGAAAATAAAGCAATAATAAAAATAAAGCACCGGCCCTTTTTGTTGTGCTGCTCGGAAGTTTATTGCATATTTATTTTATTTTTTATTTTATTTTATTTTTTGAAAAACATATATTTTTAAATATACATGTTGATGGAGGCAAGCTAGCGCAAGATGGAGGATCATATCCACAAATATATACACGGATGTATAGGAATGCAATATTCAAATGCTTAAAGAAATATAACAAGTATACTTTAGCCAGAAACAAAAGAAAAACAAAAAAAAGGTTTTTTTTACTGAGTCTAGCCCTCCATTTTTATTTAAAATAAAAACGATCTCCCCAGCAGAGTCGCCACTGTGGGTGCCCCGGAGTGTCCTGCGCCCCACGCTCCCTTGGTTAGGGGAATGCGGCGTACAGATGCGGACATCACGCTTTCCATTCCATCATCCCTTGTCTAGGGGAAGACAAAATTAAAAATGCGAAAAGGGTACTGTCAAAAAGCGCGTTGAATACACCTCGGTCACTTCAGTGAATTTTTTGTCCGTTATGGGAGCTATGAGTTTTCTGTATCAGGTTATCCCTTTTTTAAGGGATAACAGGATGCATGAATACATCACCCTTTCATTCACATTTTCCCTTGTGTAGGGGAAAATGGAAAGTGCAAGAAAGGATGTTGCGGGCCCCACTATAGACTTTATAAAAATTGCCTCATGACCTATTTTGGATCATTATGAGTGCTTTGGGTTTTCTATATCAAGTTATCCCTTTTTTAGGGGATACCAGGATATAGGAATACATCACCCTTTCATTCTCACTCTTCCTTTTTTAGGGGAAAGCGGGAAAGTGCAAGAAAGAATGTTGCGATGCCTCACTGCGATCCAAAATTTTTGATAGAGTCGCCATCTTTATTTTAAGGAAGAAATAAAGAAAAACCAAAAATAAAACCAGAGATTGCAAAAACGGGTTCGGAGGCTAAATTACGAGTTGGGAAGGTGCTAGGCACCTAACTCGCCCTTTCTGTCTCAAAAGCAGTTTTTGGATAAAGTATGTTTTTTTGTTATATTTATCTAGCAAATAAATAAAGCATTAACTACCTACAAATACATCCATGTCTACATTATTTACGGACTTGCAGCTGTCTCTTTTCAATAATTACAAATACATTTAAAAATATTTGGCCATAATAATGGCTATTTTTAACGCTATTTTCTAAATAGATCCGGGCAGCACAACGACTTATATTTTTACATTGGGCCGGATGGAAAATAGTTTTTTTATAGATTAACGCCCTTAAAGGCTCGCCTTTTAGAGCGTGGTGTGCTCGCTCTGTCCTTCTCGGGAGAGGGAGACTTTTTTGCTTTGCTGCTGCTGCTGCGGTTGCTGCAGTTCGGGCAAAGTAACTGCTTCCGAAAGTTGCTTATGGGCACCGTGAAACGGGCGGAGCAACTGCTTGTTTTTTTGTTGCTGTGTGCTTGCTGCTGGCGAAATCGGGCAGAACAACGGCTTGTTTCTAGCGGATTTGGCCTTTTTACTCGGGCAGAATAACTGCTCTTTTCGAGGTTTTTGGACCGGGGAAATAGGGTGGATACCTAGCTGGGGGGCTAAGGACCACTTTGACCGGTTGGATTTGCTTTTGGAGAAGTTTTGGCAGGGTTTCGAGGCTTTATAGGAGGGGGCACTCACTATCGCTCGATCGCTCACTAATCTCGCAGCGTAACAACAACGCTGAAAGCTTTGAGGAATTTTCGGTGTGCTGAAAGCGAACCCTGGGGCCTCTATTTATAGGCCGAGAGAGGGACTCCGCGGTCATTTCTTTTTCTCTCTTCGTGCTTCATTCCCTTGTACAGAGTGCCGGAAAAATGATACAATGCGTTAACTGTAGCACTCCTGTAGCATCTTTGGGATCACTGTAACTGGATTTGGGCGATGTCATAAGCCCTTTTGGGCGCCACGCCAAGACCTCCTTTAGGCCGCGCCACTGTTCAATTTTCAATCACTTTTTTTACGCTTTAGCCCCTGCATTTTACTGTTTTGCACATCATGATTTATCTTTTGCATTTTTAATCCATGTAACTTGACATTTGTTAAGTTTTAACAGTCTTGATATCGCATGCCAGAGTTACATACCAGGGGTACGAATTTGGGGTGTCTACAATAGGTCTGAAAAGAGTAAGGATATGGGTCAAGATGAGTCTGAAAAGGGTAAGGGTCAAACTGATATGGGTCAAGATGGGTCTGAAAAGAGTAAGGATATGGGTCAAGATGAGTCTGAAAAGGGTAAGGGTCAAACTGATATGGGTAAAGATGGGTCTGAAAAGAGTAAGGATATGGGTCAAGATGAGTCTGAAAAGGGTAATGGTCAAACTGATATGGGTCAAGATAAAGATTATTTTTGATGGGATGAAACTGAGGTTGAGGTTGCGATGGTTCAATATGAGACTGAAAAGAGTCAGGTTGAGAATAATGAACAGAATAATGTTAGGCATGAAAACAGTAATGAACAAACAGGTGTTGAGGCTGATATGACTCAAGATGATATTACTTTTGAATATCCATATGAGGTAAAAGATGTGGGGATCAATGTAGAACCATGTTTAAGTGATGATGATTTCCATGTTAGTGATGAAGAACTTGTAGAAATTAGGGTTGCTGTGAACAATAACAGAAGAAACAAAAAACAGAAAGGAATTGATCCTGTTAGTGTACCCCGAGAAGGTGATCCAGTTGAGCCTACACCTACTAGGGGACAACCACAGACCCAGAGTAGAAATGATGATGGTGGGTTGACTTCTTCTGATAGTGATTATGATTCTAGTGATGAAGAGGATAAGGTAGATGACAAAATATTTCATGGAGAACAATTAACTTTGAGGAAGAAGCGAGGTCTAAAATTTCCAATTTTCAATCCAAACACAGACATGGAAGTAGTGCAATTAAAACTTGGGCTTCAGTTTGAAACAAAAGAAATTTTTAAGGTTGCAGTTGTTAAGTATGGATTGGATGAAAAAAAGGATATTAAATGGATTAGGAATGAGAAGATGAGGATGTACTGGAGTGTGCATGAACTCAACTGTATGCCCATGGAGAGTTTGGGCTGGATTGAACCAAAAGAAGTTCTGGCAAATTACTGCATTTAATCCTCAGCATGATTGTGGGATGGCACTTAAGAACAGGTAAATCACAACATCATTTTTGGCTAAGGAATTCTTTGAAACATATAGAAGAAACCCTGCTTATAAGTTGACTGATATGAAGGCTGATGTTTTGAAACAATTTGGGGTGGAATTGAGTGACTGCATGTGTAGTAGAGCAAGGAAGAAAGCATTGCAACAACTTGATGGATCAATGTATGAACATTATGCAAAGCTATGGAGTTATAAAGATGAGTTGGAGAATAGAAACCTGGTAGTACTGTGATCATTGAGCATGTCAACCCTATCCCATCCAAATGTTTGTTCTTTAGGAGAATGTATGTCTGTTTTGATCAAGTGAAGGCAGCATATATGGAGACTTATAGGCCCATGTTGGGAATTGATGAAGCATTCTTGAAAGGAATACAGAAGGGAGAGTTGTTATCTGCAGTTGCCAAGGATACAAATAATCAGATGTATCATGTGGCTTGGGCTATAGTTCAGGTGGAAAACAAGGACAACTGGACCTGGTTTCTTCAGAATTTGATTGAAGACCTTGAAATGAGAGATGGAGATGGGTGGACTATCATTACAGATCAACAAAAGGTAATAGCATAATCTTATTACCTTTTTTCCTTATTAGTTTTTATTAAAATTGATTTAATGACATTTATTTATATAATTGATAGGGATTACTACCTGCTATTGCAAGCTTGCTGCCTAATGTTGAGCATAGAATGTGTGCCAGATACATCTATAGCAATTGGAGGAAGAAATACAAGGATTGGAGTATAGGAGATGCTTTTGGAGTATTGATATGTCTTGCACAGTAGATAAATTCAAAGCAGAATTTGAAGTCATAAAGAATTTAGACAAGCAGGCTGCTGAAGATCTTGTGAGGACAGATCCTATTCATTGGTCCAAGGCCTATTTTTGACACATATTCAAAGGTAGACAATGTTGAAAACAATATTGTAGAGGCATTCAATGGTAGTATAGTAGGTGCAAGGTCTAGACCTCTTATATATATGCTTGAGGAGATTAGGTTGGCAATGATGGTCAGAATTCAAAAGAGAAAGGAATGGATTTCAAAATATGGCCATAATATTTGTCCAAGGATCAGGAAGAGGATGGAGAAAAGTAAGGAAGTTGTTAAGCATTGGTCTGTGGTGTATAATGGTGGAGATGAATTTGAAGTTAGGCATGTGAAGGATGCATTTAGTGTTAACATTAGGGATAGGACCTGTCATTGTAGAGAATGGGATCTAAGCGGCAGTCCTTGCATTCATGCTATGGCAGCCATATACAAGATTGGTCAAGATCCATAAAATTATGTCTCCAACTGGTACAAGAAGGAAACTTTTGCTAATATTTATTCCCATCTCTTAAATGCCATCAATGGTGAGAATCAATGGCCAAGATCATCTTAACAGCCTCTTCAACCACCACCAAACAAGAAGATGCCTGGTAGACCAAAAAAATGTAGGGTTAAAGACCCTAATGAAGAAAAAAAGTAAAAATCTAGTCAAGATCCAAACATCTTGACTAAAAAGGGAAAAGAAATCACTTGCAGGTAATAAGTTGCATTTGTTGTACTTAATTTACATAATATTCCCAAATTGAACTTTTTGTATTAACTTGCATTTGTCTCCAACTTTCAGGTTTTGTAAAGGAAAAAGGGCATAATAGTAGGTCATGCAAACTGGCTAAGGAGGCAATTGCAAAAGGGGAGGTTATACTTAAGAAGACATAAAAGAAGTCTACAACTGCAACAACTGAATCAAGGCGTCCAACTGAAGCAAGGTCTCCAAAGGTGTACAACAAATTTAGGTACAAAGGAGTGAGCAAAAGCAAAAAAGTAAGAATAGATGTAACTGAAAAATGATTGTGGGGAAATGTTGAACAATATAGGTGATAGGGATTAGATGTTTAAAGTAACCGAGGTTCAGAGTAACTCATTTTTTGCTCATCCATGTTTTGCCTCTCAGTTGTGTAAGTTTTTGTTCTGCAGTGTTTAGTTAGACCAAATAGTTTATGTGCATCTCTGTTTTGTAAGGCAGTAGTGTTGGCACACAAAATTTGCAGTGTTGGTTTTTGTAAACAGTTTATGTGCATCTATGTTTTGAGGACAGATCCTGTTTTCTAATGGTTGGTTTGGATTCGTAAACAGTTTATGTACAAAAGTTGCAGTAAGGACATCTATGTTAGTTTTTGTAAGCATTGTTGGAAACGGTTTATGTAAGGCAGCAGTGTTTGCACAAACACATTACAAAACAATGTTTGCACAAACAATTTTTGTAAGTGTTGGTCTTTGTTCTGCAGTGAGGACATCTATGTTGGTTTTTGTAAGCAGTGTTGGAAGCAGTTTATGTAAGGCAGCAGTGTTTGCACAAACACATTACAAAACAATGTTTGCACAAACAATTTTTGTAAGTGTTGGTCTTTGTTCTGCAGTGAGGACATCTATGTTGGTTTTTGTAAGCAGTGTTGGAAACAGTTTATGTAAGGCAGCAGTGTTTGCACAAATACATTACAAAACAATGTTTGCGCAAACAATTTTTGTAATTGTTGGTCTTTATTCTGTAGTGAGGACATCTCTGTTGGTTTTTGTAAGTTGTGTTGGCTTTGGTTATGTAAGACATCAGTGTTTGCACAAACACGTCACAATTAAAATTTACACAAACACATTACATATGCTTCACCATTTTATTCCTTGTTCAGAATTTTGCAATCAACTAAGGCATTAACATTTTGGCAGTTACATCCAATTTGAAGTGTGATGCCATCAACACACTAATCAATATCATCATTATGATTATTGCCAGAAGATACATCTTTTCTCTCCTACCATATTGACCAATACTACATTTCAATATCTTAATTTTTTCCCTTTTCTTGGCACATTCCTTTTGAAGCCTATCAAACTCTTTCTTCAACAATTGTTCTTCCTTGAAGTCATGTTCTCTCTCTCTCAAATCCTTGACCAGTTTCTTCAAATCATTAATCACTTCCACTGACCTCTTTGTAAATTTTGCCATCAACCCACAAACAGAAACCACAATCATGTTCATCCTATAAGAAGAAAAAAAAAGGGTCTTGTGATAATAATGTTGGAGAGTAACGTAAAAATACTACTACAAATGCTAGGTTCTTGTAAAAATTGGGGGTTTTGTAAATAAATTAGATTCTTGAAAAAATCTATAAAAAAGTGGCAACATTGCTTACCATATATCTGGCATTGAATGAATCTTCGCCTTGGTTCTTCTCGTCCCCGAGATGTAATCAGGTCACCCTAAGGTTACATCGACAATTTTATGACGATATTCAAGAATAAAAATCGACCCTCCCTCGATGAAGACGAGCCTTCCAACCTTTGATATCTCATACCACTCACCGACATTGTTAAGTAAATATCCGGCAACTTCAACGATGAAAACTACCTTCTTCGTTTGAAGATGAAATTGGGTATGGGCGCGTCTCATAGAGATAATGAATCAGAAGATGATGAAATGGGTGTAATTGATATGCGTTGAGGGTGTATAGCTTACAAAGGGTACAATTGTCCAATAACAGAGGTAAAATGGGGAAATCACATAAAGTTAACGTTATTTTCTAACGGGCGATAGAAAATGGGCTCGCTTGTAACAAAAGAAAAATTAGGTA
>CM028384.1:37919118-37962854 GCA_013146195.2 Codonopsis lanceolata | reverse complement strand
TTGTTAAAAGAAAAGACATGGTTTATAAGAGTAATAAATATGTCTAATCTAATAGTTGATTTGAGCATGAACATGCTTATATGCATTAGTAAGCAATGTAATTTGTTTAGAGTATAGCATGATAAAATCTTGATTCTCATGCCTTATGAATATACCATGATTACACCATGCATGATTATGTGAGACCGTAGTAAAGGATGCTTAAGATTTTTCTCATGCCCTTCTCGATCCTTGCAACGTAAAGTTTTTGAAATCCAATTTAGCCTGTACTCCTAAATTGGTGATCAAAAGAGGTTCGTTGGTGGACTAGATTGGTAGTAAGCAGGTTAGAAATTGACTAAACCTCTTACCATAAGAAAAGGAAAATAAATGGAATAAATTTTCACATGATGCTATTATGTGCCTCTTATGTGCATTGTCTATGATTTGAAGTTATGAGTATGACTTGCATGATCCTGAATGTTAACTTCTACTTGTTTTAGAAGTGTGTTGTGAACACTCCTCCTTAAGTTGTGAATTGCTCTATCGGCCATCTTTACCTCTCATGATTTAGAATTCTTTTGTATTTATATTTCATGTTGTAGTTCAAGCATATAGTTTCGAGACTTATGTTTATAAAGTCCTTGATACGCCCGATGATATATATATTTAGAATTCACATGCTTAATTAATTAGTCATGGAATTTGTGAGTGCTATGCGACTCAAGTATGAGTCAAGATATTTTCAACCTAAAGTGCCTGGTATTATGGTTATTGAAAATTTTCGAACTTGTGAATGTGGGATTTATGGTAGTTTGATTTTTGCCTACTTGGTCGGTTTTTTAAGATAGTAGACTTGGAGACCGAGTCTAGGCTCAGTGGTTCGAGTGGGGATAAGGAGTATGAGTTCGCGATGAACCAAGATGGGTTTTTACTTTCAAGGGTAGAGTTGTGTTCCTTTCGCTGAAGATGTAAAGCGACTTGTGTTGAAAGAATCTCACAAGGCAAAGTACACTCAACCATCCTGAGTACGAAAATGTTTAGAGATTTGAAGAAACAATTTTGGTGGGATGGCATGACAAATAGCGATTATGTGTCGAGGTGTCTCACTTGTCAACAGTGAAGCGAACACCAAAGACCTGCGGAGTTGTTATAGCCATTGGATATCCCGGAGTGGAAATGGGAACATGTTACGATGGATTTTGTTTCGGGGTTTCCGCGTACACGTAGAAGTTTTGATACTGTTTGGGGTTGTTGTTGATCGGCTCACGAAGTCGGCTCATTTTATTCCGATTATGGCGACTTATTCATTGAGTCGCTAGCGGCATTGTATGTGCGTGAGATTGTTAGATTGCACGGGTTCCAGCTAGTATTGTTTCGCACTCGATCCGAGATTTACATCGAGGTTTTGGCAAGTGCTTTGCAAGAAGCTATGGGGACCAAGTTAAATTTTAACACGCTTTTTACCTCGCATGCACTTTGACTGACACCGAGAGAACAATTCCGACACTGGGGATATGGTACGGGCTTGTACGATTGATTTTTAAAGGGAGTTGGGATACACACCTTCCTTTGGCGGAGTTTGCGTATAACAATAGTTACCAATCGAGCATCGGGATGGCACTGTATGAGGCTCTTTATGGGAGGAAGTGTAGATCTCCTATTTGCTGGGACGAGGTTGGAGAGGCAAAATTGTGGGGTTCGAGATTGTTCGCCAGCAGCCGCTGAGAGTGTGAAATTAATTCGGGAGAGATTGAATGATAGAAGGAGAGATTTGGAATTTCAGGTTGGAGACTTTGTATTTCTTAAAGTATCGCCGAGACGGGGTACTAAGAGGTTTGGGAAGAAGGGCAAAATTGTCACCGAAATTCGTTGGACCTTTTGAGATTTTGGAGCGAGTTGGGAGTTTGGCTTACAGGGTGGCTTTACCGCCGTCTTTGTCAGAGATCCATAATGTGTTTCATGTGTCCGTGCTTCGGAAATATCTTAAGGATGATTCCCATGTTCTTGAGTATGAAGACATCACTTTTTAGCCGGACTTGTCTTATGTTGAGCAGCCGGTGAAGATACTTGACACCAAAGAGCAAGTTTTGAGGAGCGAGGAAATTCCATTGGTGAAAGTCCTTTAGAAGAATCATGAAATCGAGGAAGCAACTTGGGAGACCGAGTTGGAGATGCGGGAGAAGTATCCTCATTTGTTTGATGACCAAGAATTTAGGGGCTAAATTCCTTAAATTAGGGGAGAATGTAAAACCCTGAATTATGGCTTGCATGTGTTATGCATGGATTCATACACTTATAATCATCATAAATATGTTCATTTAGCTCACTCATATGTTTGGAGTCAATAGCATGTTCGTTGACGTCGTTTGGGATGCTTGTATGCATTTTTCTTTCGCGAGATGCGTTGAGTCTCGGGTTTGTGATTTATGTTGTAATCACATGGATAATTGTTAGAAGGCATTCATAATATCATTTACATGCCTTGGATGTTTGTTAGATGCTTGTTGCGTTGTCGGTTTGGTTGCTAGTTTGATTCTAGCGTTAACCCTTCTCCGTTTGACTTTTTTGGTTGTCGCTGAGAGAGTTTTGCGAGTTCATGGCCTTGTTTTGTTGAGGATTGAGACTTGATTGTTTTGGTTTTTGTTTGGAAGTTATTAAGGTTGGAATGTAGACCGTTTTTGGCTTGGAAGGACTCAAGGTTGCATATGGGAGAGTCCGGGATCGAGCAAGGAAGCAACAAAGGCCGGGAAAGGGAATGCAGAAGTGAGGCGCCCGCCTCATGTGAGCCCATGCGGCCGCCTCAAGTCCTGGGGCAGAATTACGGCATTTTCTTTCTGGTTTACGCACTGTCCGAATTTTACCCCCCTAAACCCAAATTAAACCTAACCTAAACCCTTCTACTTAGCCTAAACTTGTCCTAAACATCTATTAGGAGTTTAGAGGTTGATTAGTGAATTGATTAAGGAGAATTAATCCCCCATCTAAAATCAAAACCAACGCACTCTCTCATTCAGTCGACAAACAGAATACGACTTCGCCTTGTGCTTTCAAGCGATCAAGGAGACTTGAGAGGGAGCTTGGGAGTGCGATTTCTAGGGTTTTGAAGGGCTTGAGCTTGGAAGCCATTGCTAGGATCTTCTTCCCCCATTCTACCTGCGAGATTGAAGAGAGAAGGTTGAAGAAGTACAACCTCATCTCTAGGTTTCGGGCTTGACAGTTTGTGTGGGCTGATTTGAGTAAGTTTCTACCTCTCTTCCTTTTCTTTTGGGCTCCATTGACCCTAGGGAAACAACCATTTGTGCTATGTGAGGTCAATGGAAGCCATTGTTAGGGTTTGTAGAAATGCATGAACCCTAGGTTTTCAATTGATGATAGATTTTGATTGAACATATGTGAGACCTTGATTTAGGTGAAATTCATGTGCTAAACAATCTATTAAACTTGGCTATGTGAATTTCCCATGGATATTGAACTTGATTTGGTTGAGATGCTTGGAAGGGATTTTTCCCCAAATTATGTTTTGGCTTGTTAAACATGATTGTAAGCCTAATTACTATGTTATACATGTTTAATAGAGTATATTAAACTATGTGGTATGATTTAATCATGATTTGGAAATTATGATTGGTAAGAGGACTTGAATGAATTTATGCATATAATGGCAAATTATTCTATGTTACATTGTTAAATGTTTCATTTGGTTTATATGAGTTCATTGAACTTGGGGGCATGATTATTGGCGATAGTTATGAACATAGGGGGATGTTGAAGCCCATGCTTCTATTCCTTGAACTTTCGGAAAGTTTAGATTGGACTCAACGGAGTCAACCTTTGGGTTATTATGAATCCTAGGAACTATAATCTTAAGTCCTACGGAATTTTGGGTAGAAATCATGGAGGTCGAGCCTCCAAGAAGTTTTGAAGTGTGTGAAGCACACTTGATTATGAGAGCTTATATGATTCTCTGTTGTGATATTTATGCTAGTTGTGGATGAAAAGCATGACTAGTTTGATGGTAGAGTGTTTACCTACTTGTGTTGAGCATATGAGTATATATTACTTGTGCTTGGGTTTTGAGTCCACCTGGAGTCGGTTTGTTGAGTCTTTGGTGGGACGATACATCGTCTTCACGAATTATGAGAGTTTCGTGATCGCGATGGATCGCCGTGTCGGGTTTGCACACCCCTCCATCGATGGCCACGGTGGGGAAGTAGTTTATCTCGTTGTAGTAATACACATGACTTTGATAACTATGGAACTCGAGCGGAGATCGCTCGGGACGCCGATATCTACGAGAGGGATATCGAGGGCACATAAAGGTTTTGCACGTGTTTTTTGTGAGCGACACGCGGAAGAATTGGTAATGGTATCATATCCCTTTATATGAATTGTCTCACAAGTACTTATGTGAATAATGTGCTTGGTGGTTTGATATGATATGATGGTTGATTTGGTTTCATAAATGTTATACTTTATAGATAACATGTTGTTTAAGGTTGTTAAGCATGAATGCTTAAACATGAAAATTATTTGAATGTTGTATTATGCCAAAAGCATGAGTTATTATTGTTAAGCTTACATGCTTGACATAAATATTATGAGAATGCTTTGTTATATCAATAACATGAATTATTTGTTAACTGATATGCTTTAACATGAATATTATTGAATGTGGTATTATGCCGAAGCATGAATTATTGTTGTTAAGTTTATATGCCTTGACATGTAAATTATTGGAAGGCTATGTTATACAAATAACAAGAATTATGATCGTTAAGAATAAAATGCTTGACATGGATTTTAGTGAGATGTTATACTACAATGATAACATGTTTTATTAATGTTGAGCATGGATGCCATAACATTATTTTATATAAGGTTATTTCATGACGATAGCATGATGTAATTTATGATTGAGCATTATGCCATGATAGGAAGTTACGGTTAGTAACTTACTAAGTCTTTGTGACTTACTTTTATTTGTTGGTGTTTTCCCTAGATCCAAGCCGAGCTGCATGGATCCAAGTAAATCAAGAAGATTGCGTTGGAAGTATTATTTTTGGCAAGGTTGCTACTTAGATAGTTTATTTGCTTTTGGTGAGGTCGTTGGGAAAGATGAAGTTATGTAAACTTCATGTTGGGTAGCAAACCTAAATGTGAATTGTGATATTTATAATTGTTGTTTAGTCTATTCTTTTGGTAGCCGACAAGTAGTAGTCGTGCTTGGTGTATATTTATGGTTATATCTCTATATGTTTTCTTGTTGTTAGTACTTATAATTATTAGTACTTATGTTGTTGGTAGCCGACTTGTTTTAGTCGCGCTTGGTTAATTGGTGATTATGTTTAGCATGTTACATTGTTAGTTAAAGTATTATGTTCTTACTCCGACATGTGTTTAACCGTTGAGTTGTTAGATTAGAGTCTTAGACTTAGTGTAACGTTGGGTTCCGGCCGATGTGACTCTAGATGTGACTCTAGATGTGACTTAGTGTAACGTTGGGTTCCTACGTAAGAGATCGCCCCTCACGCCATCAGATTCCGCCGATGTGACTCTAGATGTAGCCGCATTGGTGTCACATTGGTCAAGAATCGCACTTTCGCCAGAGTCATAAACAGCAGTGAGAGTGATAAGATCACCTGGATCTTCTCCATCACTATCACTCAGGGTTGCTAAAAAATTCAAACCATTTTTCCTTAAAGTATTTGCACATTGGTTAGCATAATGACCATAACCTTGACATTCTCTACATTTAATTGAATCAATGTTCTTACCACCGTAGGATGATTTTGAAGCAAAGGGGTTTGTGAAGGGCTTTTCTGGAGTTTGGAAAGAATTTTCTTTGGGAACAAATTTTCCAGAATCAGGTTTAAAATTGTTTTTCGAGCTTGATGATGGAGTTCTATTTTGACTCTTATTTTTCAAAAAATTTCTGAATTTGGTGGTCAATAGAGCAATAGATTTTTCTCCAAAATCAGACTCATCAATATCCTTTTGAATTTCAAGCAAATCACATGAGATATCAATAGGAGCAGGCATATCAATATTTTTCACAATGGGTGTAGAAGATGATGAAGCCCCTTTGCCTTTTTGTTTTATTTGATCATTTAGGTTCAATTCAAAGTTTTTGAAGAATACCAGCTAGTCTTTCAAAACTCATCTTGTCAATATCATGTGCTTCCTCAATAGCACATATCTTGACATTGAACCTTTCAGGTAAATTTCTCATCATCTTGCTAACAAGACGCTCATTAGTAATGAGATCTCCTAAAGCAAGTGCAGAATTAAATATGTCAAGAAGTTTACCATAATATGTCATAATATCTTCAGACTCATGCATTCTAGTATTCTCAAATTGTGTGGTGAGCGTTCTTAACTTAGAGGCACGAACACTGGCAGGTCCTTCGCACAAGGTCTGAAGGGCCTCCCAAACATCTTTAGCAGATTCATAATTTGCAATCACCCTAAAAGTATTAGCATCTAAGGCTTTATAAATAGCAGACAAAGCTTTTGAATTAAAGGATGAAGTGTTCCTATCTTCATTGGTCCATTCAGATTCTTTGGTGACCTTGACATCACCATCTGAATCTGTTGTTTTAGGAGGACTCCATCCATTCAAGACAACAAGCCACGCTCTTTCATCAATCGATTTGATAAAGATGCGCATCTTAACTTTCCAAATAGAGTAGTTTGCATTAGTAAGAGTAGGAGGGTGAACAACCTTCTCATACTAAGAATCCATCACGGCTATAACCAGAATCAACTCTTAGTGATATCAAGAGAAAGCTCTGATACCAAATGAAAGAACACTATAGCTCGGATTCTCAAGAAAGGTCAATGTGATTTCCAATGTAGCTGTGATTGTAGCTACACTGGAAATCACAATGAAACAACAAATAATAGTAGTAATGGAAGAATGATTTTAACACAACACAAAACAGAAAAAGTGAACTCAAGTTTTTATCAAAAACAATCTACAAGTTAATACTTGTAGACCTAGCCTCAAGGCCACACAAATTTCACTAAAAAGAATAATTGTTTTACATGAAAAATACTTGTGAAATCACTAATCAAAAACTTCTCACAAGACAATGAATCTTGGAGAACAAAAACCCCACATAAACAAGTTAAACAAAACGTGGGAAGAAACAAAATCAGCTTCTTTTAAACAAAACAGGAAGCACAAACAGTTTTTCAGAATTCTGATGTTACTGCCAATGTTGTAACATTGACAGTCTTCAGCGAACGAGTGTCCTTCAGGTCTGGAAAACAACTTCAGTATCTTCTTGCTTCTGCTCACAGACGTATTTCCTTTATTCTCTCTCTAAAGCTCTACATAAAACCCGAATTCCAGCTCCGGAATATATAGATGCGATAACCTACACATCATACAAAGAGACCATCTACTACAAGGAAAAGAATTAGTTATTAAGGAAAAATCAACAACTTACCAAACTTGTAAGATTTTGTTACCGAATATGAAAGAAGTCAAGAAACTTGGATTGACTAGAATTTTTGCCAAGATTTAGTTACCAAATATGTTGCACCCAAAATCTAATAAATATTATGATACCAAAAATACCAAAACTAAATCTAATTAAAAAAAACTAATTCCTAAGTTAATACAAACTTAACAAAAATCTTATGAGGTGGTCTCCTGTAAGACGGTCTTACGGATCCTTATCCGTAAGACGGAGCCCCATTTAAAAATTCGCGGGTCATAATAAATAAATAATATGTTATAAAGATTTACAAAATGTATCTTGGCGAGGTGGTTTGTTGATAATCCGTAAGGCATAGTTGTTAGCGCGGTCAAGGGTTCGAAACTCTTTAGTGCTGTTAATAGGTTTGTTCTTTTGCTCCGGTGCCCCTGCACTTTCAAGGTTTGCCACTGTAATTCTTATGTTTTCCACACCTCACAGTTTAAACCTTTGTCAGCCCCGTTAGCATCAATTGTCTTGAGATACTTAACGGATCTTAATGGACTTTAACGAAATGCTAAATGAAACGTTTAAAGCCAAACGTGCACATTGAAAAGACAAAAGTGATATATTTTAAGGTTGAAAGTGACACTATAAAGGGTAATTTATTATAGTTCTTATTAAAATACAAAGTAATACTCTTAATACTAAAAATTGACAAATTTAATACTAAAAAGTGAATTTTAATACTAAAAAATGAGAGAGTCATGGTGAAGAGGAATCAAAGAATTAAGAGTGTCACTTTTTAGTATTAAATGTGGACTTTTTAGTATTATGAGTGTCACTTTTTAGTATTAAGAGTGTTATTTTTTAGTATTAAATTTGTCACTTTTTAGTATTAAGAGTGTCACTTTTTAGCAAGGTTCTAAAAATCGTTAGACGACCGCTAGGCGGCACACTAACGCCTAGCGCCTAGGGGACTAGTCGGGGAGTAATCGGGACCTAGGCGGGGCCTAGAATTAAAGCATAATTACAAATTTTTTTTTGATAATTTACATCAAAAAACATATTGAATACAAATTTAATTTTTTTTATATTTGTCATTTTATCAAACACTTGTCTATATTTGTAAAATGATCAAAATATACAAACCTACCATTAATCTCAATTCTCAAGAACCCCAAAGTAATAAACCAACTAAGTTTAGAGCTAAAAACAAAAAAAGATATTATTTCAGTTCGCCCCCCATTACCTCCCTCTCTGCATCACCATTACCACTCCCCCTTCCTTCTCCGCCTCTTCCTTCCCACCACCGCATGACACAAAATCAAAGCTATACAAATAAATTAAGGTTGGCGAGGTTTGGCGTAGACGCCAACTTGGTCGATTAGACGGCGACTAAGAAAGTCGCGGCGGTAGAGAGGGGCCTAGGCGGAGCTAGGCGGGGAGTTTTAGAACACTACTTTTTAGTATTAAGAGTGTCACTTTTTAGTATTAAGAGTGTCACTTTTTAGTAATAAGAGTGTCACTTTTTAGTATTAAGAGTGTCACTTTTTAGTATTAAGAAGATCACTTTTTTAGTATTATAAGAGTGCTACTTTTTAGTATTAAGAGTGCCACTTTTTAGTATTAAGAGTGTCATTTTTAAATATTAAGAGTGTCACTTTTAAGTATTAAGAGTGTCACTTTTTAGTATTAAGAGTGTCACTTTATAGTATTAAATTTGTCAATTTTTAGTATTAAGAGTGTCACTTTTTAATATTAAGAATGTCACATTTTAGTATTAAGAGTGTCACTTTTTAGTATTAAGAGTGTCACTTTTTAGTATTAAGAGTGTCACTTTTTAGTAATAAGAGTGTCATTATTTATTAATAAGAGTGTCACTTTTTAGTAATAAGAGTATCACTTTTTAGTATTAAAAGTGTCACTTTTTAGCATTAAGAGTGTCACTTTTTAGTATTATAAGAGTGTCACTTTTTAGTATTAAGAGTGTCACTTTTTATTATTAAATGTGTCACTATTTGGTATTAAGAGTGTCACTTTTTAGTATTAAATGTGTCACATTTTAGTATTAATAGTGTTATTTTGTATTGTAATAAGAATTATAATAAAATTTTATTTATAGTGTCACATTTAATATTAAATATGTCACTTTTTAGAATTAAGAGTGTCACATTTTAGCATTAAGAGTGTCATTTTTTAGTATTATAAGAGTGTCACTTTTTAGTATTAAGAGTGTTACTTTTTAGTATTTTAAGTGTCACTTTTTAATATTAAATGTGTCATTTTTAGTATTAAGAGTGTTACTTTGTATTTTAATAAAAAATATAATAAATTTTCATTTATAGAGTCACTTTTAACATTAAAATGTGTCAAATTAAATGTGTCATTATAATAAATTTTTATTTATAAGTCCGTTAGGATATGTCAAGTATCCCAAGTCAATTGATTCTAATGGATGGCTAACGGAGCTGACAAATGATTAAACTGCAAGGCATGAGAATTCGACGACAAACATTGAAAGTGGAGGGGGCACCGTAGCAAATAGAGAAAATGAACATAAAAACATAATTTGAAAGCTGGGAAGTTTCGAACTTGTAACCCCCTTGGGACAAGTCTTAAAAGTTTAGCGAGGACCAACTCGACCAACCATTTTTTCTAATCTTTATTAACAGGTTTATTTATTAAACCGAAAATATCTAAATGGGGCTCCGTCTTACGGATTTAGGATCCGTAAGACCGTCCTACACAAGTTTTTGCCAAATCTTATTTTTACCAAGTTGGTTGAAGTTTGCAATATGACATACCGAGTTTAGTGGGTCAACTCTGATTCGGTAAAAAAAAAAAGGAGATTTATTGAAAATTTTCAAAAATTTTGTTTTGTGTCAACTTTGTTTTCTGCAATTATATATATATATATATATATATATATATATATATATATGGCAAAGACTTGTGTAGGACGGTCTTACGGACCTTAAATCTGTAAGACGTAGCCCCATTTACAAATTCGGGGATTAATAACAAAATCTGTTAATAATTAACACAAAAACAGACTAGCCGAGTTGGTGCTAGGCGGAACTTAAAGCTTTAGCCCAAGGAGGTCTGTGTTTCAACACCCCCTAGCTGCAACATTATGCTTTAATGCTCATATTTCCTCTATTTACTCTGTTACCCCTCCACTTTCAACGTTTTGCCGCCGAATTCCCACGCCTTGCAATTTAATCCTTTGTCAGCTCCGTTAGCATCAATTGCCTTGGGATACTTGACAGATCCTAATGAATTTTGATGAAATGCTAAATGACACATTTAAAACTAAACATGACTCATTTTAATGTTAAAAGTGACACTATAAATGAAAATTTATTATAATTCTTATCAAAATAAAAAGTGACACTCTTAATACTAAAATGTGACACTCTTAATACTAAAAAGTGACACTTTTAATACTAAAAAGTGATACTCTTAATACTAAAAAGAGACACACTTAATACTAAAAAGTGACACATTAAATATTAAAAAGTGACACATTCAATACTAAAATTTGATATTTTCAATGCTAAAAAGTAATACATTTAATTTTTAAAAAATAACACTTTTAATGTTATAAAACAACATTTTAATGTCAAACGTAATGATTTTTATTTATAAAAAATGAGATACTTTTCAAAGTGAAAGTAACACATTTAAGACTAAAAGTGACATATTTAAGCCCAAAAAGTAACAGATTTTTAGGAAAAAATTATAATTTTCATTAAAAATGTAAAGTGACACTTTCAAGGCCAAAAAGTGACACATGTTATACTATAAAGTGACACTATTAATATTAAATATATCACTTTTTAACATTGAAAATGTCAAATTTTAGTATTAAATTTGTCACTTTTAACGGTCAACGTTAGTTTTAAAGTAACTTTTTTTAGTATTAAATATGTTACTTTTTAGTATTAAGAGTGTCACTTTTTAGTATTAAGAGTGTTACTTTTTAGTATTAAGAGAGTCACTTTTTAGCATTAAGAGTATTACTTTGAATTTTAATGAGAATTATAATAAATTTCTCTTTATAGTGTCACTTTCAACCTTCAAATGCGTCACTTTTGTCTTTTTAAGGTGTCACGTTTGGCTTTAAACGTGTCATTTAGCATTTCGTTAAAGTCCATTAAGGTCCGTCAAGTATTAAATGTGTCACTTTTTAGTATTAAAGGTATCACTTTTTAGTATTAAGAGTGTCACTTTTTAGTATTAATAGTGTTACTTTTTAGTATTAAGAGTGCCACTTTTATAATACTAAAAAGTTACACATTTGATACTAAAAAGTGATGCTTTAATACTAAAAAGTTACACATTAAGAGTATTCCTTTGAATTTTAATGAGAATTATAATAAATTTTCCTTTATTGTGTCACTTTCAACTTTAAAATGTGTCACGTTTGACTTTAAACGTGTCATTTAGTATTTCGTTAAAGTCTATTAAGATCCGTCAAGTATATCAAGGCAATTGATGCTAACGGGACTGACAAATGATTAAACAATAAGGCGTGAAAAACATAAGAATTTCGGCGACAAACCTTGAAAGTACAGGGACACCGGAGCAAAATCACACATCACAATAAAAAATGAGCTGAGGGGTTTTGAACCCCAAACTCGTGCTCATTATGCCAAGTCTTAAGAGGTTCGCTGTGAACCAACTAAGAAAAAACTCATTTTTTTGATTTTGAATAACTTATTATTTATTTATTATAACCCGTGAATTTTAAATGGGGCTCCGTCTTACGGTAAGACCATCTTACATGAGACCACCTCTATATATAATCACCAGAAAAAAAATCAATTTTGTTTTCTGTGATTATATGGAGAAGTCACATACTTTCCTAAAATAAACGGTAGAAGAAATAAAGAAGACATCATGAATTAAGAAACACAACCTTTGTTTCTTCCAAATTGAGTTGTTTTGTATTCATTGCTTCCAAAAAAATTTGTAACAGTCGCAACCCGTTAAAACCCAAATGTCAAATGGGTTAGGTCAGAACAGATCGAGTTGAAACTATTAAAATACAAATGAATTTTCTATTTACTCTTTCCTTGCAGCTATTCAGGCTTTAGATTTAAGTTTAAAATTTCAATCGGTTTAATCGGAATAGTCTATACTCGAAAAATTAGTCATGGATCTCTATAAGAGTTGACTTGAGTTTAATTAAGTAACTGATTTACTTGGGTTTAGAATGTAGTTTTAACTTTTTGATGTTCTGTAGAAAGGAATCTTAGGGCAGTTTTGTTCCGTTTGGATATTGTAAATCAATTCAGCACTACAACATTCCTCTACTTTAATATTAATTAGTAATTAATATAATACATATTATATAGGTTTTTACCCTAATATTAAATGGACCAAGACCAACTTTTTAATTGGGTAATATTATTAGGGAATTGTAATTTATCCTAGTCATAAGTGGGTCAAGCCCAAACCAATTTAATTTGTTACTCAATAGGTTCAAAGCATTAATTTAACACAAATAATTATAACATTAATTATATAGGTCCAAAACGATCATAATATAAATTAATGAATTTTTTTAAATATTTTTACAAAATTAATGAAATATAATTGATGCATCGCGGTTCAATAATCAATGCACCAAATTAAACTGATAAATCGCGGTTCAAACATTGATGTATCGCAGTACAAAAATAGACTAGGCAATTAAACCAATAAATCGCGGTGAAAAATTAATTCAATAAATTTGATACATCACGGTTTAATAATTAATGCATCGTGATTTATTTTCGTAGCTCGTCTCATGCTCATTAATTAGGGGTATCGTAGTGTTTTTGCCCCTAAAAATGTCATTTTGTGGTTTGAAAAAAAAAAACACGATATTCATGCGAATAAAAACATTGAAAAGTGGACCAGTCCATAATTTTTCCCAATTTCAACAACTCAACAGCAAAACAAATTATATATATATATTTAAACCCACTTGCCCTTGACTCAACAAATCAATAAGAAAATATGCTTTCACAATAACATGATGCAACAAAATAGTCTTTTTAGTTTTTTAGATTTTAAGTTAAAATATAAATATATAATTATATATAATGTATATTATAAAATTGTATATATAAATATTTTAATATGTTGATTCGGTTCGATTCGATTTGATTCGGTTCAAAACTGAACCAAAACTACAATTTCACGATTCAGACTTACGCCGCTAAGTGGTATAGCCAACCCAACAGATAACAGATCTAGCAGCATCTGCTTGCTATATATTTATAGATGATGATTATATAACTTTGCAACTCGAATAGCTTCAAATCAGTGATTAAGTAGTGCACTGCTTGTGTACTTATCTTCAAGTTGAAGTTGAATTTAGACTTCACATGTTTGATTAAATGGAAAACATTAATCTTCTTCTACTTTTCTTTCCCTTCCTCGTCATCATTTTACTAAGGATGAGATCGTCATCATCGTCAACACCTCGACCTCCACTACCACGGCCCGGCCATGGCCCTCGTCATTTGCATCCCCCAAATGCTACGCCCGTAACAAGCCCACATTCCGATGGATACATAGACGATGGATGAACTTAACACCCACATTCTTTGTGTTCGTCTAGGAAAAGTCCATGTCATTGCAGTCTCGTCCCCGAAATAGCCCGATATTTCCTTAAAAGCACGATGCTATTTTCAGCACTCGCGTTCCATGTCGACCCATCTTATTAGCGGTGGCTACTTAACAACCATTTTTTCCCCTTCGGTGAGCGGTGGAAGAAAATGAGGGCCATCATGGTTAGCCATCTTCTTTCCCCGACATGTCATAGGTGGCTTCACAACAAGCGTCTTCTTGAGGCGATCATTTGGTTACCAACATTTACAACCGGAGTTTTGATTTTGGCCTGGTTAACATTAGGGTTGCTGCCCAACATTGTGGAAACGTCACAAGACAAATGATTTTTAGTAAAAGGTTTTTGGGACAAGTACCAAAGATGGCGGACAGAGCGAGAAGAAATAGAGCAACTAGAGGGTGTTTTCACCATTCTCAAGTACATTTATTCTTTTTTCGTCTCCGATTATCCGCCACTCTTTAGATGGACCGTGGATATGGATGGTCACGAATCGATCATGAGGAAAGCAATTCAAAGTGTAAGGAAGTACCGGGATCCCGAGGTTGACAAAGGAATTCAACGGTGGCGAGAATGGTACTAGGAAGCAGACAAGAGGACTTGCTTGATGTTCTAATCGGCCTCAGGGTAAAGATGACAACCCCTTGTTGTCCAATGACGAGATCAAAGCCCGATTGTTGTAAGATCCTCTCTCCCTCTCTTTGGTCAATTTGATTAAGCTAGAACAAATACAATTATTTGTTGCCTTTCTAGACAAGTTCTCCAACTTATCAAATACGTAGCTACACGATCAAGTCAGAAATTAAATTAATTACTAATAATGTCAATTATTATGTTTGTGTTTGTAGGAAATGATGATAGCAGCAGTGGATAATCCATCAAATGCTTGTGAATGGGCACTAGCAGAGATGATGAATAAACCCGAGATGCTTCAAAGTGCCACAGAAGAATTAGATCGTGTGGTTGGGAGGAGTAGGCTAGTTCAAGAATCTGATATCCCGTATCTTAATTACGTAAAGGCCTGTGCAAAAGAGGCATTGCGGCTACATCCTATGGCACCCTTCAATGTCCCTCATGTGTCCACCGAGGATGCTATAGTTGCCGGCTACTTCATTCCAAAGGGCAGTCACGTGATCCTTAGCCTGCACTAGGGGAGCAGCGATGTGCAGGAAGACCCACTCAAATTTGACCTCGAGCGCCACTGTCCAATCATGATGGTAGAGAAGTGGTGCTTACCGACCACGAGTTGCGCATGTTATCATTTAGCACAGTCAGGCGTGGATGCATTGGAGTGAGACTTGGTTCTACCATGACTGCAATGCTATTAGCAAGGCTTCTTCATGCATTCAGTTGGCACCTGCCTCCAAATGAGCTTAGCATTGACCTTTCCGAATCACACGGAGAATTGCTTAAGGCTAAGCCACTCATTGCCTTGGCAAAGCCAAGATTGGCTGCACACCTTTATCCATAAAGTAAGGATTATCAGTGGCAAAGGGAGCATTTGGGCACAGGGGGCATTGGCCCCATCCGCCCATTTCATGTATGGTGTTTCATATATCTATATTACAATAGAACTCATTTTCACATATCAGTAATTGACTAAACCTATTTATAGGTTGAGATTAAATTATCTTTAAAAACTTAATGCTTGGGATTCACTCTCACATTCACGTGTGTGTGAGAGCAGTTATCTACTTTTAACTCTTTATTTCCTCATCCTGTTACAAAGTCACCCCATACAATTAATATTATGAACAGTCACACCCTGAGATTAATCTTCTAAACCATTATCCGTTACAAAACATTAACCTTAGATTAATATAATCTCACAATGGAGCTCAATTACAACTTGAAGTAATGTACTACTCAATTGTAACATTTTTTTTAAAATCACACTTTCTATTTGGGAGTTGTCGTTTCAATGAACGAAATCAAATATACTGGTACCGTGTCATAGGCACGGACACGAAGATCTAGTCTATAATATAAAAGAGATCAGGCGGTTGGGAAAGCTAATTACCAGTCATGATTTATTTTTACCGAACACAATCACTTGCCAGGATTTAATTTCACATATCAAAACCGTTTTATCTCTCTCTTCCTCTCTACGTTCATCTATTCCTCTCTCTTCTCTTTGGCCTCTTCCTACTCCTATTCTTATTCATCTTCTTTTTCTCGGTAACTCTCAGCTTCCTATTCCTATTCATCTTCTTTTTCTCCGTCTCTCTCAACCTCCTCTCACTCTCTCTTCTTCTCACAAAGTTTCTCTCAACCTCCTCTTCCTCTCTCTTCTTCTCTCTTCTTTTCTCTTCATGGGTTTATAAATCTCGATCCCCTTTTCTTCTGTTAGAGAATAATATCTTTTAATTATTCTTGTTGATTTGTAATTCGTAATTAGTGGTAATTACCTTGTAGAGTTCTTTCCTAATTTGTTACCATCCTTGTATAGGTTACTTGTATCCTACTCCAAGTGTAATCCTAGTGTAACCCTAATTGTAAATCTCCCTTTAAATAGGTGATTCATTCAATGGAAAGGCTATGCCATTATTCCTAAAATTTATCAGTTTCTACATGGTATCAGAGCTCTGCTCCTAAAACCCTCTTCCTCTTCCTCTAGCCGCCGCCCTAATCACCCTCTACAATGGCTAACAGAAACCACTCTCTCACCGTCAAAAACCCTCTTGATCCCACTCAAACCTTCGACCTCATCAATATCTCCCACCACAACATCACCAAACTCACATCTACCAATTACATAGCTTGGAAACTCCAAGTTGAGGCCACCCTCATTGGCTATGACCTCTACAAGTTTGTAGACGGTTCACACCCATGCCCGCCTCCCACTGTCCTCACCAAGGATGCCCAAACATCCAAGGACGTCCCCACCCTAAACCCTCACTACCAGCCATGGATTCGCCAAGACAAACTCCTTTTTGGGGCTCTTATTGGCTTCCTGTCTGCTCCCCTGGTTCCTTTGATCCAACAAAGCCGCCATCGCCGTGAGGCCGGGACATCTGGCTCATACCTATGCTCGCCCAACTCGCGGTCACATTAAGCGGATCAAAGATTACCTCAAGCGAGCAACCAAGGGAACCCAATCCATCACCGACTACATGCGATGTCAAAAGTCGGCCGATGAACTAGCGGCTCGGGCAAACCGCTTGACCACGAAGACATCATTGAGATCCTCCTCGGTGGGTTGGATGATGACTACCGTCACATCATTGATGTTGTTGAAGGCCGTGACACCCCCATCTCTTTCGATGAGCTTCATGAAAAACTCATCAACCGCGGCGCTTCAAGCAATCTCGGCCTGCCCTTCTCCCATCCGATCGCCAATCACGCTACTCGAGGAACAACAACTCGACCGCTTCGGCACTCTTCTTCGCATGCTCGCGGGCTTCTTCCCAACCTCGGCCTCCTTCTCCAACAAATGCTCCTCGGCACCAACGTCCCTATCTTGGTAAGTGTCAAGGTTGCCGTCAACAAGGTCACACGTTGCTCATTGTCCAGATCTACCAGCTGGTTGCCACCAACAACCAAGCTGCGCCTTCCTCCTCGACAAGTGGCTGGGCACCTCGGGCCAATCTAGCGACCTCTACGGACACAGGGACTCCGGGCTGGCTTCTTGACAGTGGTGCCTCCCATCATGTTACCAGCGACCTTGGCAATCTCCACCTTCACACCTCCTACACCTGCACGGATGACATGGTTATTCGGTGATGGTACCGGGCTTCCTATCTCCAAAACTGGTTTCTCTTCTCTTAACACACCATCACACACTTTTGCCCTGCATAATATTCTCTTTGTTCCTGACATGAAAAAAAACCTTATTTCCATATCTCAATTTTGTCTCTCTAATCATACTTCTATTGAGTTCTTACCAACCTCTTTTCATGTGAAGGATCTACGGACGAGGAGCATTCTGGCCGACCGGCAATCTAAAGATGGTGTGTATGAATGGCCGACCACATCTCCTCCTGCTCGCCCTTCTGCTTGTATCGGTTCTAAAGTCTCTCATCATGACTGGCATCATCGGCTGGGCCATCCCTCTAAACCCATTCAGCGTCAGATTCTAGCTCGTTTAGGCATTACGTTAGACACTACTTGCATCAAACAAAAACATTGTAATGATTGTTTATGCAATAAAAGTCACAAAATTCCTTTTTCACAATCTACCTTAGTGTCTTCTTTCCCGCTCGAAATTATTTACTCTGATGTCTGGACTTCTCCCATTCCGTCTATTGATGGCTTTAAATACTATGTCATATTTGTTGATCACTACACTCACTACATATGGCTCTACCCGCTCAGCCGAAAGTCTGAGGTCGTCACTCTCTTCCCTCGCTTCAAAGCCCTGGTCGAAAATTATTTTAAAAGACACATTGTCACTCTTTACTCGGACAATGGTGGCAAGTACATGGGACTTGCCCGGGACACTGGCTTGGCCGCTTACTTGTCCACTCATGGCATCACTCATCTCACCTCGCCTCATCACACCCCGGAACACAATGGGTTCTCGGAGCGTCGTCATCGGCACATAGTTGAGACCGGTCTCTCTCTCCTCTCTCGTGCATCTCTTCCGCTACCTTTCTGGTCGTTTACCTTCCAAACCGCCACCTACCTCATTAATCGTCTACCTACACCCACCCTAGCTCACCTATCTCCCTATAACAAACTGTTTGGCTCTCCGCCCAACTACTCCAAACTCCGTGCCTTTGGTTGCCTTTGCTACCCTTGGCCGCCCTACTCCGCCGGCTGCGTTCCACTCCATGTGTCTTCCTAGGCTACTCGCTCACTCAGAGTGCCTATCTGTGTTAAGATCCGAGCACCGCCAAGCTCTTCGTTTCACGTCATGTTCGCTTTGTTGAGTCTGCCTTTCCCATGTCCACCTCGCCCACCCCTTCTGTTCGCCCCGCTATCTATGACTGTGAACCTTGGTTCCCTCCATACGAGCTGCTCTCTGCTTCATACACACGCGCCGCTCCGGTACCCTACAGTGGCTCACGCCACTAATCAAAATTTGGTTGATCTCAGCACACCCACAACCCAACCTCCCGCCCCGGCTACTGTGACCGAGGATATCACTGCGCTTACTCCTTGTCCTGTGCCCGCTGCTCCACCCTCCTCGGCCACCAGCTCCCTGCTTAAGGATTGCACTGTATCTGTTGCTCAGCCCTCCTCGGCAACCGATGCAGGTGCGATAACACAACTCCGTCGCTACATTGGTTCCTATGCCCGACCCACGCGTGCCTCGCCCCTGCTCTGCCCCGCCACCTCTTCCATAGTTACTCGCTCCAAGAACAACATCTTCAAACCAAAGATCAAAATGAGTCTTTCGGCTCAACTGGCAGTCGATTGTGAACCCACATGTGTCACTCAAGCTCTCAAGGATGTGAAGTGGCGTCAGGCCATGTCTGAAGAGTTTGATGCCCTTGCTCGCAATGGGACTTGGGATCTCGTCCCTTCAGGAGATGCTCACAATATTGTTGGCTGTAAGTGGATCTACCGTATCAAGAGAAAGGCTGATGGTATCGTTGATCGCTACAAAGCTCGCCTAGTGGCCAAGGGGTTTCACCAACGACCAGGGGTTAACTACCACGAGACTTTCAGCCCGGTGGTTAAACCGTCAACTGTTCGTCTTGTTCTCTCACTGGCCAT
This sequence comes from Codonopsis lanceolata, assembly GCA_013146195.2. NCBI lineage: Eukaryota > Viridiplantae > Streptophyta > Magnoliopsida > Asterales > Campanulaceae > Codonopsis > Codonopsis lanceolata. The sequence continues at coordinate 37,943,168 of CM028384.1, read as the reverse complement.
CTGTCAAGGATGGGATCTTCGCCAACTGGATGTGAACAATGCCTTTCTTCAAGGCAACCTGTCCGAGGAGGTATTCATGGCTCAGCCGCCTGGGTTCACAGATAAAGACAAACCTCACCATGTGTGTCGGCTTCGGAAGGCTATCTATGGTCTCAAGCAGGCTCCCCGAGCATGGTATAATGAGCTGCGTCAGTTTCTTCTTGCCTCCGGCTTCAAAAACTTCGATGGGCGACACATCGCTGCTCATCCTTCTCGCATGCGGGCACCATCATCTATCTCCTTGTGTATGTGGATGACATCATTGTCACGAAACCGGCCCAGCCGATCCGACTTTCATTTCTCTGCTCGCCAATCGCTTTTCTCTCAAGAACCTTGGTGATCTTCACTACTTTCTTGGGCTTGAAGTAGTTAAGCGCCCAAGTGGTATCCTGCTCTCCCAGCGTGGGTATATAGCTGATCTCCTTGCTCGCACAGGCATGACCGATGCTCGCCCAGTAGCTACGCCTCTTGCTACCTCACCTCCCTTGACTCTTCACACGGGCACTGCTCTCTCAGATCCGACATAATTTCGAGCAATGGTCGGCAGTCTTCAATATCTGTCCCTCACTCGGCCTGATGTTGCCTTCGCTATCAATAAACTCTCCCAGTTCATGCATAGGCCGACCACTGAACACTGGATTGCGATCAAACGAGTTCTTCGGTATCTCTGTGGCACAATTGATGCGGCCATCCTCCTTCATCGCCAGTCTCCTCCTCCATGCGATGGCGGCAACAAGGATGACTACACATCCATGCCTACATTGTCTATCTTGGCAAAGAACCCGATCTCTTGAGCTCAAAGAAACAAGACCTTGTAGCTCGCTCCTCGGCGAATACCGGGCGTGGGCGCCATGCGGGCGTCCGTGGATTGTATCTCTTCTTAGCGAACTCGGTCTCGCCTCCTCGACTCAACCAATCATTTATTGTGACAATGTAGGCGCTACGAGTCTCTGCTCGAACCCCGTTTTTCATACTCGCATGAAGCATGTGGCTCTGGACTTTCATTTCATTCGGCAACAAGTTCAGGATGGGCTTATGCGAGTTTGTCATGTCTCCTCGGCCGATCAACTGGCTGATGCCTTGACCAAGCCTCTTGCTCGCCAACGATTTCATCAATTACTACACAAGATTGGTCTCTCCTCTCGGACGTCCATCTTGCGGGGGCATGTTAGAGAATAATATCTTTTAATTATTCTTGTTGATTTGTAATTCGTAATTAGTGGTAATTACCTTGTAGAGTTCTTTCCTAATTTGTTACCTTCTTTGTATAGGTTACTTGTATCCTACTCCAAGTGTAATCCTAGTGTAACCCTAATTGTAAATCTCCCTTTAAATAGGTGATTCATTCAATGAAAAGGCTATGCCATTATTCCTAAAATTTATCAGTTTCTACATCTTCCGCCTCGCCATCTCTCTCTCTCTCTCTCTCAATCTACAATTTCTTGGTTGATCTCTCTGTGTGTAAGTTCTTATTTCGTTTAGGTTTGTGATTTTTCTTTTTGGTTTTTCTAATTGCTTTTTGGCGTTTGTAATCAAGAAATTGGATAACAGAGCCAACCCACCATGGTTGCCCAATTTGATTTACCGAGTTTAGTGGGTCGGATGGAGATTTTAAGATCTTTGTGGCTTGACATTAACATGTGAACTGGTTTGGCCCATGTCCTGTTTTGATTCTACTCTATGCTTAGAATGGGAGATATTCATAGTCCCGTGAGGAGCTTCCACATTAATGTTACATATGGAAATGTGCAAAATACTTGGCTTTGCATTAGTGGCTTGATGTTAGTACTCAAGGGATGTTTGGTCCATACCTTGACTACTAAGTTCATGTTCAAGTTAGTTGAAGTTTGCAATTTGACTTACCGAGTTTAGTGGGTCAACTCTGATTCGGTAAAAAAAGGAGATTGATTGAAAATTTTCAAAAAATTTGTTTTCTGTCAACTTTGTTTTCTGCGATTATATATATATATATAATCACAAGAAAAAAAATCAACTTTGTTTTCTGTGATTATTTGGAGAAGTCACATAATTTCCTAGAATGAACGGTAGAAGAAATAAAGAAGACATCATGAATTAAGAAACACAACCTTGTTTCTTCCAAATTGAGTTGTTTTGTATTCATTGCTTCCAAAAAAATTTGTAACGGTCGCAACCCGTTAAAACAAAAATGTCAAATGGGTTACAATGGGTTAGGTCAGAACAGATCGAGTTGAAACTATTAAAATACAAAGGAATTTTATATTTACTCTTTCCTTGCAGCTATTCAGGCTTTAGATTTAAGTTTAAAATTTCAATATGTTTAATCGGAATAGTCTATGCTCGAAAAATTAGTCATGGATCTCTATAAGAGTTGAACTGAGTTTAATTAAGTAACTGATTTACTTGGGTTTAGAATGTAGTTTTAACTTTTTGATGTTCTGTAAAAAGGAATCTTAGGACAGTTTTGTTCCGTTTGGATATTGTAAAACAATTTTGCACTACAACATTCCTCTACTTTAATATTAATTAGTAATTAATATAATACAGATTATATATTAAATTGACAATCTTGGACAAATTAAGCATAATAATTTCGAAGGACTACAACCTTCCTCTACTTTAATATTAATTAGTAATTAATATAATACAGGTATATATATATATAAAGGCAGATGCATCTATAAAAGGAAATATCCTGCCAAAACATTTCTTTCCAAAAATAGAATGTTCTCTATTTATTAATATATGTACAACTTTGCATGATATCTGAAAAAAATTAAATGTATCATTACACTTCACACTAATTCATATAAAATGACCTTTTACATACTTTGATACTTATGTCTATCATGCTTATGAGGATCATTCAAATTTCAAAAGTCCTATTGTACATGAGAAATATATATTGTATTCCTTTGCCCAATATATATGGTTTAGTTTTTTCATTTTACTTCAAAAAAAATCTTCTTTCGCTGTTAAAATACTTTGACTTCGTGTTTACCTAGATTTTTTTAAAAATAAATTAAATCGATCTAGAAAGTTAGGATCTATATTTATAATTTTATTTTCTTAAAAATAAAGTTATGTACTTCTCATAGATTGCATATCTAAAAATTTCGGATCTACATCTGTGCTTTAAGTAAGCAGGTGTAAAAAATTAGAGGATGTAAAAATAAATTAACAAAATCGAAATAATTTTTCAATATATAATTTAGGAAAATTCAAACTCTAAAATTGACAAGCTCAAATTATCCAGATCTATGAAAAAAATTGAAACGAAACTAATTAAAATGTTATATCCTATATTTTTAGATCTATTTTCTTAGAATTCGTGTCAACTCCGGTGATTGATATCCGTCAACAGGAGAAAGAGGGGCATTTTAGGAAGAAAAAAAAGGACTTATGCAGTTGGATAAAAAATAGTGCATCAGAGAGGTTATAGTTTTTAAATAAAGAACTGTCCCGAAATTATTCATTTTATTATTAATGGACTACTAAAAGTATCATTTTTTTTCAAAAGTATGACTTTCAAATAAGGACTTTTTACCTGGAACGGAGGGTGCACGTAATTAACATGGTATTTAATGACTTTCTTTTTGCCAACTGTACATATTATTGTCTTTTTCTATTAGATGATATTTAATCAGCAAATATATACTTCTTCCGACCCAAAATTATTATTCAGTGTTCCCTTTTTATCCATCCAAAAATTATTGAAATGAAATCTCCATCCGTTTTTAAATTATCGTCATCCTTTCTTTTGGAACGGATGTAGTAATGTTAAAGTTTGAATTATTTGATCCATGTCAAAATCATAGTGTGACTAAATGATCATTTTGGTGTTTTTTTTTCAATTGAATAATCATATATAACATTATGTTGTAGAAAATGATTAATTTTCAAATTCTATAATGACTAATCTTATTGTTATATATTTTTAGTTAAGCAGTGTCCCCTAATTTATTCTTTTAATTTTGTATGTGTAATTTAATTGAAAATCATATATGTCGTGCGTTTTACGCACATGTACAAACACTAGTTATATATTAAATTGACAATCTTTGACAAATTAAGCATAATAATTTCGAAGGAATAAGTTTCATTGTTTTTTGATCAAGATAATTTTCGAGTTATTGATTAAAGCATACTCCCTCCGTCTCAATATGAGTGTCATTTTAAAGTTTTTTCAAAGACAAAGGAAATTGACCTTTAGGTCATTTTTATACATGAATACCCTTGGTGTCTGAGTTAAAAAAACATTTACAGCAAATAAAATGTGTTATTTCTTTAGTTTTCAGGATGTTGTTGTGTAATTTACATTAATACGATTCATACAAAATCTCAAAGATATATTAATTTATTTTCATCATGTTCAGTTCATACATTGATCACGCTCATACTGGTACCGTATCATTGGCACGGGCACGAGTTTATTTTTATAAAATGTTGCATATCTTCTCATTGTTGTGATTTCGGTTATTGAGGCATGTATATTGGTTTTCATTGATTTAATTGTCATTTTTTTAACTTTTAGGGTTGATTAATTTTGATCAAATGCATCTTCGTTTACCTGTTATATTTTATATGATAATATGTAGATTTTGTATGATAATATGTGGAAGGATTCGAATTTTATAAATGAAACTGAAAATTTGGTTAACTGAATGTGTTTGAATTTTTTTGTCTCATGTGTAGCAGTGTTCTAAAACTCCCCGCCAAGCTCTCCCTAGGCGCTAGGCCCCTCTCTACCGCCGTGACTTTCTTAGTCGCCGCCTAATCGACCAAGTTGGTGCCTACGTTGCTGGTCTGCCAGATAGATAGAAGAAAGAAGGAAAAAAAAGATGAAGAAGAAGAAGACTGTCTCGAGACTCATAATTTAGAATAAGAAGAGATTATGGAGGATATGTTAGACTGTGGGTTGAAGGGGCAGTAGGTAGTTGGAGTAATATTTTTTTGTTTTTAGTTCTAAACTTGATTGGTTTATTGTTTTGGGTTTGTTGAGAATTGAGATTAAAGGTAGGTTTGTATATTTTTGTTCATTGTACAAATATAAACAAGTGTTTGATGAAATGACAAACATAAAAAAATTTAAATTTGTAGTCAATGTGCTTGATCTTTGATGTAAATTATCAAAAAATGGTAATTATGCCTTAATTCTAGGCCCCGATTATGTCCCGACTAGTCCCCTAGGCGCTAGGCACTAGTGTGCCGCCTAACAGCTGCCTAACGATTTTTAGAACCTTGATGTGTAGGTGAAAATAATGGACAAAGTTATTACATCTCATGTTTCCAAACCAACCATTGTTGTTAAGCAAGAACACCCTGAAGAAGAAGACTAAGTTTTAACAGTAACTAGTATTTCACCCGTGCGATGCACGGACTTAACATCTATATAAATAAAATAATTAAAAATTATAATGATAATAAAATAGGTGAAAAATTTGTAACGTAAATCTTATGAGCTAGATATATATAAATGAAACAAATAATTATAACACAAAGATTTAAAAAGTAAATTAATAATATATAATTACATAATAATTAAATTAATTTTTTAAAAATTTTGGAAAACATATGTAAATAATTATAACGCAAAGTTTAAAAAAGTAAATTAATAATAGAGAATTACATAATGTGTCGAATGCATATTAAAAGAAAAGAAAAAAAATAATGATTCCAATGTATAAAATTGTGGAAATAACTAAAACTTAAAAAAAATTAAAAAGGTAAATTTAATCAAATACAATTGGGGCTGTAAATGACATAAATCGGGGCAAATAATAGTTTCTAGTAATTAATTGTTTTCATTAAAATAAATTGTTTATTAATGAAAATATGCAAAATAAAAATAAATAAATGAAAATTTGCTTTAAATGAAAAATATCATAATGTTTGTGATTTGTGATATCAAACAAAGTTGATATTGATTTAGGATTAAAACATGTTTTTTATATGTTAAAAATAAGAAGTTTTGCAAAATAATTTATATATACGATTCAATTAGAAAAAATGAAACACCAAAAAAGAAAAGTAAAATAACATCAGAAAATGTGGAAAGAAAATACTTGACTGATTGATTACAATTAATAATCCTATTTAAACTGTTAATTCAACCATTAAAAGATTAAAACCATATATGGAAGTTAACCTATTCCATATTATTTGGATGATAATTTTTTTAATACCAAGTGCAACTTCAATTGATTATGAGTCAACAAAAATTGGCACAAACAATTCAATAATCACTATTGATTTTAGATGGAGAGTGGAGACATGAGCTACCAAAATAGGAAAATCTGGTCAACTTCAATAACACATAATGCTGATAATACCTGAGAACATCACCTTAATTTTGGATGAAGATGACATCTTCCATACAAATATAGCACATAAATCAACAATGTTAAATGAAATCAGAGCAACATTAAGGTTGTGCAATTGCAAGTTACAAACTAATTCATAACCACGATTGATAAATTTCATTTTGAAGCAACTCTTCGGCATTGTTGTTTAAATCCGTAAATATCATCTGTGAAGAGCACAAAACACACCTGCAACATAGCATAACAAAGTATATTTTAACAAAAAGTTTTCATTTGGCCATTGGCTATTGAAAGCTTGCTTGTTACCATGCCTCCGAATAATTTAGATTTAAGAGGGACATCTTATGTATTGGGCTATGCTCTAATACAAATGGTCAACTACTTAACTGGAAATTGTGAATTCGGCCGAGCCTTGACGGCCCAATCTCAAGGAGAAGTTGAATTTTTAAAAAAATACATGTCAACCCAAGAACTACTCAAAGAGTCAAATCTTGAAATTAACAACATTTTCACTTTCATTCATTCCCTTTAAATTGCATTAACATTTTCATCTATTTTTTTCTTGAATGACATGTAAGAGACATCATCATATTCTTGAAACAAAATAATTTTTTTATTGGGAAAACAATGAATATTTGCCAAACCAATCCTATATTTACTCTAGTATCTATAGACTTTCAAAATAGATTCAACTCAAAAGTTCTCATCCAAGCAGTAATATAATCCAAAAAAGAACTATGTGAATAAGAGAAGTGCACGGTTCTTGCAATCTGAGGCTTTGGAAGGTTATAATGTAGGTAGCCCTGCCAAAAATAATACTAATAAAAATCCTCTTTGGTCTGTCCAAAAAAAAAAACCTCATTCCTAAAAATATGTTAAATGAGATAAAAAAAAATTGGGATAGTGCGAGTAATATAGATTCACAAAAGAAGACTTGATAGCAATATTTTATGTTGCAACTTAGTGGTTATAAACTTCTAGTCAGATGTGCTATTGATTAACAAATAGGTGGGGCATTGATGTAAGTAAAAAATACAATTCTTCTCATGATGTATTTCATTGTAAACCCCAACCAACCATTACACTACGAAAGGATAAAAATTAGAAGAAGCCAAATTGAAACACTCAAACCTGTTTGATGTCATCTCCAAACTCTCTAACAGAAGATATAGTTATAGTGGTTCCTACATCATAATGATACCTGAAAATATATTTAACACAGTTGAGAGATAATCTTCAGGAACAAATTGATTAATTCACATTGTGCAGATTGGAAAAAAAGTACTCTTGCCTACAATCTATTCGCTTTTCATGCAGTGAACAAATACTCCTCTAAATAAAATCATAAAAACACTCCATTCACAACAACTGTTTAACTTCTTCTTGAGGCCACTTGTGAAAAGATTGACGAAAGTAAAAAATGTAAAGGGTCACCTAAAAACGCATGCATCTTATAATGAAGAAAGAGACTCAAAAAGTATGCCAACATAATTTCAATAGACCGAAAACTACAGAGCTAAGAAGAGAAATGTCATAATAACTAAATTCACATCATCAAATCGGAAGGTAATTGAAGAAAATTAATGAAAGCTTGAAGAAAGAAGGCAATGACCTGCAACCTTGGTTTCGAATGCAAGGATTCATCTCATGTTTTCCAGTGCTATCCCAGCTATATACATAGGCGCACCTATAAGTTCATCAACAAAAGAGATGTTAATCATTCATTTTCCATTCAAAACCAATATGAGAAAAGATCAGCAAAAAATAGAACCCAAAAATCAACGTGTAAGAAACTATGCCCATACCAAATCCCTCCAGCAATCTTCCCATATACAAAAAATGAGTAATCCTACATAGACATAATATGACTGAGATAGATGTTCTGATGAAAATGAAAATACTAATAATAAGTCTCATATGTTTATAGTTCTGCAGTTAATATGGAAATAAATCAACAAACATATACAACTACTAATAACAAAAGGAGGTGAAAACATTGAATCATTTTACGCTGATCTTGTTGATTATTTCAACAAAATCATTCAAATTAAAAACCACCAAAACAGTCTTCTCTTGTTTTGAGATCAAATGAAGACTTGACAAAAACAAACTGGTAAAAGTCCATTTTCTTTGGGCAAATTAGCAAAAAAATCAGCTGCGTTTGCCCTACAAATTGCGACTACGAATGACTAAAGCAACGGGAGGAGGGTAAACCACAAACCTGGTAAAATACATCAATTTGTAGATCGAGCACACCGACAACAACTCTTCTACCTCAATCCTGGAACTGGAACAACTCATGTTTTTCCTAATTCAGTTACGGTTAATAGACTCAAGTTCAGCTATGAATATGTCGTAGACAGGTCTATGATCTGAAAATCTAGACTCCCCTCGAACATTAAGACATTTGATGCAGTCCTCTTCCATATTTAGTATACTATTGTGTTTTTATAGATATAGATGTAGATTTGGAAGGGGGGGGGTGAGAAATCAGAAAATGCAAGATTTCCATTTAAGTAGGACCATTTTCAAAACTTTGGTACTTGGTAGGTTGGGACACCAAGGAAGTCAATGCTACTAAAGATTATTGCTTCCCCAAAGAGACAAAGGAAGGACGCTACACGAAGAATTATCATAGGAGATTACTTAAATCCATAGCTGCAACAGAAACCTTCAAGGATGACTTGACACATGAAAAGTATGGGGGCAAATAGTGAAGATAAAAAATTCATTACCTGGTAAAAGCCGATGGGAGTAAAACCATTTGAAGGAAAATCACAATGGCCCCTGACAAATGCTCCTGCCTCGCATTACTTATCACCTAACCTCATTATAATTTATTGAAGTCGTTTACCAAGCATATACCACGATATCATCCTACATATCTTGCTCTAACAAATCAAACTTCTATAACCCAAAAGGGACTTGATAAATAAATTACAATATCTATTGCCTAAGGGACCAGGTTTAGGATCTAAGCTTGTATTAAAACAGATCTAATCACCCTCCTTAAAACCATACTACCATAGTCATTGGATTGTATATGGATTATACCTTCAGAATTCATCATTTCCCAAAAATATGGTATTCCAGTATGTTCTCAAAGGAAATAATTTAGAACATTACAGAAACTTGGAGTCAGCTCATTATATAGCACGTAGCGCAGCTAATTTGCATGAAAGTCACATCAATTTCCAGAGTTGTCTTATGACAGGATTTACTCAGAGGTTCAATATAAGAAATAATCAAATCAAGAAAGTATGAAGACAGAAGGCACAAGTTATTCACCTCTGAAAAACCCGATTGATCAAGATTTTCTGACATGAAGTCTACTCCAAAACAACGATAAATTTGCATCCCGCTTTTGCCATCTTGACATCACTATCTTCCATAACCAACGAATCAGATATATGAATGTGAGGCCACAGCTTTTGTGCAGCAGTTAAAACGCCTTGGACCTCAGGGTCATTGTAAAAATGTGCAACAATGCCAATTTTCTTTTCCTTGAGCAAATTGGCAAGCTCTTGCACTTTTACGTCATCAGGGAACAAAAATCTTGTCTGCAAGTAAACTACAATGAAAGTTAGGACTTCAAAAAGTCAGGAATTCCCAAGAATACTCTACTAAAAAAATTATTGCAACATAAATATCATAGAACTGACCAAACTCATGGGCGCTCCCTTTGACTTCTATGTAATGAAAATAACCATAAAGGATTGCTAAAGTGCTTCAGTGCAGCCATATCCATATACTCCATCCATTCCAAAAAAAAGTCCAATTTCCTTATTGGAAAGTCAACCCAGACAATATCAAATTGCTAATCCCAAAATACAAACAATTTCTTCAATTTTAAATTTTTTACAATTTGAAAAGTTAAATAGTTAAATTCCAATCTCACCAATACAATTTATATACCTAACTTACACTTATGAACCACAATATTTCTAATTTATAATATGTTTTAAAAAGAAACTGATACACTAATCAAAAAGCTATCCCAACCTCAGCCGATGGCTAAGACAATTTTAAATTTTAAATTGAAATCCCAAAATTAAAAAAAAAATCTTCAATTTTAAATTTTTTACAATTTGAAAAGTTAAATAGTTAAATTTCAATCTCACCAATACAATTTTATATACTTAACTTACACTTATGAACCACAATATTTCTAATTTATAAACTGTTTTAATCTCTCTTCCTAGCTATTAATCTACCGCGATCACTACTAGAAAAATGACCTTTAGTGACGGAATTTTCCGTCGCTAAAGACGAAATTCCGTCGCTAAAGGCCCCCAGCGACGGAATTTTTCCGTCGCCATTCCGTCGCTAATTTTTCGCCGAACCGACGGCGGCCTTTAGCGGCGGAAATTCTGTCGCTAAAGGTTGATTTTCAACGACGGAATTTTCCGTCACTGAAATTCAACCTTTAGCGACGGAAAATTCCGTCGCTAAAGGTGTTTAAAAATGAATTAAAATTAAATTTCAGCGACGGAAAATTCCGTCGCTAAAGGCTTTTAAAAATTAATTAAAATTGAATTTCAGCGACGGAAAATTCCGTCGCTAAAGGCGTTTAAAAATTAAATAAAATTGAATTTCAGCGACGGAATTTTCCGTCACTAAAGGCATTTAAAAATTAATTAAATTTAAATTTCAACGACGGAAAATTCCGTCGCTAAAGGCGTTTAAAAATTAATTAAATGTGAATTTCAACGACGGAAAATTCCGTCGGTGAAGGCGTTTAAAATTTAATTAAATTTGAATTTCAGCGACGGAAAATTCCGTCACTAAAGGCTTTTTACAAATTAAAAAAAAAATACCCAAATATACTATTATGATAAATTTTTGTACCTTATAATATAACAATTAATACTAAACTGAACATACAAAATAAACAATAATATAAAACCAATTTAAAAAAATCAAACTGTAAATTTTATTACAACAATCCATGTAAACCATATATAACAATTAATACCAAAAACTTGTTTCTAGAGTTAACTTGGAAATTTAAACTTGTACCAATAAACCATATCTAATAAAAAACCTAAAAATAAAATTAAAAAAATCCTACGACACGAGGATCAAGAAAAACTTTATCTTGAACACATTAAAATCATCTTTATCTTGCTCATGACTGTGTCTCTTTCCTGCTTGTGAAGAAAATGGCCAACATAAACTTGTTTATCAACATGCCATTTAACTTATCAATAGCACTTTGAGCGGCCTCTTCATTTTCAAACTGCACGAAACCGTAGCCTTTTGACTGGCCAGACGGATCAGTAGCTATCTTGCAGGAGAGGATATTGCCAAAGCTTGAAAAGGTATCATGTAATGCTTTGTTGTCAATTGCCTTGTCCAGGTTCTGCAAGCAAAAGAGAAACATGATTTATTAAGTAGTACAATGATTTGTAAGACAGCAAAATGTACATTTATGGTACAAGAAGATTTACAAAATAACGAAATTGGGTTACTGAACAAACTAAAAGATAGAAAATGTGCGACTTGTCAGAGAAACAAATAAATCTAACTATGTTGTCAAAACATGTACTAAAACTACAACTTATTTTCCAGCCACTCTACTATCTTCTCTCCATTGTCACATCATTCCAATTTCCAACAAAGATCACAAAAATGTACAATTATGCGTGTACTAATAACAAAGACCTAACTAGCTTCCCAAAAATGAAATAATACTCAGCAAATTATGCTCAGTCTTTCACCTCAAGCTTCTCTTCTTTCTCTATGGTGTCATGAGTAGTGATGCTGAAATATGGTTTCTCTTAATATAGTTGGTTGATTTTCCCTTGAGAAGAATCCATGAGAAGTAAACGTGCTAATATGACTTGGTACTTCCAAGAGAAACTCAACAAAAAAAGGAATTATATTTTGTTTATTAGAGACAAAAAACAGAGTAGTTAACGAGAAACTTAACATCAAATTGTGAAGTAGGAGAAGAATTCTATCATCAATGAAAATCCAAAGCGGATCGCAACGCTTCATGTGCATTCACTTTAGTACTCTGAGGTCAATTAAACTAGGGAAGAACAGAGCACCACATATTACTGAGACTGATGCAAAAAAATCTTTCCCTAGTCTATACAACAATTCCAATGCAGCCAAGCAACCCCAATGCATTCGTAAATCTAAAGAAGAGTAGACGAAGCCGGACCAACAAATTGCACCGAAACAACAAAAATAGCCAATCTATCAGAACTATTCCAAGTCGAATCTAATCATCCCACTAATGAATACGCATATACATGAGTTGTAAATTAGAAAAAAATTAGGCAGAAGAGAGTCGAATACCTTGATAAATATATTTGCAGCCCCACTTTTTTCAGTAAAAAATCAAGTGTCCAAGTAAAGTTTGAGAGAAACACAATTTTTCCAGCTCACAAGAAATTTACAAAATTCACATAGCCTGTTTCTTAAGCATAAACAATGGTCATAAAGACACTTCACTAAAACGGAAACCCAATAAATAGAGTAGACAATCTAACACACTTATACTTGCACACAAGTATAGCTTATTAACAGACACATGGCAATAAGACTCCTAGACATATAAAGGACTTCCATTTTTTCCAAGTGAAACCACAACATACAACAGGGTTTACAACAATAAGTGTGAAGACATGGAAGTGAAATGACCTGAACAGTAAACCTCTTGAGAATATGGAATTTTTTGATGCAGAAACAAAAACTGTTTCCCCCAAAACATTCAAAGTTTTAGTAAAAACTCGAAATTGGCTCTTCCACTACATTTCTTTGCAAATAGGTCCAAACATAGCAATGAAATCTCAATTATATGCTTCAATTAATTCAAGAGGGGTAGGAGAGCAATACCTGTGACTCTGTGAGGGCCTGAGGGGCACTGAAGCTGTGGCGGTGACTGGTGATACATTGACGTCGCCGGAGGAGTAGAAATCGGCGGTGGCGAAATCGGCCGGAGGAGAAAAATCGAAGCCGCCGGATCCGAAGCGTGATGGTTGGATGGGAGATAGAGCTTGGGATCTGACTTTGGAAGAGAAGACGGAGGCGGAGACGGAGACAGAGGCGGCAAAGGTAGAGGAGCAAAGAGGGAGCAGGAGAGTGTGTGAAAATTTGGGAAAGAAGACGAAGGGATTCACCAATAGGGATGAGAGAGAGAGTGCCGTGAGTTTAATTAGAAATGGAGAGTGTGTGAGAATTTGGGAAAACTATATAAAGTTAGGAGGGAATTTGGGGAAAATTGTGAGGGCGGGAGAGAAGAGCGGGAGGGAATTTGGGTGAAAATTGTGAGGGCGGGAGAGTGTGTGAAATTTTGGAAAAACCTATATAAAGTTAGGAGGGAATTTGGGGGAAAATTGTAAGGGTGGGAGAGAAGAGTGGGGGAGTGAAATTAATTACATGTTCCAAAAAAATGTATTTGAATATATTTGTTTTACTTGAATTTATTTTATTAAATAGATAAAACAATTTTATTTGAATATAGCAAAATTTATACTTTCAATTTATAGTTTTCATTTTACTTGAATTTAGATTAATAAAAACAAAATGTGAGTGCGCTCTACGCACGGGTGTAAAACTAGTTAAATATTATTATATTTTATAATATAATATTATTAAATTATCAAATACAATTTATTTTAAATATCAAAAGATTAACTACCACAAATATTTTTAAGTAAAAAATTAAAAATATATATTCAAAATTGTGAGGGCGGGAGAGAAGAGCAGGAGAGTGAAATTAATTACATGTTCCAAAAAAATGTATTTGATTATATTTGTTTTACTTGAATTTATTTTATTAAATAGATAAAACAATTTTATTTGAATATTTTCTAAATTTATACTTTCAATTTATAGTTTTTATTTTGCTTGAATTTAATTTAATAAAAACAAAATGTGAGCGCGCTCTACGCACGTGTGTAAAACTAGTTAAATATTATTATATTTTATAATATAATATTATTAAATTACCAAATCCAATTTATTTTAAATATCAAAAGATTAACTACCACAAATATTTTGAAGTAAAAAATTAAAAAATATATTCAAAATTGTGAGGGCGGGAGAGAAGAGCAGGAGAGTGAAATTAATTACATGTTCCAAAAATATTTATTTGAATATATTTGTTTTACTTGAATTTATTTTATTAAATAGATAAAACAATTTTATTTGAATATAGAAAAAATTTATACTTTCAATTTATAGTTTTTATTTTGCTTGAATTTAGATTAATAAAAACAAAATATGAGCGCGCTCTACGCAAGGGTGTAAAACTAGTTAAATATTATTATATTTTATAATATAATATTATTAAATTACCAAATCCAATTTATTTTAAATATCAAAAGATTAACTACCACAAATATTTTTAAGTAAAAATTAAAAAATATATTCAAAATTGTGAGGGCGGGAGAAGAAGCGAGGAGAGTGAAATTAATTACATGTTCCAAAAAATGTATTTGATTATATTTGTTTTACTTGAATTTATTTTATTAAATAGATAAAACAATTTTATTTGAATATTTTCTAAATTTATACTTTCAATTTATAGTTTTTATTTTGCTTGAATTTAATTTAATAAAAACAAAATGTGAGCGCGCTCTACGCAAGGGTGTAAAACTAGTTAAATATTATTATATTTTATAATATAATATTATTAAATTACCAAATCCAATTTATTTTAAATATCAAAAGATTAACTACCACAATTATTTTAAGTAAAAAATTAAAAAATATATTCAAAATTGTGAGGGCGGGAGAGAAGAGCGGGAGAGTGAAATTAATTACATGTTCCAAAAAAAGTGTATTTGAATATATTTGTTTTACTTGAATTTATTTTATTAAATAGATAAAACAATTTTATTTGAATATTTTCTAAATTTATACTATCAATTTATAGTTTTTATTTTGCTTGAATTTAATTTAATAAAAACAAAATGTGAGCGCGTTCTACGTTAAGCTAAGTAAAGTTAAGTTAAGTTAATCTAAGTTAAGTTAAGTTATGTTAAGTTAAGTTAAGTTAATTTAAGTTATGTTATGTTACGTTAAGCTAAGTTAAGTTATGTTACGTTAAGTTAAGTTAAGTTATGTTACGTTAAGTTAAGTTAAGTTACGTTATGTTAAGTTATGTTAACTTAGGTTAAGGTTAAGTTACGTTACGTTTAAGTTAAGTTAAATTAAGTTACGTTAAGTAAAGTTAAGTTAAGTTACGTTAAGTAAAGTTAAGTTAAGTTACGTTACGTTAAGCTAAGTTAAGTTACGTTACGTTAAGCTAAGTTAAGTTATGTTACGTTAAGTTATGTTAAGTTAAGTTATGTTATGTTAAGTTACGTTAAGTTAAGTTAAGTTAAGTTAAGCTAAGTTAAGTTATGTTACGTTAAGTTAAGTTATGTTAAGTTATGTTACGTTACGTTAAGTTATATTAAGTTACGTTAAATTAAGTTATGTTATGTTATGTTAGGTTAAGTTACTTTACGTTACGTTAAGCTTAGTTAAGTTACATTATGTTAAGCTAGGTTCAGTTATGTTAAGTTACGTTAAGTTAACGGTCAATCGTACTTCATTAAACCATTTCGCCAATAGGCGTAGCATGTTTTCATGTTATAATGGTCCATCTTACTCCATTATAACATTTCGCCAATAGACGTAGCGTGTTTTCATGTTATAATGTTCTATCGTACTCCATTATACCATTTCGCCAATAGGCGTATTGTGTTTCATGTTATAATGGTCTAAGTTCAGTTATGTTAAGTTATAATGGTCTAAGTTCAGTTATGTTAAGTTACGTTACGTTAAGTTAAGTTAAGTTAAGTTACGTTATGTTAAGTTAAGTTAAGTTAAGCTAAGTTAAGTTAAGTTAAGTTAAATTAAGTTCAATTAAGTTAAGTTACGTTACGGTTAAGTTAAGCTAAGTTAGGTTAAGTTAACCTAAGTTAAATTAAATTAAGTTAAGTTACGTTACGTTAAGCTTAGTTAAGTTACGTTATGTTAAGCTAAGTTCAGTTGTAACGCCCCATAACCTTGCACGTGCATTCCATGCTTGCACTTATGCTTTCTTGGTTGATTGCGATCATGTTTACCTAGTTTATAAACGTCTTAGAATTAATCTTAAATCATTCTTGAAGTTCTTAACATGTTTAGAATCACGAAAGTCCGTTTGTTGAATCGCCGGTTTGATCGTTTTGAATTTAGCCTTAGCGATTCCCCTCGTTGCTCGTATTTGCTTCTATTTCGACGTACGAAGTGTTCGTTGAGTTCTTGGCTTTATATTCAGGTCTTAATCATGTTGAAACAAGTCTCTTTCATGTCCAAGACATCCTAGTTTGAATGACGTTTGATTGTAGTTTGATTCGTTGTTCATTCGTCGCGTGGTTCGCGCCTTGTTCTACCTTGTTCCGGGAGTTGTTCGGGTGTGTTTCCGACTCATTTTGAGTAGGGTTAGACCTTAGAATGGTTGCCCAAAAGTTTGGGACCATTTAGATCAAGTTTAGATCAAGTTTTAGGCATTCTGGAGCCGAGGCGGCCGCATGGGAGCTGGTGAGGCGCCCGCCTCAAATACAGGGAGCAATTGAGAATTGGTCTGAACTTGGGGGAGGCCCCAGAGGTTGAGGCGGCCGCATGGCCTTGGGTGAGGCGCCCGCCTCACCTGCTGCTCTGCTACGGGTTGATTTTCTCCTGTTTCGGAATTTGACGAATTGTACACTTCAAACCCCTACTTAAACCTATCCTAAACCTCCCTAACCCTTCCTACTTAAGTCCTAACATCCCTAACTTATTTTTAATGATGGATTAAGAAGCTTGTTGATCATCCAAACCCTATCCTAAGAATCTCAAAGGGACCACAAGAGTTTGACACATGTCCCACTCACCCTTTTGACCACATATAAGCCCCAAATCAGATTTTTGACCCTCATTCTCACCCTCTCTCTTCCAAAAACGAATTTCATCTCTCTCAAGGTTCTTCCATGGCTTCTTGAGGTCTCATCCCTTGGTCTTCATCAACCATTCATCATTTGCCCAAGAGCCTTTCATTAAAGTTGTAGAGCTCGAGAAGGGGAGCATTTCCATCCGAATAGTTTCTTCATTTGCTTTCGTTGGTGTTGAACTTGTAAGTTACTCTTCTTCATTTTAGTACCCATTGACCCTAAGGAAACAAAGTTTATGATGTGTGAGGTCAATGGGGACACATAGTTGCTTCCTACGAATTTTGAATGTATAATTTTGCTAGGAGCATGTCTAGGTTGATTCTTGCCTTTGGATGTTGAAATTACTCTTTCACTATGATTAATTGAGGTCTTGAACATGTTAGAAGTAATGTAATATGTTTGTTGATGAAAGTGAAATTTATTTGGGAATGCCCTAAATTATGCCTATTTGGTATGTGTGACATTGGTTAAGTGTTGTATCCTTAATATTGGACTATATGTTGACCATAAATTGTATTAAAATGTTTTAGGTGAATTTATGCCTTGTTGAACTTAGAAGTGACCTAAGTTGGGTTATGAAGCATATAGCTTCAATTTCCCTAAAATTGGGAATTTAGTGAAAAGACTCAACGGAGTCGACTCTAGGGAAGAATTGAACATGTTAGACTCTAATTTCAATCCCTACGAAGTTTGAACGTCATTTGACTTGGTTTACTCAAGTATGAGTTGGTTAAATTGATTGTAACAAGTTGTTATGAAAGATTGGTATTTGTGCTAATTATTGCCTTGATGTGTTTTCTGGTATAGATTAACACCTTACTTTGTCGGACGAATCCGCTCATGTCGGATTCGGTCCTTAATTGGTTTAAAGTCAAGTAAATATCTACTTGTGCATTGCATTGAGTCCAGCTGGCATAATTGGTTTGTTTATCAAAGTCCGGGTGAGACGATGCATCGCCTTCACGAATTATGGGATTCGTGCTCGCTATGGATCGCCGCACCTGGGACTTCACACACCCCTCCACTGTGGGCCGCAGTGGGGAAGTAGCCCCTTGCCGACGCTTAAGTGCCGCATTGGCTTGCTATTGAAATCGAGTAGGTTCTCTGATGAGTCGATGAATTCACATAACATCGATGGCACGAACTAGTAATGTAATGTGTGTTTGCAGAGCTACGAAGCGGCCGTGACTATCATATCCTACTTGTATGATTTACTTTACGCACTTATGTGAATAAGGTGCTAAGTGTTAAATGATGATAATATGCCATAATTGCGATAATATGCCATATTAGTGATAAATGTCATGCTATAACATGAACATGCATATTTTGGTAACTTACTAAGTCTTTCGACTTACTCTATTTGTTTGCTTTGTTTTCCTTAGATCAAAGCCGAGGTGACGTTCCACGCTAGATTCACGCATTCGCTTGGACGTGTGAGCAAGGTTGCTCTTTTGGACATTAATTGGTTAATCTTGTATTTTGGAAAGGACGATGGGAAGCAAGTCATGTAGACTTAGCTTGGGTTTTTGTGTTGTAGTAACTTATTATTAATACTTGTAATCTTTTGGTATGCCGACTATAAGTCGCGCTTGTTTATATGTGTGTATGGTTCATCATAGTTTCTTCCGCTAAAGCGCTTAAAGTATTATTATTGTTGTTATTGTCTCCGGCATGTCGTGGCCGTTGAGGTTTATTAAGCATGTGTTAATTGTAGGAGTAGTTGTTGTTCCTACTGTAACGCCGATGACTTGTTTAATTCAGGTTGTTTTTCCGGCCAAGTGTAGCCGAGTTGTTAATTGTCTGAAATGTTGCGCCACGTGAATTTTAAAACCCTACTTATGCATGCTTATGTGTTTAACTTGATTATTTGGACGGCGCGATCCGGGATCTCGCATTGGGGTTCGGGTCGGGTCGTCACAGTTGGTATCAGAGCTATAGGTTAGCTGTCGGCCAGGATAGGTTCCATGGCCTAGGTGGGTTGGTTATTTGTGTGATGATTCTAACGTCGAGTGAATTCTTGTAGGAGATCGATGGATAATCCTAGGAACGGAAATGGCCGCAGAGGTAGGCCCAGCGAGAACCCCGAACCTCGAAGTTGAGGTACCGCCGTAATCCCAGTGGGTCCGGATATGGCGTAATTACACCGTAGGTTGATGGCTTTTCTCGGCAAGCCGTGGAGGTCAAGCTGGGGGAGTACCACCACCACCTCCACCACCGAGACCGAGGACTGACAACACTCTCCTAGAGAGATTCCTTAAGTTGAAGCCTAGTGCATTTCTTGGGGAGCCAAACCCTAAGGAGGCTGAATTGTGGATGGAAGAGATGATCAAAATCTTATCTATGTTGGAGTGTACCGATGAAGAGAAGGTCAGGCTAGCGACATTTAAGTTTAAGGGAGCCGCCGAGCATTGGTGGACCGTGTTGAAGGAAAGTTGGGAGATGCAACAAGTCCCTATTACTTGGGCTAATTTTCAGAGGGAATTTAAGAATGAGTACGTACCGGATGTGGTTCGCAACCAAAGGGAGAAAGAATTCTATAATCTTGAGCAAGGTACCATGATCTGTGGGCGGAAGTATTCTCGAAGTTCACCGAACCGAGCCGTTATTGCACGATTTGATTCCTACTGAGGCTCGTGAGAACACATAAGTTTGTTAAAGGGTTGAGGACCGAATTTAGGAAGCGTATTCTAGCACTTAAGCTCACCGACACGGACCGCAGCTTGATAGAGCTTATGAGGTTGAGCAAGATATCGAGGAGCACCGAGTCAAGGGTAATTCGGTATTGCACGATGCACTCACTCGTAACACCAATCGTGGAATAATTCAAAGGCGTAAGAGGATACCAAGGGAACCGGATAGGAGAGGTGGAGGCCAAGGTAGGCCACAATCGGGGAAACAGGTAACAACACTTCTTCTACTGGGCGCAAGGGTCTCGCAATGAGACTATGATTTGTTCGCTCGCCAAGCCGGGCACACACCAAATGATAGGTGTTGGGGAAAGACCGGAAGTGTTTCATCTGTGGAGACGGGACTCATGTGAGGAAGGATTGTCCCAAATATAAGGCCAATCACCGTGGCGCCAGGGGCTAAGAGAGATATGGATGGTAAACCGAAGGTTCGTGGTCGTGTGTTTGCGCTGATCGCGAGGTTCGTGGGATCTACGGCAAGTGATAGGAGGTACTCTTTCTATATTTGATCATAAGGCTCGAATTCTCATAGATCCGTGGTCTTCGCATTCTTATGTTGCTCGCACTTTGTTGAGAATCTTTGCGTATTGCCTCAATCTTTGCCATACTTGCTTGAAGTGTCTACCCCGCCGGGGAATATATGCTCGGCCTCGAGGTGTTTAGATCTTGTGATGTTTTGGTGGGTGACCACACTTTGCATGCGGACTTGGTAGTTCTCCCTATACGTGATTTTGATGTGATTCTTGGCATGGACCGGTTATGTGCTTATCATGCTATAGTTGACCGCCATAGGAAGAGGGTTACTTTTTATATGCCTGTGTGCCCGAATTTACTTTTTGTGGGTGATCAAGCTGCCGAGTGACTTGCATTTCATTTCTCGCTAAGGGCTAGAGAAAATTGTTGTCTCAAGGGTGTACCGGTATCTTGCTCGTTGTTGATAAGAAGAGGTCTTCGCCGAAGCTTAGAGGAGGTCCCTAGTATGTGAGTTTCCCGATGTGTTTTCTACCGATCATGCTATGCCACCCGATAGAGAACTAGAGTTTTGTATTGAGCTTATTCCTGGACTTCACCGATTTCTAAGGCACCGTATAGGATGGCACCATGAGCTTAGAGAGTTGAAAACTCGCCAGTGTGAACTCCTTGAGATTGGTTTTATTAAACCGAGTGTGTCGCCTGGGGCGCACCTGCCTTATTTGTGAAGAAGAAGGATGGGAGTTTGTTATGCATAGATTATCGAGAATTGAATAAGGTGACCGTTAAGAACAAATACCCACTACCCCACATTGATGATCTTTTTGACCAATTGCAAGGGTCTATCGTTATTCTAAGCTTGATTTGCGATGGGGTTACTATCAATTGAAGGTTAGAGAGGAAGACATTCAAGACAAATTTTCGCACTAGATATGGGCACTTTGAATTTGTGGTGATGCCGCTTTGGGTTGACGAATGCGCCAATGTGTTTATGGACTTGATGAACCGTGTCTTCCATAGTTATCTTGATTGTTTTGTGGTAGTCTTCATTGATGACATCTTAGTGTATTCGAAATCTCTGAGGAGCATGAGAAACACTTGAGGATTGTCTTGTCTATTCTTCTGAGAAACAAATTTTATGCGAAGTTTAGCAAATGTGCCTTTGGCTTGAGGAAGTGTCCTTCTTGGGGCATATCATTTCTAGCCGAGTAGCCGCTGATCCTTCTAAGGTTCAAGCGGTGACGAATTGGAAGAGACCTAGTTCGGCTACCGAGGTTCGAGTTTCTTGGGTCTAGCGGGTTATTACCGGAGATTTATTGAGGGATTTTCTGATCGTGACTCCTATGACGAAATTGACACGTAAGAACGTGCCGCTTGTTTGGAGCGAGAAATGTGAAGCTAGTTTTCAAGAGCTTAAGAAGCGGTTGACGCCGGCACCTATTTTGGCTTCGCTTAGTGGAGGAGATAATTTTGTGATTTATAGCGATGCTTCTAAGGAAGGTTTGGGCTGTGTGTTGATGCGTAATGGTAGGGTTATCGCTATGCGCCGAGGAAGTTGTCTATTCATGAGCGTAATTACCCGACACACGATATGGAGTTGGTCGCGATTATTTTCGCATTGCATAAATGGAAACACTACTTGTATGGAGCTAAATTTGAGATCTTCACCGACCACAAAAGTTTGAAGTACTTGTTTTCCCAAAAGGAGTTGAACATGAGGCAAAGAAGATGGATGGAGAAACTAAAAGACCATGATTGCACTATCTTGTATCATCCGGGAAGGCAAATGTAGTAGCGATGCCTTGAGTAGAAGGTTCATATGTCGTGTATGATGGTTAAGGAGTGGAAGATGTTGGAGGACTTGCGTGATTGGAGTCCTAGTGTTTTTGATAGAGGAGTGTGATTTTGCGAATGTTCGTGCTACACCGCTTTGTTTGGGAAGATTAAAGAAGCGCAAAAGGATGATCCTGAGTTGAAGAAAATCATTGACGGGTTGGTCGAGAATGTATCGCCTCGATTTTGCGCGATTAATAGTGAGGGTACTTTGACATTTCGAGGTCGAATTTGTGTTCCTTCTAATGATGACTCAAGAGGTTGGTTCTTGATGAGGCTCATAAATCGAGGTATACCATTCACCCTGGGAGCACGAAGATGTACTTAGATCCGAAAAGACAATTTTGGTGGAAGGGTATGAAGAGAGAAATTATGAGTATGTGTCAAGGTGTTTGACTTGTCGCCAGGTTAAGGCCGAGCATCGAGGCCTCAAGGGACTTCTACAACCACTTGAGATTCCCCGAGTGGAAATGGGAGTTCATTACTATGGATTTTGTGATGTGGTTATGCCAAGACGCGAGAGGTTTTAATGCGCTTGGGTTATAGTTGACAAGATTGACTAAGTCCGCACACTTCATTCCTATAGCTATCACTTATTCGTTGACTCCGCTGGCGCCTTTGTATATCCGTGAGATCGTGAGACTTCATGGCGCACGGTGAGTATTGTATCCGATAGAGATCCGAGGTTCACATCTAGATTTTGGCAACGGTGCAGAGGCTTTGGGGACCAAATTAGACTTCAAGATGTTTTTCATCCGCAAACGGATGGTCACCCGAGCGATTGATTCAGATTTTGGAGGACATGCTTCGAGCTTGTGCCGTGGATTTCAAGGAAAGCCGATTCTCACTTACCTTAGCCGAAGTTTATGATAATAACAGCCTACCACGAGTATTCAGATGGCGCCGTATGAAGCTTTGTATGGACGTAAGTGTAGATCGCCAATTTGTTGGGATGAAGTTGGAGGCGAAACTTTGGGGTTCCGAGTTAGTGCAACAATGGCTGAGAGCGTGAAGTTGATTAGAGATCGTTAACCGCCAAAGTCCACAAAAGAGTTACGCGACAATCGAAGACGAGATCTTGAGTTCCAAGTGGGAGACTACGTGTTCTTGAAGGTGACACCGAGGAGAGGTACGAAGAGGTTTGGCAAGAAAGGGAAGCTTACACCGAGGTACATTGGCCCATTTGAGGTTCTTGAGAGGTCGGGACTTACGCATCGCATTGCATTGCCACCGCCACTTTCGGAGACTCATAATGTATTTCATGTTTCCATGTTGCGAAAGTATTTGAAGGATGATACCCATGTACTTGAGTATGAAGAGATCACGCTTGAAGCGGATATGTCTTATGTCAAAAGCCCGAAGATTTTGGATACCAAAGAGCAAGTGCTACGAACCAAGAAGATTCCCTTAGTTAAAGTTCTTTGGAGAAACCACAACATTGAAGAAGCGACTTGGGAGACTGAAGCGAGATGCCGAGAAGCATCCACATTTGTTCGACGAATCTGGTAAGAATTTGGACTAAATTCCTAAAGGAGGGAGAGTGTAACGCCCATAACCTTGCACGGCATTCCATGCTTGCACTTATGCTTTCTTGGTTGATATTACTGCACCCTAAATGTTTCACCTAAAACCGAATTATAACATGTTTAGAATGTTCACTAAAGTCCGCTTGTTGAATCGCCGGTTTGATCGCTTTTGAATTTAGCCTTAGCGATTCCCCTCGTTGCTCGTATTTGCTTCTTATTTCGACGTATCAAGTGTTCAAGTTGAGTTCTTGGCTTTTTATATTCAGGTCTTAA
>CM028384.1:37863483-37919018 GCA_013146195.2 Codonopsis lanceolata | reverse complement strand
TACTTGAGCCGCTTCCAGCCGGGCATCGAACCTCGCCACTTCGGTCAAAGCTGCATCTCACTCCTTCAAAATTGAATCCCTCTCCCCAGCAATTGCCGAAAGTCTCCGTCGGTTTCCTCACCTTCTTATCGGACCATCGACTGATCCGACTTATTCCTCCGCCCTCTCATCTCTCAAAGAGAGCTTTGGCCTCATCAAGCTTAGCAGCCTTCTGGTTATTGTCGCTCTCCAAGGACTCCACCTTGGCCTTCAGGATATTTCTCTCTTCCTCACCCAAGCGAGCCTCTCGGCGCATTTTCTTCTCGCTATTCGCCGTTCGACCAAGGCGAGTAGACAACGACTTCACTACGGCACAAGCCTGCAAAAAATGAAAATCAACCAATTATCAAGTTGAAACAAAAATGAGATGAATTTGAAACAAAAAAGGGATTAAAGGCATACCTCGCCGGTTATCAGGCCAAAGCGACCTAGCAGCTGGGCAGAGCTAAGAGAGTTCATCACCCCAACTAAGTCTTTGGGTAGCAGGGAAGCCACCCACCAAGCAGAGTGGTAATCTCATCGTAGGGCGATAAGTCGAAGTTACTTGAGGGAGGGCGTCGGCGATACATTTGGCCAAGTCTTTGGCGCTTCTGATGGTCGGCAATGTGAAGTCGTCCTCAACCAAGGCACTCCGACCTCTTAGAGGCAGGGGGGAACCTTCCTCAGCCACAGCTTTCCCCTTTCTAGCAGGAAAGGGCCGACCAACACCCTCCACCCCATCATCGTCTTCATCAATAAGTTTCATCACCTTCCTTTTTCGTTTATTCGACTTGGTTTTTTGTGGAGAAGGATCGACGATGGGAACAACAATGACGGCCGGGGACTTGGCGGATGCAGCCGGTGGAGGTGGGCTCGAGGATATGACCACAGGAAGGGTCTTCTTCGACCCGGCCCCTCGAGAGGAAGTGGAAACTGCCTTCACAATTTTCGCTGCAGGGGCAGCTACCCCCTCGGTCAAAGGTTGGGTCGGTAGGCCATAGCCTCTTGTTATATCGGCAGCGGCGGTCTCCAGCACAGCGTGACGACCTACAGCCGACTCTTTCCGACTCCTCGTTAGATTCATTCGGGCATCGAGATTCCTCATTTCTGAAAAGCAGAAGAATTAAAATGAGAACAGATTACAGGAAAGTAATGAATAAGTAAAGAAAGAAAAAGGAGAAAGTATTCACGATGGTCCGGGCAGGGCTCTTCGGCTCCCAAATTCTGGCAAGACAGACAATCTTTCTTGAAGACGAGGTTCCTATGCACCAACCACCCCGGATAGGTGTCGACCTCAGGCATCGTGCATCGAGGATTAAGACTCCGGATATCCCTGGCCGACATCCTGACCAACCTAAACAATTCCTCGGTGTTGGAAACCGAGCTCTAATCGAAAACGAGGGGATTCTCGCCATGTACGTCCAAATACTCCTCCATAGCCTTTTTGGCAGTCTCTTCATATTCGGTCATGGGTGGGGCAGGAGACAACGACTTCACCAACTCTACTGCATTGTGAGGAACGGGGAAATTCCATCCACGCCGACTTTCTACGATCAAAACCTTATCGGCCCAATGCCCTGTCTTACTGGGAGACCGAGCGAAGAGGTTAACCCCGTTGTTATGATGCTTGCACTGAAGGCGACCCAGAGACATGTTGACGCCGAAGTAATTCTTAAACAGAGGAAGAGTGGGCTTGAAGCCAAGCACTCATGCAAGGGCACAAGAAATCGACGATACCTCACCAAAGTCGAGGGACAAATCTGAGGGTGGGCCAGGCCTCATCAAGGAGCTCGCACACAAATGGATCTAATGGCAGCCGAAGTCCCACTTCGAAGAAGGAAACATAAAAACCAACTCCACTTCGGAGGAGTCTCAGCTCGGGAAGGGACAAACTTAGTTCAGGCGCGTACCCCCAAAAATCCATGGGACTATGGTTAAATTGGTTACTCCAAGTCTCTACGTCCTCGGGGCTAATATGATTACGCCACCCTCTCAACCATCTACCCCCGAGCTTACCGCCCTCCTCGACGATGTCCTCGTTCGCTTTAGCCTTATCGAGCCGAGCCTTTTTGCCTGTTTTGCTCACCCGGTCTTCCACCTCGGGTGCCGAAGAAGAACCAGCAACAGCCTTCTTTCTCTTTTCTTCGCCAGCTCCGCATTTTTCTTCATCATCCTCGTGCGTGCCTCGAACTTCGGTGAAAAAAGTTTCAGTAGAGATCAAAATAGGCTTGATCCCTTGTCCATCGCAGATATACATCTGAGACCCAAGAGGCCGATCCTCGACCTTCCAGGACTCGTCCTCACGCGAGGGAAGCCCCTCCAGGTCGTAACCAGCGGCTAGTAGTAGCCTCCTCGCCTCACTGGGGAGAACAGCCTCCCAGTTTCCATCTGTTTGTTTGTACACCCGGGATAGAGTGGGAGACCGAGCATAAATTGCCCCAGGATTCGCCTTTTTAGCCCTCATTGCCGAGGAAAGTACCGAAGGAGAGGGGACTTTTATGGAAGACGACGAGGATGACTGGGAAGGGGATTTATACGCTACGTTTGAGGAAGAATGGTCGGGAGTACGACGCGAAGACTCAGACCCATAACTCATAAAATACCTTGACAATAGAAACTAAGTGCAAAACTTAAGCAAAGAAGCAGAAGGATACCTGAAATGGAGGAAGGCGAAGCGAAGAGAGGCGAGGAACAGGACGGGAACCTAAAAGGAGAAACCCGCCGGCGTTAGTACAAAATGCAGAAACCGGTAACCGCTCGCCGGAGAAAGAAATACAATGCTTAAGGCTCACCGAAACGACTTAGAAAAAGGGCACAAGTAAAGGAAGATGAAGCAAGAGAGAAAGGTGAACCCAGAGCACTGTGTTTGAGGAGTCAAGGACGACGGGAGAGGGACTGAACGGCGAAATCTGGCAGAAAACTAAGGATGCCGGGAAATCGCTCAAAGCGGGAAAACCAGAGAGTAAGCAGAAGTGTAGAAGGCACGACAAAACTTCGGTTTTATACGACCCACAAATGACCGGGTCGACTCGACTCCGAGCACGCGGACCCTATCCCACCAATCGTTGCTCGACGCGTGGCCCCGGTTATCGAAACGACGTCGCCAAAATTGAGGAGTAGCGGCGCCGTAATTCCGGATATTAAATGAAAAGCCGGCTGAATGACGCTTCGGGAAACGTGTTATTAATGAGACGTGACCCCAACCGACGCCACCATTTCGACCACCAAAGCAAGCTCGTCCCGAGGAACTTGTCAAGCAAGTCCTCGAATATCCCCGAAATTAAAAAACGAGGACGCTCTAATTAACAAAGGAGACTTCAATCGAGGATAAGTCGAGTTATACTTTCCAAGTTTGGGATAAATCCCCGCACTTAGAAAGTCGGGGGCAACTGAAAGGACTCAATAATCCGCTTCCCACATGGCCGACACGTGGCAGCCAGAACGACCTGGTCCAGCCGAGGATCACCCTTAGTCCGAGCAAACCGAGCACGATCAGGCCGACCAAAGCCAGTCCGAGTAAAATCACTCCGAATGAGCCGAGCATTGTTAGGCCGACCTAAAATGACCCGGCATCGATCGAGACCGAACGTCATAATAGACGAGGATGCGGACCCGACCGACCAAGCGACCATGAGAGCTCATGGTCGACCCAGTGACTAGACCGACCTGAACGAGGAGACGTCATCAAAGTACAAAATACGCCAGGTGGCTCAGCTTAATTGGAGAGACACCAACGTGCTATGCACCCGCCGCACCACTCACGGTTCACTTTCTCCTGATACTCTAACATACCTGACAAAAGTGAGAACCAATGAGACCCAGCCAATTCGGCCGACCAACAGATTTGGTCTCCATCGTGTGTATCCTTCCCTGTCTTGCAATCCAAGCCTGGAGAGGAGTATAAATAGAGAGCATGGCCAGCTTCTTGAGGTACGAAACTATTCATACTTAGCAATCCTCCTGCACAAACACATAAGAATATTCACGGTGATCTCAGGGAACGCCTATGCTCACCTTTGTTATCCCATCACTGACTCTCACACCGGAGGGCTTTAGCTGGGATAACCTCCCAGCTCCCTTACCGGTGTTTCTCTTGCTTCTCAGGTCACAGGCACAAGGCATAAGAAGAATCGGGGGCATCAGTACGAAAACCAGCCAGATATCCGCTTTCCAGTGTTCATAGTGACATCTCAACATCCAGATCAGCTCCACGTAAACACCAAACATAGTCACTCATTATTTGGTGTGATCAAATATAATATATTACAAATATTTTATATTCTCTTATAGTAGGTTTGTGATGGTAGTCTTGGGATTTGGATTATGTTTGTTCATAAGAAAGGGATTGAGATGGGCGGGACTGGGACAGGAACTGGAATCTGGGCTGGCTTCTTCATCCAAGACTCACATTAACTTTCTATTTATATATACAATACTTAGAAATACTCAGTATTATATTTCTATTCACTATACTCTTTATTTTGAGATCTTTATGTTTCCATAAAAAGTTCTCTTTTAAAAATTATATTTATAATTTTCATAATTTTTCATCATTACACTCACTTGTGTTTTATGTGTATTGGTTGATATTATGTATTTTTTTAATTTTGATCGGCTTCAATGACACTAATCTTAAAGGTCTTCGAATTTTGTTATGTAATAGTAATAGTAGTAATAGTCATACATGTTCAATGACAAATGTTGTATAGAAGAAAATATTCCATTGTGGAGTAATAACTTTTTTCAAATTTATATGAGTTTCTATATTTAATTTTAATGTTTATTTTTTTGGTTTATTTTGTTCATATTAAAAATTTTAATCGTATATTATTCAAGTTTCTATATAGATATGATTTTCAAACGATATACACTCCGTGCATCGCACGGGTGAGTTACTAGTTAATATCTGTAATACGGTTTTACAGGAGACGTACTCTTAGAATTATTTCCTCCGTTCTGGGGAAAGAGTCCCCGTTTGAAAGTCAATTTGTTTTTAAAAAATGATATTTATAGTAGTTCATTAATAATAAAATGATATTTGTATACCTTAAATTTTAAAAATATATTTTTAAAATGAAACAACCCAAAATAAAATGATGGACTATTTGTCCAGAATGTAGGGAATTTTTAGGAAGTGGTGGGGTAATATATGAATTGAGTTGTGCGACATTGAATGTCAAAAAATGCAAAAAGTAGGAAATGAAAATAGAAGAAGGAAAATAAAGAATGATGTCATGCGAAAAAGTCATAGGTAATCTACAAAATTTGAATGTTTGTTTTATTTTCCAGTTCTTTTGTTGGTCATAAGATATAGGTTATAAATATCGATTAAAGTTAACTGAATGAAATTTTTGAGTTGATTTCAGATACTTTGTAAGTTTTGTATTGGTCGTACACTCTTACCCGATTCACTAATTAGTGCTTGGTCTTCGTGTACGAGGATACCTTACTTTTTTATTTTGGGGATAATCGGATCGGTTTAACTCATAAAAACATCTGTGTTTTTATTTAATCGGTACAAGATAATTTTGTGACGAAATGACAAGTATATTTTTAATGAAATTTGATCATGCATGCGTTGCATAGTAATTCCAAGTTGATGCAACACAATTTCAATTTTTTCATCATAAATCTGATTTGTGCATCGAGATTTATTTTTGTATTACAATACTAAATTGATACATCATAATTCCAAATAGTTGCATCACGAATCAAATAGTTGCCCCAAATTAAAAGTCAGTGCAAATTCATGTGATCGGTAATCAAAATGATTGTTTCCAATATATGGATTTAAAGAGAGGCATATTTACTTGAGATTGAGAGAGAGAGAGAGAGATAGGCAGGGAAAGGAAGAGAGTGAAAGAGAATGAGAGACGTACAAAACAAATTTCGAATATTTTAGAAACAATTTTATAAATATAGATACTTAATACAATACATGTGAAATATTTAATACAACAATTTTTTTATAAGTAGACCAAATTGCCCTTTTCTCATTTTATGAAAAGAAAAAAAAAGGTATATGGACTGGGCTGGGCTGGGCGAGGGCCAGGCCAGGCGGTGTAAGCTAGGCTAGGGGCGGAGGATGGTGGCACGGCGGCGGTGTTCAACCAATTTTTTTTTTTTTTGCTGTTGTTGTTTAAATATATGTGACTAAGGGTAATATAGTTTTTTCACAATAAAAATTGATGTATTAAGTATTTCACGTGTTGTATTAAACATGTCCATTTTATAAAAATGTCTTTATCCGGTTAAGATAAAAAAAACGGTATTGCTTAGGTTGAAACTTTAGTAAAAGGGACAATCCGCAATTTATCCTTTTATTTTTATGGTGTACTAAAATTTTAGTCATGTACTTTTGAATTTGAAAAATATTTTAAAAAACTAAAAAAAGATATTTAAAGTAGAGTAGGTCTCTAATGAGATTATGTTACAGATCTCAATTCGTAAGACAAAGTCCAAATCTCTCACAACTCAACCCACTAACGCATTGTGGGTCAGGTCAAAGATCATTTTTATATAAAAAAATACTCGTAAGATAATATTTTTTAGGTTTTTGCCTTTGTTTCATTTTTTTTTTTTTTGTTGCCTTTATAGGAACGGCAAAATTAAGGGGTCACCAATGTCATTTAATGGGTGAAATTCAGACTGGTCCCATGTGGTGAAATATTAATAGGAAAAGTACATGATATTTTTTTAAAACTATTAAGGTACATTTTTGTGGAAAAATGACGAAGATATCCGTAATGAACAAAAAATATGCGCAGACAAATCCCCCACCCTAATTTTGGCATCAAAATGCACAATTGAAGTATGTCCACATTTGGGCATCACAATGCACAATTAAAATTTGTTCAAACTTTGGCATCACAGTGCACAATTGAAGTATTTACAAAATTTGGCCTTGCAATACACAATTGAATCTGTCCAAATTTAGGCATTGCAATGCCAAAATCTCTGCCCCAATTTCGGCATCACAATGCACAATTGAAGGCAATGCACAACTGAAGTCTGCTCCAATTTGGGCATGCAAAAATTAACATTGGAATGAATAAATTGAATTAACAACAATTTATTCACAAAAATTTAATGTTCTATTTACTGCATTTATTCAAATGTATCATTTATGTATCGCGGTTCACCAATATATACAATGCGATGTGTAGCTTGTTTTAATGGCAACGAATTATGTACCTCGATTCACATAAATTTATAACATTCGACTGATTGAAAACATTAATTACCTTGCAAGAATCCTAAATGTTCATTCTGAAACTTATAACAATAGAAATTTTAATTGCATCGATGGGTATAACACTAACTAATAACAATCCTGCCAACAAAATCATGTTTTCGCAATCTTCATCATTCGATAAATAACAATTGACATGAGATATCACAAAATATTTAAAACTTAAATTTCTTGATTCAACATTCAAATATTTTCCTATTACCGATTGAACCAAATCATCAAAATGAAATTTAATAGAAACCTTAAAAACAACAGTATGTCTCTTAAATTTAAGCAAAAACTTTATGAGTTTATCCATTCGATACAGAAGAATATGATTTAAAATAAAGGATATGCGATTATTATTTAAATGCAAGACTACTATGTGTTAGTGACTCTTTTGTGTTCGCTTAATTTCTACACACGAAAATACTTCGACAGAAGGAGTGGCGTTTTAGGAAGAAAATACAAAAAATGACTATTGTGATTTTTAAGAAAAAAATGTATTTTATCGATTATAATTTCACAAAAGTAGACCGGCCATAATTAATCCTAATTTAATTTGGTTCCATGAACTCGGATTGGAACAAATCTCACATTACGTAGGGAAATCACATAGATTGGGACCTTTACGCGAAAGTTGGTCAATATGAAAAGTAAAGACACGCTCAAAATTGGATTGGGCCACAGGGCCAGGCCGACAACTAGATACGTAGTGCCTGGTCTCACCTATTGAAATTACCAAGTAAAACAATTAACAAATCATAACTCTTTTATGATATGAATCGCACAAAGTCCACGTCAACATATTTCAAAAATCTATCATTAAAAATATTTAATTAAAATTCAAAATTTACGATTTATCCTTAATTTTATGCCTAGAAATACGTACGATGATCACATTTGCAAATCTCAATGAACGATAATCAAATTAATATTTCATAATTAGTACTATTGTAAAAAATAATAATTTTTCTTTTATGAACTAAACTATGGTGATGGAAATTGAATGATCAAAGAGAAAATCTAGGAAATTAATTTTTATTTAAGTATATAAGAATATTATTGGAATACATATATTTTTTGCTTTAAAAAATGTAGACACCATATAGAAAATAAATGCTCTCTCTCTCCAATAAAATATTATGCATAATTGCAAAATTATACAATTTCTTCTTACAAGATGCATTATGCATAAATAGCATAAGTAAAATTTTCACTCCATCCATTTTAAGAAAGCGATTTATATTTTTCTTTTAGGCCGTTCAAGAAAAATAATATTTTCGTCTTGAAGTTACTTACCTTGATTTTATGTGTTACTTTGATTAAGGATAGCATATTGATAAAAATTTAGAAAAGACCGTTTAATAGTTATTTCTATAACACATATTTTCCTGACATAATACATCATATGTTGATGAACTAAACTGTTAAGGAGTGGAGGTTTCGTTTTACATATTATGATTCGTAAGACGATCTCGTACGAGACCTACTCTAAAATTTATGTACAGAACCAAACGGAGTTCTTCACTTGAGAAGTATGATTTTGGTTTTGGTCATAAATTGACCTTGAAAACTATGGAGTAAACAAGTAGTAGCTTATAACTAGTCTTCATTTGTTGAGAATGAGATAATTCGATTATCCAGGTAACAAACCAGTTCCCTCTGAGGCAATAGTATGGACTGTTTCGATTTTGGACAAAGGCATCGTGAATTTTAAAACTAGGCCATCGCTCAATGCTTTGGACTGAGGGACCGCTTGATCAAGGAAACTTCGAGCCGTGTTACTGGAAAATGCACGGTTGTCTAGTGCTTTGGACTGAGCGACCGCTTAATCCCGTTTTTGGACTTTTGTTGCTTTGTCTGTTTTGTCTTGCTTTAAGGGTTTTAGGGTTTCTATTATATTCATATAAATAGTTGTATCCTTAAAACGTTTTCAATATAGTCTTTAATAAAATTTCGACAGTCCGTTAACCTTAATCTCTCTCTCTTTTTTATGATTAATTTTTTTATACTCTATTAATTTATTCGCAAGTCTTGGACCGTGCATAACACAATTCTTTCTCTCTCATCAGATTAAGGGACATGGAAATGGACGGGACCATGACCATGACCATCTAACTAACCAATATCAATATGGCTATTCACACCGAAGATCCCAAATAACTTACTCCTCCAAAGTCCAAATAGGGACTGGACTGGACCCCTCGGTAGCGGAGCCCTGCCAGCAGATAGCAGAAACCGCGTCACAGCCAAGCACATTTATGCCACTTTATTGACAAATCCCTGTATTTTATGTTTTTTTTTGTCTTTCGTCTCTATACAGAAACGAGAAAAATAATCTTATAAGATATCAATAATAATTTTATTTAAATAAGAGTAGATCAATTTTTTTATAAGATTTCTTAAATTTTAAATCAAACCAATCAATTTGGTTCGGTTTTGGTCAAAGACGATTTGGTTTTGATTTCAAAAATTGAAAAGTCACCCGGTTCGATTTGATTCACGCTTTTTGGTATCGAACCAAACCAAACCAACTTTTATATTTTTATTTATTTATTATATAATTTATATTATATTACATTTATTAACTATTTTAAACTTTTTGATCATCTTATATACATAATCTAGACATTTAATTTATTCATAATATATATATATATATATATATATATATACTAAACCAAACAAAATATTGATTGTTGGAGAACTATTATTTTTTCTATTGTTTGTGTTTATTTTAGAATTTGTATTGTTTTCTTTATGATAATTTGATGTTAGTAGCTTATTTCATAATTTTGATGTTAATTCCAAATTAAAATCTTGTTTTTATTGTTATTTTTAATGTTGGTTTATTTGATTAAAAATAATTTATATAAACTACAAAACCAAATCAAACTAAACTAAGTGGTTCGTTTCGTTTCCAAGTCTTACTCAATTCGATTCGATTTAAAATTTTTGAAACCGATATAAAGCGGTTCAATTTATGATTTTAGTATAAATCAAATCAAATCGAATCATTTACACCCACGTATCCAAAACAATTGGCCTATTGTAGGTGATAGCCACTTTTTTAGTCGGCCCCTACAAGTGGTCGGATTTTTCTAGTGGCCCTTGTACGATATGGCCAGAATTTTTTCAGGTGACCTTTTTTACCCAACACTTTATGTTTGTTTCTGTTAAGTTTCATTCGGTTTCGTTAAATCTGTTCACATTTTTTATCTTGCGATCAGTCCTATCCTTTGTAAATTCTAACGGTGGTCTAACGAAATTTAATGACTTAACGGAATGTGTGTTAAAATTTACAAAAAAAGTTCGAAAAAAAAATAAAAAGAAAAGAATCACTTGAAAAATCTTGCCATCAAGTGATGATCACTCTCCCCATGTCACGTTTTTTTTACAAAATTCAAACGCTTAAGGAAGATTTACATTAAAAAAAGTGCTAACTTGACATTTGCCATCAACTTGTTACATTAAAATCCAAAAGTTATTTATGTGTCTTTTAGTTGTCCTTTTTGTGATATTTTTAGTTCATTTTTTGATTCATTCGGAAAGAAACCTTTCTACAATGAAGCACTTTCAACAGTTGATAATGACATTTCAATAAATGAAAAGGAAATTAATCAGAGTAAACAGTAAACTTCACCACGGGATAAGGATTTGTTTGGTAATCATTTCGTTTCTAATATTTCTTTTTCTATTTCTAATTTTTTTATGAAAAATATAAATAAAATTACGTTTGGCAATCATTTCTATTTTTGATAAATTATAAATATTTCTCATTATTCCCCAAAATTCAGAAATGAAAAAAAAATCGTTTCTTTTTTAAGAAAAATGATTCTTTTTTGAAACTTATAAGAGTCGATGTCAGTCATTTTAAATGAGGTCAAGCATTCGAATATATATATATATATGTGTGTGTGTGTTTGTGTGTGTGTGTGTGTATTAGGTCTGACAATTAAAACTCGAAACTCGTTAACCCACCCGACCCGACCTAAAAATGACCCGACCCAATCGAACCCGTTAATAGTTTTGGGTTGCACGTGTAACTCGTTTTGACCCAAAAATATTAACGAGTTCGGTTAAGGTGGGTCGAATCAATTACTCATTTTAACCCGATAGTTTTTACTCTATAAAATTACGAAATTTTGGAAGAAAATATGCATTAAGACGAGCCGTCCGGTTTTAACATGTCACCCGTTTAACACGACACATTTCAATCAATTTGATATTCGGGTTCTAATGAGTTTTGACCTATCAACCGTTCCAACCCAACCTAACCCAACGGATGAGAAGCTGCTTTTCCACATTTTTTTTAATAGTAGATGAAATCATGTGAATTATTATTCTACCCATTCGAATTGGATATAATATACTATTATCAAAGTTGTAATGTGTTAATTTTTTTGAAAAAGAATATAACTTTGTGAAATGAAATAAAAATGTTTGTCAAAAATGATTAGTTTTTGTTTCTTTTTATAATAAAAATAGAAATGGCTATCAAACATGTTTTTGTTTCTTGTCCAAAATAAAAAGGAAATAGAAACAAAGCGAAACAGAAACATGTGAAACAAAAAAAAGAAATAAAAATGTTACCAAACACTACCTTAATTACGTATAGTATTTTAGAAGCACTTTTTTTTTTCCTTCTTTTTGTAGATTTTTTCCCTAATAGAGCGGGAGAAAAGATCGAACATGAGACCTCACATTTTGATGCATTTGATGAACCCATTCAAGATTTTGATAAAATTTGATCAAATCATCAATGTAAAGATCACCAAAACTTGACTATAACTGGGGGATGATTTAATTTTGTAAGCTTGGGCCAGATTTTTAAAAAATTTGGTGGGTTTACCAAAAAATTGGGGAAGAAGGCATTATGGTCGTTTTTTAAACTCTAGGTATTAAATTGTAAATTTTGATATAAATTATGTTTTAAAAAATTATTTTAGTCTTTAAAAAATGCACATGAGCAACTTAACTGTATTTCGCAAACGACATCCTTCAAAAAGACTGTCGCTGTAAAAAATTTAAACTCATATGACCCAAATTTGATAAAAAAAAATTGTTAAGAGGACTATTACTGTGATCGACCTATAGTCGAGGGACCAATACTGAGATTTACCCTTGAAAATATTACTCCATCTGTTTCTAAAGGGTTAATTGCATAAAAAATCTTAACTTATTTTAGTTTTTTCGTTTTAAACCATGTGTAGTTGTTGTTGTTGTTGTTTTTTTTTTTTTTTTAATTTGCATGTAAAACCTCAACCCAACTTTTTTTTTTCCAATAAAAACCTTTCGTCAAAATGTGGTTCGTTTTTGTAGCGGGAAAGTGACTAGACATTCCAGTGGCAATCTACGTGAACTAGGCGGGATAGTTCATGTCCACATCATTCTTCCCGCCAAAAACAATTTTGTTATAAACTTTATCCAATTTGAAAATTTCAAAAACAACCCAATCTTTGACCACATTTCTACAAATTTAAATGCAATGCAAACCTTATACAATTATTAAACTTCAAAATGAACCCTAACAGTTTTTATTGGAATTAGGGTCTTTCTTATTGTGTGTGTGTAAAAATATATATATATATATATATATATATATATATATATATATATATATATATATATATCTTGATTCATGTTTCTCATACATATCTCTATTTAATGACTTTGCTTTAAATTTCGTTTTCATGTAATGATTAAAAAAATTAAGAGAGGGGAAAAGAAAAAGAGTTGTGCTAAATGACTCAAATTGATTATGATTAAAACATTTAAAGCTCCCTATATCATTTGACATAGACATATTTTGACTCAAATTGATTATAAGTAATTATTAGTAACTTTTCATCTTCTCCTCAGATTTTTTGCATTAATAGAAAATGATAATTTATGTCAAATACTTATTTATTATTTTAAATTTTATAATATTGTTCAATTGAGCCGAATCAAATAGATCAGTTAAGATTTATTGTTTAAAATAATCTTGGTCTCATCGATGACTCACTAACATCAATGAAAAAAAGAATAGTAAAAAAAAAAAAAGCCACATGAATAACTTCAGCTCTTTAGAATGAAATCACACCGTGTGTAATGAATACAAATCAATGATCCATCCCATATGCACTTAGTTGAACATAGGTGTGACCCACATTTTAACATGTTTGAATGTGTCCAAAGATTGTCATCATTTGACAATAGAGCTAAATTATGGAAATTTTCCTGATTAGATTTCTCTTAGAGTTCTGCACGCGGCACATCTTAATGTGAAACATTTCAAAAAGTATAATAGATTCTTTGTCTGGAACGGAAGAAGTAATTGTCTTGAACACACGAATTAAGAAATACCTGAATATATTATAAATATTGATATAATATGTAATTTTCTTTAAAACCAAGTGCATGTGATTTTATCATTAAATTAACAAATAAAATAAAATAAAAGATAAAATGGTAAAAACGGTAAGAGTTCATTGTAAAATTTTAACAATTGTATGAAGTTTGTATTGCATTTAATTTGTGAAAATCTGGTCAAAGATTGAGTTGTTTTTGAAATTTCAAAATATGACAAGGTTTATAAGAAAATTATTTTTGACGGGAAAGAATGACGTAGATATGAGCTCTTGATGAGCCCAATATTTCAACGAATTTTCCCGGGAATTTTCTTTTATTTTGTGCTATTTTGAGTTAATTATGCTTTGGAAATATTATTATTTGTGTATTTGCGCTTAATGTAGGTTTCAATGCATAATCGAGCAATTATATGGTGTTTAGCACAAATTTCGAGATAATTCCAGGCTTAAAAGTTGAATTTGAATTTATTTGCTCAATGTCCGTTAAGAGATTCAAGGCAATTGAGGCTTAACGGAGACTGACAGAGATAACGGAGGGTCAAACTAAAGAGCTGGAGGTGGAAAGGAAGGCGACGCCAAATTCACAAAGGCCAAGGGCACCAGAGTAACAAACAGAAACGCAGGGGAGGCCGGAGCAATTGCTAGATTCTCTGGTGCGTTGTCGCCCTCTAGATGGAGCCAAGTGTCGCCGTCTGCCAGCCACAACCAAGGCCTGACCCGCGTGTTCTCCATGGATCAACCTCCTGACCCGCGGCCCATCCTACCCATCTACCCGCTTCTCAGCCCACTTTCCTCACTCCTTCCAGCCCGTTTCATCACCTAGGTGACCCACGAAATACTCCCTGGTTCAGCCCATGCTCCATGTGTGCCAAAACCCCTTTTTC
Organism: Codonopsis lanceolata; assembly: GCA_013146195.2. Taxonomy (NCBI): domain Eukaryota; kingdom Viridiplantae; phylum Streptophyta; class Magnoliopsida; order Asterales; family Campanulaceae; genus Codonopsis; species Codonopsis lanceolata. Next base: position 37,904,529 of record CM028384.1, on the reverse strand, counting down.
GTCCCATTTTTACCCCCAATCTTCCATTGTGCTCCCTATTATACCCCTGGCAACTTTGTGCCTTCTCCATTTTAATTCCCCATCAACCTCATTTGCAAACACTAAGCCCCCATTTTGAGCTATTGAGCCTAAATGGGGCACCAGCCCCATTTATTTCAAAAATCATTCCATTCTTTCCGATGCTTGATCACCATTGAAGGTTTGGAGCTTCAAATCAAGGACCAATGATGCATCTACAAATGATTTTAACCCCGAATTCGCGATTATTTGGTTTAATTCTTTCAACCTATCTTTTGAGATAATTATTGTATTTTCTTGGGTTGATTAAATTTGTAAATGTTGAATTGGTTTGTGCTTAAAATATTTATGGAATGCAATTATTTTTTCTATGTTAAATGTAGTGTTTTAATTTAATCTATCTCTTTATTTAGTACACATTCATGTTGGTTATTATTTTGTGAAATTAATGCTTTTAATTATTTGGCCAATAATTAAATGCTTTTAGAAATATTTAGGATCCGCGAGAGCTACCTTTATATTTCGAACCAATCAATTTAATAGTTGGTATTTTGTGACACACACTGATAGCCATTATGAGATTATATTTGACACGCGATTGAACCACCTTAGTCATTCGCGAGGTCGGGGAGGTTAGAGTTGACTATAAGATGCGAGAGCCCGTAGTTAACCAATTTTAGTTGTCTCGGCTACCAACATGAATTGTAGAAAAATATAGATAATTTCTTTTTTGCGAAGTATTACCCATGCGCTTGGTTATTATTGTGTGTTTTTCATGTTTTCAATGGCGTAGCGAACCATTAGATGATCACTAGAATGATATGATACGAAGTGAAAGCCTTTCTTATTATTCCGAAAATCACAATAGTAGTTTATGTGGCGTGAGACAGAAAAGGAGAGCGTGCGTAGATAGTCTTTGAATGCTTGTTTGCACATGCGGTTATTTCCCCCCTATGTTATGTGTTGCGATGATATGAGCCCGTAGCAAGGTTGAGGGATAGCTAGATTTGTTATGCGTAGCGAAAGCCCGTAGTGAATAAAATAATGCGTTTGACTATCAAGACATGAGTTAAAGAAAAGCAGAAAGATGATTAAATTAAACACTGGCTAGATTAGAAATATTGTACTCCTGTATTTTTATCTTGATTTGTTGTTGCCAAACCACCTCTACTTTAGTTTAGATTTAATTGCTTTCTAAGTTGTTTATATTTTTATATATTAATTCATTTTCTTTTCGCTCAAATATAATTAGTTAGCCTAATTTTGGTACTTAGTTGGAGTGAGAATTACGCGCATTCCCTGTGGGATCGATATTTAGGTACACTTTATTACTTGATACGGTCGGGTAATCATGTCCGAGTTGCGTTTTGCGCACATCAAGTTTTTGGCACCGTTGCCGAGGAATGATTTAATTTTTGCTCCTATATGCTAATATTGATACCAATCGAAGCTGATTGTATTTTGAGCATGTTTTTTTTTTAAATTAGTTTACTTGCTTTTGTATTTATATGTTTTGTATATTGAGTCGCTTTTCGAAGCCCTCCCGAGTTTGTGGGTTTGTAGGGAGGTGTACATAGTGTCCCCACACAAAAAATATTTTTTTAATTCGATAATTGCGTTTCTACTTTCTTTTCTTTTGAGCTTGATTTGATGCAGGAGATTAACGCTTTATTGTAGAGGTTGCTTGTAGAGATTAATGGAGTGAATCTTTTTTGCCTGGACTTCGTAATAAATCAACTTTGAGGGAGTTTTCTTTCATTTCTTTCTCCTTTTAATTTAAGTTTAAAGAGTTTGGTTTGGTTAGTGAACTTTGAAAATTCTGAAAATCTTGTGCTTTATACGCCCCAAATTATTTATGTTTTGACCACTCATCTCTCCATTTTTGACGTTCTTTAAGTTGTGCTTGCATTATTTTCTTGGGGTCAATTTTGAGATTATTATACGCATAGTTGAAGATATGTTTGTGATTCATGTGGTAGCATCACCTCATTCATAATAGATAATGCCCAAGTTGATGATATAAATATTTTTAATGCTTTGCTTTAGTGATGGTTGTGCATATCTAAGAGTATCATATTGTGAGTCTAAATGCCGAAAGTTATATTTTGATGATTAAAAGTTTGGTTTGGGCATGTGTGTATGACAAGAGTATGATATAGGCTATCTTTGGAACGTTTGTGCCTTTCTCTATCCTACCCATTTATCTCACAAAAATCTCTAGTATCCCTGTTGAGCTCATATAAAGAATGGCGTGTGCCTAGAGCACACAATGACCCAAATTCGACTTCATTTCTTATACCCGCATTATCTTATCCTGTGAACCTATACACTTTTGACGTCACCCTTCAAGAAAGCATGATTTGGAATGAATTATTTTATTTTTTTGTAATCTTGTTGGGAAGTGTGTGCTTCATGAAGGTTTTGTTCTTATTAATGTTGATGTTGGGAATTTGAAAATTGTTGTTGAATGGTGGTAAAAAAAATGAAATGAAAAAGAAAAAAGCCCCCGTGGAAAGCAATGAAAAAGAAAGAAAGAAAAGGAAAAAAAAAAATAAAAGGGGGACATAAAAGAAAAAAAATGCCATTGTTCTTAATTTTCTCGAGGAGATATAAGGATGAAGCTTAATTGTTGTGGTAGTTGAGACACTTTTTCAACCCAAAGTTTAATGTTTAAGGGGTTGTTGAAATGAGTTTGTGGTATTTGAAGAGTTGTGCTTTCATGAAGCTAGTCATTATGTGAAGACTTCAAATTCTTTGCTCTCTTGACTTGATATCCTATCCTTCATTTGTAGCTCAAATCTTGGCCGAACATTACAAGTTTATAAAGTCCTATTGATATTGTCATGCCGTGTGTTCTTGCTTTGCCTTGTAAAAAAAATATTAGTTGATGACTCTTTCGGTTTGACTTGCATTTGGTATTTCAGTTGGCCGTTCAATCTAAGCTAGAACATTGTTACTTTTTGATAAAAAAAAAATGTTTTATGGTATGAATGATTGTTTGAGGATTGATTGCTAGCATTTGAATCAATTCATACATCTATTATTCATGTTTATAATCTTTGAGTTGATTTCTTAAATGGTAATGCTTGTGGGATCTTAATTGAGCGTCGCCTTCATTCCATATTGTTCTCGAGCTTTTCATAATTCATTTTCTTTGTTCGAGACGATCAAAGCTTAAGTTTGAGGGTGTTATGAGTCCAAGATTTCCACGAATTTTTTCGGGAACTTTATTTTATTTTGTGATATTTTGAGTTAATTATGCTTTGGAAATATTATTATTTATGTATTTGTGCTTAATGCAGGTTTTCATGCATAATCGAGCAATTATATAGTGTTTAGCACAAAGTTTGAGACAATTCTGAGCTTAAAAGTTGAATTGGAATTTATTTGCTCAATGTCCGTTAAGACTGTTAAGAGATCCAAGGCAATTGAGGCTTAACGGAGGCTGACAGAGATAACGGAGGACCAAACTGAAGAGCTGAAAGTGGAATGGAAGGCGACACCAAATTCACGAAGGCCAAGGGCACCGGAGTAACAAACAGAAATGCAAGGGAGCCCGGAGCAATTGCCAGATTCCCCTGGCGCGTTGTCGCTCTATGGATGGAGCCACATGTCGCCGTCTGCCACCCACAACCAAGGCCTGACCCGCGTGTTCTCCATGGATCAACCTCCTGACCCGCGGCCCATCCTATCTGCCCGCTTCTCAGCCCACTTCCCTCACTCCTTCCAGCCCGTTTCATCACCTAGGTGACCCATGAAATACTCCCTGGTTCAGCCCATGCTCCATGTGTGCCCAGCCCCCTTTTCCGTCCCATTTTTGCCCCCAATCTTCCATTGTGCTCCCTATTATACCCCTGGCAGCTTTGTGCCTTCTCCATTTTAATACCCCATCAACCTCATTTGCAAACACTAAGCCCCCATTTATTTCAAAAATCATTCTATTCTTCCTATGCTTGATCACCATTGAAGGTTTGAAGCTTCAAATCAAGGGTCAAGGATGCATCTACAAATGATTTTAACCCAGGATTCGTGATTATTTGGTTTAATTCTTTCAACCTATCTTTTGAGATAATTGTTGTATTTTCTTGGGTTGATTAAATTTGTAAATGTTGAATTGGTTTGTGCTTAAAATATTTATGGAATGCAATTATTATTTTTATGTTAAATGTAGTGTTTTAATTTAATTTATCTCTTTATTTAGTACACATTCACGTTGGTTATTATTTTGTGAAATTAATGCTTTTAATTATTTGGCCAATAATTAAATGATTTTAGAAATATTTAGGATCCGCGAGAGCTACCTTTATATTTCAGACCAATCAATTTAATAGTTGGTGTTTTGTGACACACACCGATAGCTATTATGATACTAGATTTGACACTCGATCGAACCACATTAGCCATTCGCGAGGTCGGGGAGGTTAGGGTTGACTATAAGATGCGAGAGCCCGTAGTTAACTAATTTTAGTTGTCTCGACTACCAACATGAATTGTAGAAAAATATAGATAGTTTCTTTTTGCGAATTTTTACCCATGCGCTTGGTTATTATTGTGTGTTTTTCATGTTTTTAATGGCGTAGCGAACCATTAGATGATCACTAGAATGATAAGATACGAAATGAAAGCCCTTCATGTTATTTCGAAAATCACAATAGTAGTTTGCGTAGCGTGAGACCGAAAGGAGAGCATGCGTAGATAGTCTTTGGATGCTTGTTTACACATGCAATTATTTTCTCCTCTATGTTATGTGTTGCGATGATATGAGCACGTAGCAAGGTTGAGAGATAGCTAGATTTCAGATTTGCATACGTAGCAAAAGCCTGTAGTGAATAAAATAGCGCGTCCGACTACCAAGACTTGAGTTATAGAAAAACAGAAAAAGGATTAAATTAAACACCGACTGTATAGAAATATTGTACTCTTGTATTTTTATATTGATTTGTTGTTACCAAACCACTTTCGCTTTAGTTTAGATTTAATTGCTTTCTAGGTTGTTTATATTTTTAGATTTTAATTTATTTTCTTTTCGCTCAAATATAATTAGTTAGTCTAATTTTGGTACTTAGTTGGAGTGAGAATTACACACATTTCCTATGAGATCGATAACTCGTATTTAGGTACATTTTATTACTTGATACAGTCGGGTAATCTTGTCAGAGTTGCGTTTTGCGCACATCAGCTCTCACGTCCAATCCACGTAGGTTGCTACTGAAATGTCCAGTTACCTTCCCCTTACAAAAACTAATCAGTTATTTACGAAAGCTTTTAATTAGAAAGAAAAAAAGAGTTGGATTGAGGTTTTAATGCAAAAAAAAAAAAAACAACAACAACAACACATTGTTTAAAACAAAAAAAACTAAAATATGTGAGGGTTTTTTTTAATGCAATTAACCTGTTTCTAAATATTGTCCTCATTTTGTTTTTGTTTGTTTCAAAATAATTGTCATCTTTCAAAACTTTCATTTTTAGTAAAACACTTTTACCATTTTACCCTTATTTTTTCTATCTACTTTAATTATTTTTTGAGTACATGTTTAAGGGAATTAAAGGAAACCATACATTATACTAATATTTATAATATAGTCAATTACTCTTTCTGTCCCAAAATTATCTTATGGATTGACTTGACGCACGTTTTAAGAAAACACATTTGACTGGATTATTAATATTCACTTCATCCCAAAATTATCGTTTGGGTTGACTTGACGCACGGTTTTAGAAAATACATTTGAGTAGATTATTAATATTAGTTTGATGTGTAATTTAATTTAAAACATATGTGTATGTGACTCATAATTAAAATATGATAAAAAATTAAGAGTAAAATGATAAACTTATTTTCCTAAAAAAAAAGTTTCAAACAAGACAATTATTTTGAGACGGACGAAAAAGTAAAATAAGACAATAATTTTGGGACGAATGTAATATTAGTTTGATGTGTAGTTTATTTTAAAGCTCATGTGTACGTGATTCATAATTAAAGTATAATGGAAAAGTAAGAATAAATTAATAAAAGTGTTGTCTTGAAAAGGAATGTTTAAAATAAAACAATTATTTTAAGACGGACGAAAAAAAACCAGGACAATAATTTTGAGATGAAGAGAGTATTTTTTTTAATAATGGGTAAAAGCGTAAATAAAACGTAAAAGGTACTAATACCAGGGAAAGTACACACCTCCCCATACGGCCAATCCATACCTTCTCCAGTCGTCTCTTTGAATGCTATTTGTCCCCTTTCTTCCTGACCCATACAGCTGTCCCAACTATACTTATTTACTTCTCTTTCTTTTTTTTTTATACGAATTACAGTATTATGAAAATTAAGTACATATTTATTTTATTTTTTAATTTATTTTTCGCATGCACGTACCTCAGCACAAGAAATATGAAATCAAAGAAGTAGACTGAGTGAGAGAGAGAGAGAGAGAGAGAGAGAGAGAGAGAGAGAGATAACCTATATGTGAGAAACTTGACATTTGAACCCCCCACAACTTTTTAGTCTTACTTGACCTTTTTATGAAGTGGAAGGGGTCTAATATTAAATTTTAAAATTGAAATATCTACTCGGTATTTTCTTTCACACACACACACACACACACACACATATATATATATATATATATATATATATATAATCTCATATCATATTACAGATCTTAATTCGTATGATGGAGCTCCACTATTTGCACAACTCAACTCACAAATACATGAAAAATAAAATAAGGAGGATCTGTCTTATAAAAAAAATATCCGTAAAACCTTCTTTTTTTTTTTCTCCTCCTAAAGGGGGCATGAGAAGGGATCAAACCTGAGACCACACACTTTGTGAAGCCCCATATCTACCACTGGACCATCCCTTAGGGGTTTCCATAAAACCTTCTCTGGTAAGTTTTTGCCATATATTAAGTGTTGTAGGTTTCGTTCTCCTCCATGATTAAGAAATTTTGAATTTTTCTCTCTTTGACTCATTAGATTTCTCTCGGTCTCATTTACTTTTTTCGTTAATTATTACAAAAAAAAGTATTTAACATCAAGTCAATAAATCATAAGAAAATGCTATATTTATCATTAATTATATAATTTTCTTTACAACTAAGCTTTAATTTGAGAAAAGTTATTTTGGATAAAAACAACTTTATCCTTCTTCAAAGTTTAGTTGTAAGAAAAATTATAGAAATAGTTATAAAACTAGCAATGTTGTAAATCATAATGCCATAGACACTCGTTGTATTTGTTACAATATACTACTTCCGTTTCGAATAAAAAGTCTCCGTTTAAATGTTAAACTTTTAAAAAAATGATATTTTTAGTAACTCATTAGTAATAAAATGAAACTTTTATACCTTTATTTTTAAAAGTAGACTCTTTAACTGAAACATTTAAAAATAAAATAGTGGATTCTATGTCTGAAATCGAGAAAGTAGTAATTAATATTCGTGATATCTTTTTATATGAGTTTCTTTTGATGATCAGAGTCCAGATCTCCTGTACCACTTGTGTGTACCACTGTTGTACCATTTTTTATTTCTATCATTGCATCCCAATCATTGCATCTCAACCAATGGTTAAGATGAAAAATGATACACTAGTGATACACACAAATAATATAGGAGATCTGAACTCTAATGATCAAGCGAAACAATTATACATACAATTTTTATTATACTGGTTCATAAAATGTGTGCCATCCGTTTGATTAGGAATGTATTTAATTTACATTTAATAATTATTAGTATGTCTTACCATAGCTTAAAAGTCAACTTTCTCAATTTATGTTTTTGCTATTAATTGAAAGGGAATGATAAACTTTCCAATAAAATTAAGGGGGAAAATGTTTTCTAGTTCCTATCGTACTCCATCCGTTCTAAAATAAATGATATAGAGATTTTTATTACACATTGATTAAGAATTTAAAAAAAAAACTGATTTACTCTTAATTAAGTGTAATTATTTTTTTTATCTTCTTAATATCTTTCTTATAATCATCTTACTTTTTCATTTCTGACACAACATTTAATTAAAAAATACTCAATTAATAAGAACAATTTTGACAAAATATAGATAAATTTCTCTTAAATCGTATAAGATCATTTATGTTTAGACGATGGGAGTATTAGATCGCCATTTGATTTTTCTACATTTTACAATCACCTACTTTTCAAAAAAGAAATACTACTAGTAATTATAGTCTTAAAATAGATCCAATCTAGCTCCAGTCAACTGAAAATTAAAAAACAAAAGGCAGAACTCCTGTAAGATTGTCTTGTGTATTTTAATTTATACGATAGAGTTATATTCTCATAGTTTAATCTATCAATATACGGTGGATCGGATAAATATGATTCGTCTTATAAAAAATATTCGTAAGATCATCTTATACAAATATTTGCCAAAAACAAAACGTCGCCAATACCTATCATTATTGTTTTTTGTTTTATAATAAAATAAAATAAATGAAATAGGTCAATAACTAAGCATTTACTAGCCCTCATCGACATATTAGAATCCTACATAAAGCCCAGCCAGGATTGAGCTATACTCAACTCATTCATCTCTCTCTCTCTCTCTCTCGCTCTCTCTTACAAAGTTAGAAGGTAGCTAAAAGAGTCTCCAATGGCAGCAGAAATATTAAACAATGATCAGATTGTTGAATTTCAAGAAGCCTTTAGTCTGTTTGACAAAGATGGAGATGGTACGTATATATTTTTTAAAGTTTTATCTCTTTCATCCTTCCTCTTGTTTCATTGTTTTGCAGTACTTAGCATTTTACATATACACACACACACACTCACGCATATGGTTTTTTTTTTTTTGAATGAATTAACATTTACGTATGTACTGCAGGTTGTATAACGGTGGAGGAATTGGCTACAGTGATAAGGTCATTGGATCAAAACCCATCAGAGGAAGAACTTCACGACATGATTAATGAAGTTGATGCTGATGGTAATGGCACCATTGAGTTTGCCGAGTTCTTGAACCTCATGGCCAAGAAAATCAAGGTATATATATATATATATCTTCAATTATTTTATTTATTTATTATCAATTAAATTAGTTTAAATTTAAATACCATGGACCTTTCTTATTCAACTTCATCTGCTAGTCATGAAGACCAGGGAGCATCCCACTCCCACCAATCTCTCTTTCTCTCTCTCTCTCACACACACACACAGAGTCAAACTTATTAAAGTTGCAAGTTGGTGGTGTACATACTGGGGTAATTTATTTATGAATTGGTCGGCTCAAGAACAATATTTCATCTACAAATTAATTAATGTGTTTTTTCTGATGATCGATCAGGAAACTGATGCAGAAGAGGAGCTCAAAGAAGCTTTCAAAGTGTTTGACAAAGACCAAAATGGTTACATATCAGCTAATGAGGTGAGTTGGTCTATCCTCAATGATACCCTAAAAATCTCATTACCAAGTCAAAAAAGTTGGCACAGCAAAAAGAAAAGAAAAGAAAAGAAAAGAAGATATTGGATTATCATTTCCTTTTTGTCCCCATTGGCCGACCTAGAAATAGATGAAACTTGAGATCTCGTATTTTATGAAGTAGACTATTGTTGCACCCTTTCGGGTAGACAAATTAAAGATGTTATTCTAAAATATTTGGGTCACTCTTATTTTATATTAAAATATGAGTATTTTATAACATAGTACATTTTCATTGGTTGAATATTTTGTGGGTCCCACCACTCAAACCAATGAGAATGTACCACATCATAAAGTACCCATATTTTGATGTAAAATGAGAATGGTCCTAGCATTGCCCTATAACAAATATATTAGGTTATCTCCTCTCATGTTGTTAAAGCTTGGGACTATTTGAGACCTCAAACTACAATTTTTTTAAAAATTTTTTGGGTAAGGAGAATAAATTTGAATCGGCCATTTTGCCACTTAATCTAGGGGTAAATATTTAGGAAAGTCTGTCTTACGGATATTTTCTATAAGATAAATTTTTGGATTCGACCCACCGTATTTTAATAAGCTGAGTCGTTAGACAATAGAACATCGACTTACAAATTGGAATTCGAAAGACAATTTCACATTAGACCGGACCGTAGGATGGTTTCATATTAGACGTAATCTACACAATCTAAGTTACATGGCTGCTAACAAAATCGTGTTTGGGGTTTTGTGGAAGACATTAAAACTAAGATTAAAGAATCTGCCAAAAGGATTCAAATATTAATTGACCAATATATATAGTTGTCAATATGCATGAATACATGTGTTTTAACAGCTGGCTAGTTTCATTAAGTTAATTACTACGTGCTTAGCAGCAGCAAAACCCATCTCCCCGTGCAGTGAACTTAACCCATAGTTAAATTAAAGTATTAAACTAACTAGATTTATCGTTTTTCTATTTATCTTTTTTAATTAATAGACCAATGTATTAATTAATTAATTATTATAAATCCTGGATTGATGGATGCAGCTGAGGCACGTGATGATCAATCTCGGGGAAAAATTAACGGATGATGAAGTGGAGCAGATGATTAGAGAGGCTGATTTGGATGGTGATGGTCAAGTCAACTATGATGAATTTGTGAAGATGATGATGACCGTTGGATAGGATAGATAGATAACATTTTTATTTCATTTGGTTTGTTGATGAAATTAATTTAATTTAATTAGCTAGTCAATCAATAATCTGTTTATTATTTCATTGTTTCAATTTCTTATGTAACGTATTTTGTTACACTAATTTCAATTGTATTCTTCCATTAATTTGTTGTTTAATTGTTAATCTATAAACAAATTCTAAGTTCCTAGCAATTTTTGTTGAATTAATTATTAAGGTTTTGTTTGTTTTATGATTTTGTTTTTGAGTAAGTCTCCTTTCAAACGATCTTATGGATCTTAATTCATAAGACAGAGTTTTATTCTATTACAACTTAACTTATCAACACACGATAAGTCGAATAAAACAATTCGTTTTACAAAAAATATACGTAACACCGTATTAGCTAATTAAGTTTTTACTTTTTTACTTCTTTGTTTTAGTGACAAGTTCTAAAAAAAAAAAGAAATTAAAGTTTTGAAAGAGAAGTGTAATTATTCACACTATATAGTATATAGTGAAAATTCTTCGCTAGCCTTAAAAGTATAGTATCGGAAACATTATTCAGAATCCATGACTATGAGTTGGACAAATCCCAAACATAAAGTGCCAGACACAATAAGATTAAGGGCCAAGTGGGATGACCCCACTTTAAAATATCCAAATTCTTTAAAGGATAAATTACAATCCCTTTTTATAAATTTTTATCCGTTTCGAATCCACATGTTTTTTTTTAGAAAAAAAAACACTTTGAGGACAAAAAATCAACTTTACTATTAATAAACAGGACACGCGTTAAGAGCATATCTAAGGGAGCTTTCAAACTTTCAAAATAGAGTAAAAATCCACTATTTCTCCCTAAAAGGATGACTTCAAATAGGTCTTCAAAATAAAGATTCCTTCCAACTACTTCAAATTTGGTGTAATATGAGAGGGTATTCATCTTCACTCTCCTCCATTTTTTTTTAATAACAGTTTTGTTTTTTAATTTTTATTTATATCTTCAGTTTTGTGTTTTGGTTTATATATTGTACTAGTTTTCTCTTTTGGGTTAAGTATTTAGTTTTGTATTTTAGGTTAAATGCTACTTTTGTGTTTGATTTAAATACTACATAAATTAATTAAATACTTTTTTTGTGTTTTAATTTTTATTTATAGTGTTAGTTTTGCGTTTTGATTTTTATGCCACTAAATTCTTGTATTTAATTATTAATTTTAATGCATGGTATTTAATTTCATATAATATTAATTAAATGGATAATATATTTGTTTTGTTAAAATACATTAATACAAATTAAATTAAATTAAACATATGTTTTAAATAGAATAATGAAAAATATACTTGAAATATTCATTTTAGAGTAAAATTTGAAATATAATTATTGGAGATGGTAGGAGAGATTTTATACAAAAGTTGCACCAATTTAAAGATTAGGTGCAATTTTAGCATCAAACTGGTGAAAATGGCCTAATAATCACTTACCTAGCACATCGCGATGCATCAATTCGTCCACCGCAATGCATCAATTCGTCCACCACAATGCATCATTTTTTGATGTATCAATCCCTACCTTAATTAAAATATCAAGAAAAATAAGAAAACTTTGATTAAATATTTACGGAAATCAATCAATTAATCTATATTTAATCGAATTGATTTCTTCCTTAATTACAATAACAAGTAAAATAAGGAAACTCTAACTATATATTTACGAAAATTAATTAATTAATCTATATTCAATCTAATTGATTTTTTCCTCAATTACAATATCAAGCGAAATAAGAAAACTTTGATTACAAATTTACGTAAATCCATCAATCTATCTATAAATGATTCCTACCTGAATTACAATCAATGACAATAAGAAGGCAAATAATATTACGAGTTAGAACTTGTGATATTATTACGAGCTTTTGTGTTAGAGCCGTTAGATAATTAAGTTGGTGATAATTTGGAATGTTCGTGTCATTACTTTAAAAAAACATATTTAATCTAACGGTGTAGAGATCGTAGGAAATTTAATCTAACGACACTAACACTAGAGCTTATAATAATACCACAAGCTCTACCTCGTAATATCATACATCAAATAAGAAAACTTTGACTTCAAATATACAATAAACCTACTCAATTAATGCATCACGATGCATGATTTATGCATGGGTAGCATTGCATCATTTGTTAGAGATGCTAAATTGGGTTGACCCTAACCCTATAGGGCCGCGGGTTAAACGAGCCACTCAAATCACAACCCTAACCCTAACCCTGTATGGTACAGTTTAATAGGGTCAGCCCTATTAACACATAATCTCTTATTTAAATGGCAAAACACACCTTTGGGTCACTGTACTTTTCAAAAAATTGCAATTAGGCCACTGAGACGTCAAAATTTTCGGAGTGTCCACTATACCGAAGTTATCTTGTATTTTAACTCAAAATTTGGATGGACGTTAAATTTGGATATTAATTTATATTAAATACCTATTTTACCCTCCTCTTCATCTTCATCTTCTTCTTCTTGAAACAATAAGAAACTTCCCCTTGCACTTGCACTGTCATGACATTTGGGTCTCATAACAATTCATGGCTAGTTCTGTTGAACCACCCATAAAAGTTAAAACCCCCACAAAACAGAGAGAGGTTGCGTCTTCAACATCCTCCTTCATCAACCTCTCCACAAAAGAATACAGGAAGGGAGGAAGATCTTCTGAAATACATGAGTGAAGATTTCCAGAAGTAGTTCGAAGAAAAAGGAAGGGCTCAAACTGTTGTTCCATCTAACCCAGATCTGTACAAATACGAGGTCGTCTCTCTCTCTCTCTCTCTCTTTATTCTAGCACGCCGATCCAGACCAACACCCCAATTCCAGCAAGCACCACCATCTTCATCCCTCTCTGCAACTGCTCTCTTCGATCCGGCCAAACAGCTTCACAACTCCGCCAATCACAGCCCTCAACTCATCCAGATCTGGTTATGATAGGTAGTGAAGTTGTCTGTCGATCTCCTTCCCTATTCTTCATCATCCACCTCCGAACTCAACTAAGCTCATGCCCTAATGCTCAAAATCGGTGGCATTCACGATCACTTCTCTGTCGGCCGCCTCGTCCAAAATGCCATTTTTTTCCAACTAGCTAGTGGATTTGGGTTTCTCCGTTTTCTGGGTTTCTCCATTTTCTTGACTCAATATCTAACCCCTTTGTTGGATACAATTAATTGTTTCTCCATTTTTCTTGAAAATTTTGAAAAAAAAGGGGGTTTTGTTATTGTGCGGGAATATGTGGAAAGTTGGCTCACAACGGTGCTTCCATCTCCAAAACTGTTAGATCCATCTCCAAAACTGTTAGATCCATCTCTAAATCTGTTAATTCTTATTTTCAAGGTTTAATTTTTACCTGGTTTTGTAAATTTGTAGATTTGGGATTTTGTTTGAATCTAGGAATTTTGAATCTTCAATATGAGGTTTTGTTTGAATTTGGCAATTTTGAATCTACAATCTGGGATTTTGTTTGAATCTGAGATTTTTCGAAAAAGATGACGACATGGGCAAAATAGGTATTTAACAAAAATTAACGTTTGAACTTAACGTTCATCCAAAAATTATGTTAAATTGCAAGATAACTCCAGTACAGTGGTCATCCCGAAAATTTTGACGTCTCAGTGGCCTAATTGTAATTTTTTGAAAAGTACAGTGGCCCAAAGGTGTGTTTTGCCTATTTAAATCAAAAAATCGAAATTAAGTAACAAACGTATTTGCAGACAAGTGACAACGATTAACAATACAAATTAAAAACATGAAATCGAATTTTCTTTTGAGAAAGTATTTTCTTCAACATCATTATCCTCTTCATCTACAATAATAAAATAACATAAAATAAATGTTAGTAAGAAGTTAATACAATCAAATATTTTAATCAAATAGTAAAATATAATACTAAGGTCAACCCGTTTAGCACGGAATTTAAACGGGTTGCATTTTTTCGACGCTAACCATTTCCGATTCCCGATTAGCATGGTCAACCATGCGGTTTTCGACCCTTTTAACATATCTAATTATATATCCAAAAATCTCATTTTGACCAATTTTGGAAACTTATATGTCTTAGAACTGTACTTACGACCATGTTTGGGTTTGACTTTCATCAAATACACATACATCATCACAAAGCTAACAGGGGATAGACATTGGTTTACCAAATGAAATAATTAATAATATATATTACGCATCTATATATCTATTAAAAGGAAAAAGTTTCTATTTTTAGTAAAAATCCCGCCAAAAACCCATTGCCAAAAACAGAATGTAATTAATGAAGTTATAAAAGGGTAATATTGTAATATTATTGAATCAGTCCACAGTTTTTAATCAAAACAGTGTATTATACCCACTGTTTTGAAAACCCATTGATTTCCACTCCCAGTCTCCCACCCACCCCACTCGACTCCTTACCCCGCCCAACACACAGCCGGCTATTGTTGGGTATCTCCTAAATTTTCTCAAATTAATCCTCTCTCTCTCTCTCTCTCTCTCTCTCTCTACAATTCTATCACGCCACATTCCATGACAACATCGATGGAAATGACTGAGCTTCTCATACAATCTTTCTCTCTTGCAGTCGTTGCAGATGACTAAGCCAGGTAATCTTAACTGCTCCCTTTTTCGCACAATTTTTTTTGAACTTCAAATAATCTAAAATTGACGGCCCTCTCTCCCTCCACAATTCTGTATCTTAGCCTCACCACCATCCCCATCAACATCGGCGGCAATGGTTGATCATACACCTAAATGTCAGCTCTTCCCTATTCTCTATGTTTCCCCTCTCAAATCGGTCTGATTCGAAAATTAGAGCTTTTTTCCATTAAAAATCGCCTATCGCGGTAGATTAATAGCTCGGAAGAGGGATTAAAACAGTTTATAAATTAGAAATATTGTGGTTCATAAGTGTAAGTTAGGTATATAAAATTGTATTGGTGAGATTGAAATTTAACTATTTAACTTTTCAAATTGTAAAAAATTTAAAATTGAAGAATTTGTTTGTATTTTGGGATTTCAATTTAAAATTTAAAATTGTCTTAGCCATCGGCCGAGGTTGGGATAGCTTTTTGATTAGTGTATCAGTTTCTTTTTAAAACAGATTATAAATTAGAAATATTGTGGTTCATAAGTGTAAGTTAGGTATATAAAATTGTATTGGTGAGATTGGAATTTAACTATTTAACTTTTCAAATTGTAAAAAATTTAAAATTGAAGAAATTGTTTGTATTTTGGGATTAGCAATTTGATATTGTCTGGGTTGACTTTCCAATAAGGAAATTGGACTTTTTTTTGGAATGGATGGAGTATATGGATATGGATGCACTGAAGCACTTTAGCAATCCTTTATGGTTATTTTAATTATAGAGAAGTCAAAGGGAGCGCCCATGAGTTTGGTCAGTTCTATGATATTTACGTTGGAATAATTTTTTTTTAGTAGAGTATTCTTGGGAATTCCTGACTTTTTGAAGTCCTAACTTTCATTGTAGTTTACTTGCAGGCAAGATTTTTGTTCCCAGATGACGTAAAAGTGCAAGAGCTTGCCAATTTGCTCAAGGAAAAGAAAATTGGCATTGTTGCACATTTTTATAATGACCCTGAGGTCCAAGGCGTTTTAACTGCTGCACAAAAGCTGTAGCCTCACATTCATATATCTGATTCGTTGGTTATGGCAGATAGTGATGTCAAGATGGCAAAAGCAGGATGCAAATTTATTGTTGTTTTGGAGTAGACTTCATGTAAGAAAATGTTCTTGCAATCCTTGATCAATCGGGTTTTTCAGAGGTGAATAACTTGTGCCTTATGTCTTCATACTTTCTTGATTTGATTATTTCTTATATTGAACCTCTGAGTAAATCCTGTGCATAAGACAACTCTGAAAATTGATGTGACTTTCATGCAAATTAGCTGTGCTACGTGCTATATAATGAGCTGACTCCAAGTTTCTGTAATGTTCTAAATTATTTCCTTTGCGAGGGACTGAGAACATACTGGAATACCATATTTTTGGGAAATGATGAATTCTGAAGGTATAATCCATATACAATCCAATGACTATGGTAGTATGGTTTTAAGGAGGGTGATTAGATCTGTTTTAATACAAGCTTAGATCCTAAACCTGATCCCTTAGGCAATAGATATTGTAATCTATTTATCAAGCCCCTTTTGGGTTATAGAAGTTTGATTTGTTAGAGCAAGATATTTAGGATGATATCGTGGTATATACTCGGTAAACGACTTCAATAAATTATAATGAGGTTAGGTGATAAGTAATGCGAGGCAAGAGCATTTGTCAGGGGCCATTGTGATTTTCCTTCAAATGGTTTTGCTCCCATCGGCTTTTACTAGGTAATGAATTTTTTATCTTCACTATTTGCCCACATACTTTTCATGTGTCAAGTCATCCTTGAAGGCTGCTGTTGCAGCTATGGATTTAAGTAATCTCCTATGATAAATATTCGTGTAGCGTCCTTCCTTTGTCTCTTTGGGGAAGCAATAATCTTTAGTAGCATTGACTTCCTTGGTGTCCCAACCTACCAAGTACCAAAGTTTTGAAAATGGTCTACTTAAATGGAAATCTTGCATTTTCTGATTTCTCACCCCCTCCCTTCCAAATCTACATCTATATCTATAAAAGCACAATAGTATACTAAATATGGAAGAGGACTGCATCAAATGTCTTAATTTTCGAGGGGAGTCTAGATTTTCAGATCATAGACCTGTCTACGACATATTCATAGCTGAACTTGAGTCTATTAACCGTAACTGAATTAGGAAAAACATGAGTCGTTCCAGTTCCAGGATTGAGGTAGAAGAGTTGTTGTCGGTGTGCTCGATCTACAAATTGATGTATTTTACCAGGTTTGTGGTTTACCATCCTCCCGTTGCTTTGGTCATTCGTAGTCGCAATTTGTAGGGCAAATGCAGCTGATTTTTTTGCTAATTTGCCCAAAGAAAATAGATTTTTTTTTCTTCAGGATTTCTACCAGTTTGTTTTTGTCAAGTCTTGATTTTATCTCAAAACAAGAGAAGACTGTTTTGGTGGTTTTGAATTTGAATGATTTTGTTGAAATAATCAACAAGATCAGCGTAAAATGCTTCAATGTTTTCACCTCCTTTTGTTATTAGTAGTTGTATATGTTTGTTGATTTATTTCCATATTAACTCTAGAACTATAAACATATGAGAATTATTATTAGTATTTTCATTTTCATCAGAACATCTATCTCAGTCATATTATGTCTATGTAGGATTACTCATTTTTTGTATATGGGAAGATTGCTGGAGGGATTTGGTATGGGCATAGTTTCTTACACGTTGATTTTTGGGTTCTATTTTTTGCTGATCTTTTCTCATATTGGTTTTGAATGGAAAATGAATGATTAACATCTCTTTTGTTGATGAACTTATAGGTGCGCCTATGTATATAGCTGGGATAGCACTGGAAAACATGAGATGAAGCCTTGCATTCGAAACCAAGGTTGCAGGTCATTGCCTTCTTTCTTCAAGCTCTCATTAATTTTCTTCAATTACCTTCCGATTTGATGATGTGAATTTAGTTATTATGACATTTCTCTTCTTAGCTCTGTAGCTTTCGGTCTATTGAAATAATGTTGGCATACTTTTTGAGTCTCTTTCTTCATTATAAGATGCATGCGTTTTTAGGTGACCCTTTACATTTTTTACTTTTGTCAATCTTTTCACAAGTGGCCTCAAGAAGAAGTTAAACAGTTGTTATGAATGGAGTGTTTTTATGATTTTATTTAGAGGAGTATTTGTTCACTGCATGAAAAGCGAATAGATTGTAGGCAAGAGTACTTTTTTTCCAACCTGCACAATGTGAATTAATCAATTTGTTCCTGAAGATTGTCTCTCAACTGTGTTAAATATATTTTCAGGTATCCTTATGATGTAGGAACCACTATAACTATATCTTCTGTTAGAGAGTTTGGAGATGACATCAAACAGGTTTGAGTGTTTCAATTTGGCTTCTTTGTGTAGGTTCTAATTTTTATCCTTTCGTAGTGTAATGGTTGGTTGGGGTTTACAATGAAATACATCATGAGAAGAATTGTATTTTTTACTTACATCAATGCCCCACCTATTTGTTAATCAATAGCACATCTGACTAGAAGTTTATAACCACTAAATTGCTACTTAAAATATTGCTATCAAGTCTTCTTTTGTGAATCTATATTACTCACACTGTCCCAATTTTTTTTTATCTCATTTAACATATTTTTAGGAATGAGGCTTTTTTTTTGGACAAACCAAAGAGGATTTTTATTATTATTATTTTTGGCAGGGCTACCTACATTATAACCTTCCAAAGCCTCAGATTGCAAGAACCGTGCACTTCTCTTATTCACATAGTTCTTTTTTGGATTATATTACTGCTTGGATGGGAACTTTTGAGTTGAATCTATTTTGAAAGTCTATAGATACTAGAGTAAATATAGGATTGGTTTGGCAAATATTCATTGTTTTCCCAATAAAAAAATTATTTTGTTTCAAGAATATGATGATGTCTCTTACATGTCATTCAAGAAAAAAAAGATGAAAATGTTAATGCAATTTAAAGGGAATGAATGAAAGTGAAAATGTTGTTAATTTCAAGATTTGACTCTTTGAGTAGTTCTTGGGTTGACATGTATTTTTAAAAAATTCAACTTCTCCTTGAGATTGGGCCGTCAAGGCTCGGCCGAATTCACAATTTCCAGTTAAGTAGTTGACCATTTGTATTAGAGCATAGCCCAATACATATGATGTCCCTCTTAAATCTAAATTATTCGGAGGCATGGTAACAAGCAAGCTTTCAATAGCCAATGGCCAAATGAAAACTTTTGTTAAAATATACTTTGTTATGCTATGTTGCAGGTGTGTTTTGTGCTCTTCACAGATGATATTTACATTGTTAAACAACAAGGCCGAAGAGTTGCTTCAAAATTAAATTTATCAATCGTGGTTATGAATTAGTTTGTAACTTTCAAATGCACAACCTTAATGTTGCTCTGATTTCATTTAACATTGTTGATTTATGTGCTATATTTGTATGGAAGATGTCATCTTCATCCAAAATTAAGGTGATGTTCACAGGTATTATCAGCATTTATGTGTTATTGAAGTTGACCAGATTTTCCTATTTTGGAAGCCGATGTCTCCACTCTCCATCTAAAATCAATAGTGATTATTGAATTGTTTGTGCCAATTTTCGTTGACTCATAATCAATTGAAGTTGCACTTGGTATTAAAAAAATTATCATCCAAATAATATGGAATAGGTTAAGTTCCATATATGGTTTTAATCTTTTAATGGTTGAATTAACAGTTTAAATAGGATTATTAATTGTAATCAATCAGTCAAGTATTTTCTTTCCACATTTTCTGATGTTATTTTACTTTTCTTTTTTGGTGTTTCATTTTTTCTAATTGAATCGTATATATAAATTATTTTGCAAAACTTCTTATTTTTAACATATAAAAAACATGTTTTTATCCTAAATCAATTTCAACTTTGTTTGATATCACAAATCACAAACGTTATGATATTTTTCATTTAAAACAAATTTTCATTTATTTATTTTTATTTTACATATTTTCATTAATAAACAATTTCTTTTAATGAAAACAATTAATTACTAGAAACTATTATTTGCCCCGATTTATGTCATTTATAGCCCCAATTGTAATTGATTAAATTTACCTTTTAAATTTTTTTAAGTTTGAGTTGTTTCCACAATTTCATACATTGGAATGATTATTTTTTTCTTTTCTTTTAATATACATTCGACACATTATGTAATTCTCTATTATTAATTTACTTTTTTAAACTTTGCGTTATAATTATTTACATAGGTATTCCAAAATTTTAAAAAAATTAATTTAATTATTATGTAATTATATATTATTAATTTACTTTTTAAATCTTTGTGTTATAATTATTTGTTTCTTTTATATATATCCAGCTCATAATCTTTACGTTACAATTTTTCACGTATTTTATTATCATTATAATTTTTAATTATTTTATTTATATAGATGTTAAGTCCGTGCATCGCACGGGTGAAATACTAGTTTAAATTTAAAACAAAAAAGTCATGATGGTTGAATGGTGTAAGAGGTTATCAATAAGTTCCTCTTCACTTGAAAGGTTATGGGTTCAAATCTTAATTCTAAAATTTTGAACCCTCATTTTAGCCAAAAGCTTCCAGCCTGCTGGCCAGTCCTAGAACCCGCCAGCCAAACACAGTTTGCCGACGACCCTATAGGGTTAGCCGGTTTATGAAACGGGTTGAATTTTCTCAACCCTAACCCTTTCATGTTTCCAGTTAATAAGATCAACCCTAGGGTTTCCGGCCTTTTTAACATCTCTATCATTTGTGCATTATATAGTGATGCATGATAGTAACAACAACGCGTGTTTTCCATTCATTAATGCAGCAGTTGAAAATGATATAAAAGAAACTGACCCGAATTTCACCCTTCTTTTAAATACGTGTCACTATAAAAGTTTAGGATATGTATGATTTTCTTATAGTTAAGGGTCCAAAGTGTTACTCTCTCTTCGCCAACACACAAAAGCTTATCAATTTAGAATTTTAATAAATATTTGAGTAGTGCTAAATAACTCAAATTGATTTGGATAAAATATATTTAATGTTTCCTAAATCATTTGACAAAGACATATTTATCATTTACATATTTTGTCTGAAATTGATTGGATTCACTAATTATTAGTAACCTTCCATCTCCTCCACATGATTTTTAATTAATGAAATATGGTAATTTAGGTAAAACACTTTTTTATTCAAATAATTCAAATGAAATGTTGAAATTCTATAACGAAAACAAATGAATATTGGCGATGTCTTTCCTAGTTAAAAAACATTTCATATTTATTTGACTTATTAAAATCTTAAAGTGTATAAAATTTTACAAACAACGCCTAATAATATTTTCATATTTTAAACATATACTCCTATATAGAAAATAAAATATTCACCATAATTCCTCGAATTATTATTGTGCAATTACTACTATGTCCCCACCGGAATGTAAACATAGGCAATTATGATTTCAACTTTTATCCATTAAGTAAACTTTTAATAATTTAATTTGACCTAGAGAAGATTGTGTTTTACATTTATATTTATTATTTAGAATAGAAAATAGAATTGTAGAAATAGATTAGAAAATCGAAAATAATAAAAGGATTAAATTTAAAGGACGGAGACTTTGAGATGAATGAAGTATGAAAAGGGCACAAGAGGAGAGGCCAAGGTATTAATTTGGTCCCCCTAGGCCCTATGCCCCTATCTCACGAGTCACGTGCTTTTGAGGTTGTTTTGAGACACCACCTAGTCCTAGTGAGAGACTTTTTGAATGAAAGTTTGTCTTGTATGTGGAGAAAATATTCCGAAGGTCAACTCGTAGCATTACGTAACACGTTTACGTGTTACACCATAATTAATATCGATACATTATTATATTAAAATAGTATTTCCTTCGTCCCTAAATTATTATCATGTTTTCTTTTTTTTTATCTGTATTAAGTTAATTGTCTTATTTAAAGATTTAATTTTTAGGACAGTATTTTTATTATTTTATCATTATATTATTGTACTTTAATTATGTGCCACATACATATGAACATTAAAGTAAACTATACATCAAACTAATATTAATAATTCAGTCAAATGTATTTTCTTAAACGGTGCACCAAATTCGTCAAAACAATAATTTAGGAACGAAGGGAGTATAAAATAGACTTCAATTTTAAAACCAATTTGAAACAGTATTGTGTCCATATTGATCGTGAAGTACTATACACACATGCTTCACATTCCGAGATTATTGAGTATTTTTTAGGGTGAAATTCGGTCGCCCGCTTTCAACAATTTTCAACCATTCTAATACGTACTAAATATTTTTTTTTAATCGTGAAAAGATATTTTTTTTAGACGGAAAAAGTATGTTACCCTTAATTAACCAAACACATGCGCACAAAGTATCAGTTCATGCATTGCGAGTTTATGCATCACGATGCACAAATCAAATTAAAATTTTACATCTGGATTTTGTGCATTGCAATGCACCGGACGCCTCAGACTCATTAATGGGAAAATTGTCTTTTCGTCCCCAAAAATATATTTTTCCGATTTAAAAAAGGTTACTTAAGTGTTTAAAAACTTATGAAATGAGTCCGGATCGCAATTTAATTTCTCCTTAGTTTTTCGGTTGAAATTCTAGTTGGTTCCTTTTGCAAAGTTTGTAACCCCTCCAGTCCTCCGTTCTTTTTTTCAACCGCAAAAGACTATTTTCAAAATAAATGTTCCTATAATACTCAAATTCAGAGAACACAGTAAATTTCTTCTTCTTCTTCTTCTTCCTCGTTCGCCCGAAGACGCAAAAAAAAAAAAGTAGAAGGAGAATGGGGAGTTGGATAGTGTGGAAGAATGATAGTTACTACATACTTTCTTCGTTATCGAATTTCCCACTCTTCTACTAATTCATATATGTTGTTGTTGTTGTTTTTGTTCTTCTTCATTTTCTTTTATTTTTTCACTCATTATTTGTGTTTGTATGGTTCAAAATATATTTAGTAAAACAAAACACAACTCTTTTTGTGTTTTGTATTGTTATGCATTTGAACAGTTCAATGAAATGTCTAAATAAATTTTTTTGGTTGTTTGACACATTTTTGAATCTGGATGAGTCAATTTTGAATCACAATGCATTATTTGTGAATCGTGATGCATCGATTTAGATTTGTGATGCATGAAAGATGCATATAAATTTGAATAATTTGTTGATTGCGTAGTGAAAAGAAGGTAGATGAATCGCGGTACAAACATTGATGTATCGCGATGCAATTAGACTATACAATTAAACTATTGAACTGCGATATAAAAATTAATGTATCGCGGTGCAAAAATAATGACCTCCGTATGACCGTAGCACACCTACGGTTCATTAAAAATATCGTAGTTATTTTGCCACCAAAAATGACTTTTTCCGATTAAAAAAAATATGATATTTTAGCGATCATAAACTTTAAAAAATAGACCGATCCACGATTTCTCCTAGTTTTTACACACGAATAGACCAGAAGGGGTCCCTGAATTGTTTGAAGGAGTCGACACCATTCGCACCGACCTGTTTGAAGGAGTCGACACCACAACGTGTTAATTAATACCCCACCGTGACACCGTCCCTCAGTCACCGACTCTAACAATAGGTGATGACCGATCAGTTCTTTGGACAGTCTTTTACTCTTAGTTGAGTTAGTCAGTGTAAATTAACCTTTCTTTTTCTATTACTCCGTCCATAAATTATCATCCTAGTTGAACCGATGTATAGATTAAGAAAAAATAATTGATTTAATTATTAATATTAGTTTAATGTGTAATTTCTTATAAAACTCATATGTATGTGCTTCATAATTAAAATAGAGTGAAAAAGTAAAGGTAAAGTGGTAAAAGTGATGTTCTAAAAAGTAAATTTCAAACTTAACAATTATTTTGAGATGAACGAAAAAGAAAAGGAAGACGATAATTTAGAAACAAAGGAGTAATAATTATTTATTATTTTATTATTTTTCCATTGATTTCGTAAGGAAATTAAGTATGATCAATAAACTTTTGATTTAAACTTCTGATCAACTAGCAAACTTCAAAGTTTTTTTATCATGCATTTTTCTATGGGTGCATTCGGATAAATTAAATTTAATTGAGATTCTACACAAATTTTGTAACATTAAAATTGAAATTGTGGTGTTTGTTGCTAGATTTGGTTGACCGGATCGTCACCTCAATTTGATTCTAAGACAGTCGGAACTAGACTAGGATGTAGGCAACTACCTTACCTGGCGAAGCCGGTACCACACGGTGATGCGTCTAAGTCCTAATTTGGTCAACCTCTCTCTCATATGAGTCATGACTAGGTGGTTCTAATGGTCTACAATAAAGTCAAATATGGCTTACCAAACATACACGCATGGAGGCTGACGATGTATTCGAATTAAGCAGATACACTGGGTTTGTATTAATTGGATATATGGTTTTTAATCTATCTTATTTTAAGGCTCAACCCTATTAAAGAACCCAACAACAATCGTGAACTAGGTAAGGGCTTTCCCCGCAAATGTACTCTAGTGTGAAAATCAGCTAACACACAATTAAGATATTAATTTAACTGAGTTTCGGCCTGTAAAAAGAGTGTACCTCTTCCTTCTGAAGAAAAAAAACTTTATATAGGGCCAGCCTTCAAGGCTAGGAACTGAACATTGAAGGCGAGGGCGTGAAAGGTGGGCACGTTTAGAGCCACTTCTGGAACGTGGGGCGGGTTTCTGGGCATTAACTCCCCACGTTCAAGACGTTTATTACCGTGCAACTAAACGAAATAAGAGTGCTCGCTAAGACCTTTCTACCTGCTCGGTGTAATCTTGGCCCCAGACTTCAGGCTGAAGGTTGCTTGCTCGTTATGGTTGGGCGGCCAGAGGTATGTCCCTGCTCGCTTGTAAGATGAACTCATACTATGTGTGAAAGCACGTGATTTACTCGTGACCATAGAGATGGCGTGCTAGGAACGTGACCAATGCTTGGGTCTTCAGGCAGCTCAATGGCCCCCTACTTCTTGTCTGGCGAACACATGTTCTTGGAGCGATGAGCATAATATTTTGTTCGTGAAGGATGCATTGTCTGGTTGTTGTAAGACTTGTTCATTCTTGGACTGGGCAAAACTTGGAGAGCAGGATGGATCATGGGTGCATAAAGAATCACTTCGATCGGCAAGGCAAGTAGGTGCTAAGCATGGGTTGAGTTTTCGTATGGTGATGTAAGCACCGTCTACCATAAACATCCACTCCGGTACACGTCCCTCGAGGTAGCATTTAATGCAGTGCCTCGTATTCTGCCCTGCATACACATGCGATCAACCCACCCGGCAGGTGTAACCCATTTTTTTCTTTCCAAACGCCGCCTATAAAAGGTCGATCCCTCCTTCCACTTCCACTTTTTACCGTTCCTAAAATCTCCAAGCCCTCTTTCCTTCTCATTTCCCTAAGGACATACGTTCTGGTTCTGAATCCCCAAGCACAAGCGTTCCTCGGGAAAAAAAGAAGTGGGCTGCGCACCGAAAAGGCAAAAAACATGTGACCGATAAACCAGCTTCAATGAAGTGGGATGATTTGACCTACGAGGAGGACGTGTCTGCTTGGTTCTACTCCCTGGGCATCGACCCCAAAAACTATCGAGTGAAAGCCTTCGATTTGGACATTGAGAGGAAAGGCCACAACTACCAAGGAGACCAAATGGTCTTTTACTTCGATTTTTTCCTGGTCGGTTTAAGGCTTCCCTTTGACCTCTTCATCGTCGAATTCCTTCACTATAACAACGCTCTCCTCTGCGACCTGACCCTTACCACAAGGAGGTTTCTGGTCACATACACCGTTGCTTGCAGGTTGCTCGGGTTTGAACCTGACATGACCTTGTTCCGAAAACTCTTCTTGTTCTCGCTGGATAAAAAGAATGGATGCATCACGAGCCGTTCTAACCCCAACTACTTTAAGCTTCTCAGTGATGGTCCTAATAAAGTCGAAGCCTGGGATGGTAAAGCCTTGCTCGTTGAATCTCGAGTAGGTTGGCCCTTTGCACCGTATTTGTGTAACATGGAAATCCCAAAGTATGATAGCAATGCTTTCCGAGCTGGAGAGAAAAGAATAGCCATTGCTTTCAAGACTCTGTTCGATGTGAGAGAAGGAAAAACCGGGCAGGACTGGGTAGCTCTTACATCTGACCCCACACTCCTTTGTCAGGCAGGCGTACTCAGTTGGTCCGTAGATGGAGTAGAGCCTAGAATCACCGTTGATGCCGAGGAACCTCCCCTATATTGGGGCAACTGCCACGGGGGAAGGTTCCTGAGCGAGTGCCCTAACTGTGAGATAGCTGGAACTAATTGTACTCATGTCTTCTTACTAAACGGTCTACCTGCCTTCCATTTTTTCCTTGTACATTGTTTTTGTTTGAACTGTGTCCGATAATTCTATGTTGATATTACAAACATGAAGCAGCTTGAAGATGCCACCAGATTCTTGTAGGCTGCGAAGAGGGGGGCAACAAGAAAAAACACTCAGCTCGCTAATCAAGAGCCTGTTTCCCTTCCCACTGTCCTAGCTACATCCTCCAGGTGAGGTGTGAGCTGAGGACGTACCGAGACTAGCAGGGTTACCCCTGCTATCATCGTTTCTCATACTACCACTGCTCCCGCTCCCGTTATTACTGCCCCAACTCGGGCTGTGCCCACAAGCGAGCTTCCCTCGAAGAAAAAGCCTACCACTGACCCTTCAGCTGAAAGGAGAACCAGGTCATGGACAGAGAGAGACAATCAAGGGACAGCGTCTGGCTCCCATGTGCCTTCATGGCATAAAGATGATTTCCACATGCCCGAATCTCACAAGGGTACAGGCAAGCTGATCGCTAAGGTGGTTGATGTGCCCGATTTGAAGAAGCTCAATTAGTAGAAACGCGGTGGTCACCCCGCCACAGTTGGGCTCAGAGTTTTGAAGAGGCTCCGTCATAGTGGCATCCGGAAGAGGAGCTGCGAGCACTCGAGCTCAGTCTTGATCAGGGAGGTTGGCATGTGCGTGGCCGAGGTAATGACTGATTTCTTTATACATAACGTAATTAAGCTTTGGCCACTATTTCTAACTTTGTTTTCATGCATTTCCAGATGGCCACCAAGGCCGAGCTGATTTATGACCGGCTTATGGAAAATATCAACACCTCCGCTGTGTTTTCCAACGAGAAGAACGAACTGGAAGAACAAGTCAACTTTCTTCGATCCGAGCTGAAGCAGAGCGAGGACGCTGTTACTGTTAAAGTTACAAAGCTCTCCAAGGTTGAAGCTGAAAAGAAGACCTTGGAATCCCACCTTGACTTTTCCAAAAAGTCCGAAGAGGCTGCCATGAAAAACATTGTCGAGGTGAGGAATGAGCTCTGGGCAGCAATAAGCCAGCTGGAGCAAGCCAAAGTTGAAGCAGCCGAGCAGGAAAGGAAGCTAAGGGAAGAGTTAACCCAGCCAAGTGACAAGCGAAGGAGAGCCATTATTACTGATTACAAGGCCTCCGCTGAGTTTGAAGCCCATGTTGAAGAAGAAACGTACCCCTACTATCTCCAAGGGATAAACCATGTCCTTAGGCAGATAGCGTACAATGGGATGGACATTCGGCCTGATCTGCTCGCTGAATGGGGTACCAATACACCCTTCTGATCTTTTGCTCGTTTGGGTCATGCCTTGTACTAAAGACGAGCTAGACTCTCTGGCTCAATCTGACTCACAGAAAGGGCTGGTCGTCTGGGCTCCTCTTGTGGTTACTGAGCCATCTGTGACAGATTTAATGATAGAGATCTAGATGGCTCGATCTCAAGAGGCTGCAACTTAGGCAGCACATGATGTTGGCGATGGTGACAGCGAGGTGGTTGTTATTGAGAACGAGCATGCTCCCTATGAGGAAGGAAAGAATGCCACTGAACCTCTAGAAATTACCTCAGATAATTAGGCTCTTTTCAATCTGCAAATTTTTCATATCTTCCTATAATGAACAATTAACATTTGGCATGTAATATTTTATTATAATACCACTATGTTTCTGTTGAGCCATTTCTGATTGCTTGCACTCCAGCTCGATTTAACGATCTGGTACATTATTGCAGCTTTACTCGAAATCACTTAGATTTTAGATAAAAGTTGAAATCAACTCGCTAACCGCTTAGACCTTAAGCAAAAGCTAAGATCCAAGGTTGCATTTGACTTGTTCTTTTATCGAACTTTTCATAACTCCTGCTCACTTTTTCGAGCAAGGACACCAGTTCAACTGGTTTAGCACACCACTTTGGTCTTAGATAAAACTAAGAACCAAACTCGAACACCAACCCTTTTACACGAGCAGAGACGTAGCATGCTCGTGAAAAAAGGTGTAATCGAGTTAACATTGAACTCAACACAAGAACTTTTCATAACTCTTGCTCCCTTTCGCGAGCAAGGACACAAGTTCAACTGGTTTAGCGCACCACTTTGGTCTTAGATAAAACTAAGATCCAAACTCGAACACCAACCCTTTTTCACGAGCACAGACATATCATGCTCGTAAAAAAATTATAACTGAGATAAAAAATGAACACACAACACGAAAATCAAATTGGTTCTTTTATTTCACAAAATCACCGTTGTAGAACCAACCATACGAGAAAGAAAAACATTAAACCATCTGCTCGATTTTCCACGATCAATCGGGTCCACAGTTATACCCTCTGTCTACTCTACCCATCTGATTCTACCGACGCTACTCATCCTGAGTTGAAGCTTCGCCGATCATGGCAATCTGAACTCGCCCCGTTGGCGCGTGAGATTTTTCCTTGTGACTGATCGTGATGATTTGATCTTCAATTGACAAGGTCAATTTCTGCTTCTTCCTCTGGTTGTGTGAGGGTAGGTTCCTTATCCAAAATCACATTGATTACACCGCGAATAGGTGGTGCATCCTTACGAGGGGCATTTCTTCTATTATCCCCATCTCGCTTGAAGTGATCTAATCTCCCATCATTGATTAACTTTTGAATGGCCTTCTTCAGCGGCCAACATTCCTTCGTTGTATGCCCATAATAATAATGATAGGCACACCTTCGTGATCGATCTCTGGTGTCCATAGTTTCAGCACTTATACGTGGTGCTCAGGGAAGCTCATCCCGTATCTCGTACATTATGTCTTCCCGCAATGTATTAAGCGGGGTGAGGTCACTTTCCCGAAAGAATTCTCTAGGGCGGTCATACCGCGATTTACCTTTATTAACCTCCCCCTACACTCTGGCCGCTGCTTTTGCTGGTGTTGCCATTCCCTGTAGCATCTGCGCTTTCCTTCTTTTTTTCTTTTTTCGCGGTCTCTCCCACACACCATTTCTGAGCTCGCATCAATA
The DNA here is from genome assembly GCA_013146195.2 of Codonopsis lanceolata. Taxonomy (NCBI): domain Eukaryota; kingdom Viridiplantae; phylum Streptophyta; class Magnoliopsida; order Asterales; family Campanulaceae; genus Codonopsis; species Codonopsis lanceolata. The sequence continues at coordinate 37,874,935 of CM028384.1, read as the reverse complement.
TTTCTGACTGCGTTTTGGGCTCCCTCATAGTAAGCTCTAATCTCAGGCCACCTTCTCCCTCGAGCAAGCCAGTATCAAAGCATAAGGTGATCTCCTGCTTAAACAAACTAGGCACTTGGTCAAGCATCTTTATGAACCTCTCCAAGTAGCTGGAAATGGATTCATGGGCCCCTGTTTGATTTTAGACAAGTCTGCCCTTGTCTTTGCAATTTCTCCCGAAGTCCCGAAATCGACCAGGAACTTTGCTCGTAAATCCACTAAATTGTTAATCTATCTATGGGGAAGAGCTCCCATCCAGGCCAAAGTCTTCCCTTGCAACAAGCCCAAAAATGCTCGAATCTTCAATGCTTCATCAGAGGTCACCAGCCAATTTGAGACTTAAAGGACCTCAGCTAGTCCCTTGCTTTGATCTTCCCCGTGTACTCCTTGATGTTGAGAAAGATGAGGCCCTGAGCTGGAGGAGCATTTTCTATCCATGGAGCTAGAGGATTAGCTGCAGTGCCCATAAAATTGCCTTCCAAGGCCTTGCCTTGCTCCCACACCTGCATGCGCAGCTTTATTTCTTCGAACTCATGTGCATTTATTGCAGCGGGCAGACCACTAGCGGGCTGAAGCTGCACACCGGGGACAAGACGGTCCTGTGGGGGACCTATAGCTCCCATAGCCTGAGCTATGCCCATTGCCTGTGCCACTTGTGCCTGGGGGCCTCCCGCGGCCTGTTGTACTTGATCTGGGACTGCTCTCACCCCGTTTTGTTGGTTGTTATTAGGGGGGGAGGGGTGGCAGCTTCTCCATTCCCCTGGACTGGTTAGGGGAAGGTGATCGATGTCTATGAACATGTGATGCCCTTGGTAATGGGGAACGATGTCGGCGGGCATACGGTCGAAGTGGAGACGGAGAGCGGTGTTTGTGAGCATGTGAGCTGCGCGGGATGGTAATTTATGGCGGTGACGAGATTGAGCCGAATCCTCCCCTGCTCGAGGGTCGAGGCGAGAATGCACACTAGGAACAACTCTGTGACTAGCTCGCCCATCATGTTGACTACGATCCCTGTTCGATTCCTACTCACGGGGCTAAGATGGAACTTGAACTTGCTTTTAGGGATCCTTCCCTATTCTAGATACACTAACCGCCTGACTCTGCGCGGGCACAGCTAAAAGTGGTTACAACTCGATGGGTAATTGAGGCTTACCCATTGCGATCAACAGTTGGTTTAGTTGATACATTTGTCTTAAGTACAATGCCCGTTGACATAGAGCCTCCTCCCGAAACTCGTTAGCTAAACCAAACGATGGCCACAACACTTCGGGCCAACGATTCCAAACCTCGCCTCTGATTAATCTGGTGACGGGCATCATAGGGAGGAGGTAAGATGTTGTCGGCTTGAATCTCCATGCTAGGAGTAGCCGTGTGCCCATCCTCAGTCAGGTTAACACCATTAACATCGTTTGCAACCATTTCAAGAGCTTAAAATAACGTCGGAAAAAGAATATGAATATGAAGATCAACGTTTCCCGACAATGGAACCAACTATGTATCCAAATTAAGCGGATACACTGGGCTTGTATCAACTAGATATTTGGCCTTCAATCTATTCTTGTCTTGAGGCCTAAACCTGTCAAAGAACCCAACAACAACCGTAAACTAGATAGGGGCTTTCCCTGTAAATGCACTCCGGTGTGAAAATCAGCTAACACACAATTGAGATATTAATTTGACAAAGTTTCAGCTTGTAAAAAGAGTGTACCTCTTCCATCTGAAGAAGGAAAGTTTATATAGGGCCAATCTTTAAGGCTGGGAACTGAACATTGAAGGCAAGGGCATGAAAGGTTGGCTCATTCAGGGCCACGTTCGGAACATGGGACGGGTTTCCTGGTATTAACTCCCCAAGTTCAAGACGCCCGTTACCATGCAACTGAACGAAATGAGCGTGCTCGCTAAGACCTCTCTGCCTGCTCGATGTAATCTTGGTCCCCAGACTCCAGGCTGGAGGCTGCTTGCTCGTTATGCTTGGGCGGCCAGAGATATGTCCCTGCTCCCTTGTAAGATGAGCTCAGACTATGTTGAAATCACATGATTTTCTCGTGACCATAGAAACGGCGTGCTAGGCACATGACCAATGCTTGAACCTTTTGGGCCAGGCAGCTCAGAGGGTAACTAGCTCGAGGATGATGACAGTCTACAATTAATTTTACCACCAAACATTCACGCGTTGACTTGAGGTCAACTCTCTAATAACTTAAACATTTAGATAGTTTCGATAATTAAGCTATGAATAAGTGACAGAAAGCTAAGTTCTACCCCTTTTTCATTTTTATTTTTTTTTGTGATATGGGTGAAGCGACATCGTTCGAACAGCTTAAACTTTTCAATTGATTGGGTTTTTAACAATTAACAAGAGCTTCAGAGTCTTTACCAATTAACATTGACTTTTAGATATGTTTATATTCCTACTTCGTACCTGACAATGAACAAGTGCGAGAAAGTTAAGATCATATCCGCTTTTCCTTTTACCTTGTGACAAAGTGGACGATAGTTAGGCCTGACAATTGAGTGGATGAGTGGGGTATAGATCGGGTTGAAACGGGTTGGAAACCATTAGAATCTAAATATCGAACGATTCGGATTTAAACGGTTAACATGTCAAAGCGGACTGACCCGTCTTAACCCGACCCCCCAAATGCAAACTTTCATAGAGCAAAACCATCGGATCAAAACGGGTAATGGGTCCAACCCGTTAATGTTAACGGGTTGGGTTGGTTCAGGTAATTTTCAGGTCGGATCAGATGGAATACTGGATTTTGAGTTGTAATTGTCTAGCCCTAGCGGGCTAGCGATAGTTGCTACAACTTGCGCTAAGAGCAAGCATCTCGCAGTAAGTGGTTGCTAACAGATCTACAATGTTAAGAAGGAGAGAAAGGGTTAATATCAGTTTTAATACCCTAACTTTGCCCGTTTTTCAAGTTTGATACCCTTTGTACCAATGTAATCAAATTTAAGCCAAACGTTTCACAAATTGATCAATTATAATCCGAGTCGTTAACTATTCGTTAAATACTAACGGTTGACCTGCTATCCTAGGTTGGAAACCGGGAACTGTCTTGGCTAACAGGTATGTATGTGTATACGGACCCTTGTTCATTTCTCCAAAATTTCTCCTATCTTCCATTTCCCCCAATTGCTTCTTGTGCCCTAATTTCTTCCGTCCCAATATCCACATTGTGTCTTAAGTTCTCTTTCCTCAATTTGGAACCCTAAATTATTACAATTACAACCCTAATTTATCCTTCCCTAATTTCTACTTTCCCAATTTAGATACTGAAAATCAAGATTCCAGAAGAGGTTGTCGATTTGGAAGCTTTCAGAAGATTCACGAACCCGTCATATCCTCCTCCAACAATGGCTTCTTATTGCTCTTTCCTACCCATGACAAGTTCAGAGATGGATGTTGTCCTAAACCCGATTCTTTCAACAAACATCATGTCGACGAAGCAGAGCTTTGTAACAGAGCATCAATGGAAGCATTCATTACCAAGATTTTCACTACCATTTCATTTGTTAAAGCCGTCTACGCTGAAATTGTTGAAACTTTAATCACATCGAACGAATTCAAGCTTGATTACGGGCTTTTCGAGTATGGATGGGGCGGGTTCGATATTGAAGGGCTCTCTGGAATCCTCACCGCCGGAGACTCCTCCGTGTGGTCAAGCCAGATCTGAACAAGTTTCTTTCTCTCTTCATCGCTCCAGATCTGTAGCTTCTCCGTCTCTGGCCGAGCTCGCCGACCTCGAATCTGAAGTTGCAGCCATGGCGGACCTCCCTTTACCCGATTCAGGTCGTGAGATCAGGCCTCGTTTTCACCCCTTTTGTTTTTCCTACAATTTATTTGGTATGTTGTTGTATCGAGTTTTGGAAGTTGCAGATTGAAGAACCCTGAATCTTCCCAAACATCATCCAATATACAATTTTACTTGTTTTTATTTCTAATTGGGGTTGATAGAAGACCTGGATCTGGAAATTGAGGATGAAGAATAAAGATGATGCATGAATCCTTACCCTTATTTCCCTTTCTCTCTTTTCTACCAAAACCAAGTGACTTAGCCGGTTTCCCTGCCTTTCCAACCTAGAACAACAGGTCTTCCGTTTGGGTTTGACAGATTGGTAACGGAAAGTATCACAATTGATGAAACTGGAAATCGTTTAGGATGATATTTGATACTTTGTGTACATTGGGTGCCAAAAGTGAAAAACGGGTAAAGTTAGGGTACCAAAAGTGATATTAACCCGGAGAGAAATATACAAGTCATGGAATAGAAATTTGTAACTGAGAATTCTTAATTAGCAAAGTCAAAAAATAAAAAAATAAAAAAATAAAAAAATAAAAAAACTAAAATTCATGACCTAAATCACAACACTTGTTCCTTCAATCCTATCAAGTCATATTAGAAGAAAGCATATGCTGCTTGAACTATTTGTATCCAAAACTTGTATGTTCTGGATAAAAGAAATGTAAATTCCTGCTTAGACTCTACTGAGACCTTCTTCTTGCTTCTGTCCATCCTTACAACTTCCAGCTTCACTTTCTTCAAGGTTGATGCTCTTGTACCGTTTTGCACAAAACAAGTAGATCACAAAGTCGACGGCAGTTAGCCCCGCGATAAGGAAATAAAATCGGTCCATATGACCGTCATTTAAGTCCTGCGGTATCCAACCAGCGTGATTACCTTTAGCTGTGATCTTCATCACCATATTCACAAGCATGCTACTAACGTAATTTCCAAGAGAGATTGAAGCCATACAAAGCGAACTTCCAAAGCTTTTTATCCCATCCGGAGCTTGGCTGTTGAAGAACTCAAGCTGGCCTACATACATGAACACCTCGGAAGCACCTACAAGAACATATTGGGGGACTTGCCAAAATATGCTCAAGGAGCTAATATGTTCGTTCGGGATCACCCTTTTAAGCCTTTGAATCTCTGTGACAGCTGCTGCAACCATAGCCAACATTCCGATTATTAGGCCTATCCCCATCCTTTGAAGCTCGGTTAAACCTTTGGGGTTCCCGCTTAGTTTCCCAGCTAGTGGAACTAAGACTTTCCGATAAATGAGTGTGCATATAAGGACACTTACAATGTCAAAGCTAGACATGCTAGCAGCCGGGAGGTGGAAGCTTTTGACGTTGGAATTCATGACTGCCCCTTGCTCGACAAAGAGTGATGCCATTTGTGTGAAAACAACCGAGTATATGATAGTGCAAAGCCATATTGGTAATATTCGTACGACACATTTTGCTTCTTCAACTTGAGTCACGGTGCATAGCCTCCACGGATCTTGTGGGCCGGTTTGGTCCTTCTCTGTTACCACCGCTGCCTTGTCTAAATACCTGATCATTAGCAGACGCAAATTAAATCAATCACACGACTACATGAGAATAAAATCTTCTTTCTTTTTTCAAAAAACAAAAAGAAAAAAGGGAGCTTAGTACTTACTCAAACTCATCGGTATGAACAATTTTCCTACTTCCTTTGATTGCAGACTCGGATCCAACCACCTCATATAACTCACTTTTATCAGCCAGAGTAATGTTCCTTTTCCGAGTTGCTGCAACAAATACTTGAGCAACACGTGGCAAAGGATTACCACATGGCTCAATATATCGATAGCCACGAGATCCCAACAAGAATGATAGTAGGCCTAGAACAGCAGAACCCGTGGAGACCCAAAACCCCAGAGTCCATTGACCGTTATCTTCATAATAAACTAGTATGGTATTTGAGAACAGAGATCCAACATTGAGTGCAGCATAAAAGTAGCAGAAGAAGGCAGCCTTGGAATTCTTGTTTTGAGGTTTGTCTTCTTTTTCTTCTTCTTCTTCATCAAATTGGTCTGCTCCAAATGTGGCTATAGTTGGTTGGTATCCCCCATATCCGAAAGCCACCAAATACATTGCTACGTAAAACATGCTAGTACCAATCAATGATGTGGGCATGCAAATTTTTTCTCCATCTCCACAACCCTCGGGTTTGATTAGGAAAAGCCAAGAAGACAGTGACAGCAGCACCAAACCCTAATAAAAAATGCAAGAACTCTATCAGTATATTTAGTTTTGTACACAGCTAAAAGGTTAACTTTTGAGAGACTTGTGCTATACAAATAAAAGTTATACATAATTTCCATATATTACCATAACTAGAATCAGCTGAAAGATTGCACAGGTCAAGTAACGTCCCCAGTACGAATCACTGAGGAAAGCTCCTATCAACGAGCACAAATAAACAGTTCCGGTCCACTTGCTGACATTATTGGCTGCAGAAGCATTGTCGTGTCCGATAACTCTGGTCAAGAACAACACCAAGTTCACACCAACACCAAAGAAAGCAAACGTAGCAAGGGCTTGATTTGCTGCACCCGAGAAAGCAAAACCAACAGAATACAGTAATTCTTCGATTAGTATCCTCTACATATTGTCAACTACAACTATATATAGATAATTTTGTGTGTGGGATTTTAGTACGTACCAAGAAGGATAAATGCTGGACCCCATCCTCCTACGGATCGCTTTTCCTTCCTATTATTCTCATAGCAATTTCTGTTAATAGATTCAGATTCCCTTGTGACACAATTTTCCTGATCTCTTACCTGTTTAAGAATTTTCACTTAGTTAATTATACTTGAAATATGCACCTACCTAGATCAGCTCTTCTTGAATGTTTCTTCGTCCAAAGGTGAATACAAACTCACACATGCAGACAAACACAACTCGCTTTAAAGGCGTGTTTGTTACATGAACGTAAATGCCAAACGCCATTCTTTGTAACAAAAAAAGACAAGGACATTTCTCCCTCTAATTCCAACAATAATTTGTCCCAAAGTACTGCATGTAGCATCATTTTATCACCTCGCCCACCCAATGGTTTTTAGTTCATAGTTGAACAAAAATTATTAAGTTACTACTTACAGCTAACGAAATCTCCATAGTTGAGTCCATTCCAACTGCTTAACGTTTTGCTCTGTAAATTAACCATCACATGATCAATAACTAGTCAGCAACTGAAGATATATATTAAGACGTAATAGCAAATAGTACGATGTACAATATATGGTTCATTGGTTCCTACTACGTAGACAGATTGACAATAATGAAGTACAAAATATAGACCATGGAAAGAAGTCAAAGAACTTCCAAATTTACTCAATCCAAGACAGAGCCAATACTTGAAATAAAGCTTGGAGATTGAGAAATGTTCAGACTTCAGAGTTTGGTACATTACAGAAATGATGCAAATGAACTTCCAAATTTGAATTCGCAATCACCAACTCCATGCGCATGGTTCAATAAAAGCATTATAAGCAAGTCGGAAAGAGCGACATTAAGCCAACAGTCTAGCCCCTCATGGGGATAAGAATGCGTATATTTTACCTTTGACATCCTGAAGTGGTCGTCTCCTTGCACGAGGACATCTAAAAGGAGACGCTAGTCGGATGATTCTGCCAACAACGATATATTTTGTTTGGTTGAGAATATTTGGAAGTTCATTTGCATCATTTCTATTAACTGTAACTATTTGCAAAATTTGAGCTAGCATTGTTATGCTAGTTCATAATAAGGAATGTAATTAACACCTAATTAATTAATATTTGTCCGATAAACTTAATTAACATTAAAAAAACCAATAACATATGATATATTTGTCCTTTTACAAGCATTGATGCTTTAGCTAGATGTATGTGTTCATTGATTCTTAAAAATAAATACCAAATTAAACATTTGAAATCAGCAAAACAATAAAGATTTTTTTGTTTTTCGTTTGAAAAGACCAAACAAAGAAATCAAACAACCTAAAGAAAACAAAATTAAAACAAACTGAAAAAATAGAAATAGATCAAAATGGAGTAGTAGCTAGCTAGCAAGAGTCAAACTACACCTTTTACGGAACTTTCTCACAGAAAGGATGACAAGTTCCGGAATGTTATCGGATTCCGGGGAGGGGAAAGAGCCCGTATCAACGATAGGCCAGGAAATTACTTGTCGGCTTGCCGGAGGACTATAAAAGCCGGTAAAAGCTATTGTCATTTACGGTAAACAAGTAAATCGATTGTCGAACGCCCGCCTAGCTAATGCTTGCCAAATCTGCAACCTCCTTTCAATTATTCTCTTTTCTTAGCATCAAGAATTAAAATGAATATCACACAAACCCTAATGCTAATTATATGGAGTGCTAAAATGCATGAAGTTAATATTGTTCACTGGTTATCTTTGCCATGGAAACAAACAGATCAGCTAAGGTGATGAAGAAACTTTGTTGATTCTAAGTATATGGAAGAGAGGTTTTGTTGTGCTGTGTAACAAACTCTACTACAAAGGCTCCAACTTTTTCTCAGTTTATTTAAACTTAGTTAAAATTTTCTGGCGGGTGGGTTCGTTGAAAGTTTCTTCTGTGGGAAGTGGGGCCTATTTAATGCTGAGGTGGACCAATTAGCATGCCCTCTTGTTAAACTGAGATTATAGTAATCCTTGGGGAGAATTACGTGGACTAAAACCACGTGCTCTAGTGTGTTGAGCTAGAGGCAGGCAAGAGGCAACCATGGGGCATTTCAGTATTTGCATGAAGATTTGGGGAAGACATTCATCCATTGCCAACTAGGAACTGGGAACTCGTCAAATTCAATTTTTTTGTTGTACGGGCAAAATTGTCATTTTATAAACATTAGGGTTTATAATAGTTTGTTGCGCTTGCTATGGTTTTCCGGGTGTACATCCGAACAACATAATCAAACCGGTTTTGATTTCAAAAATTGAAAAAATTATCTGGTTTGATTTTGTTAACGGTTTTAATATCAAACCAAAACCTATATATTTTTATTCATTTATTATATAATATATATTTAATTATTTATACTTTCTCCGTCCCAAAATTATTATCCTGTTTTTCCTTTTTCGTTTGTTCCAAAATAATTGTCTTGCTTAAAACTTTCATTTTTAAAACAACATTTCTACCATTTTATCTTTACTTTTTCATCATATTTTAATTATATGTCACATACACATAGACTTTAAAATAAACTACACATCAAACTAATATTAATAATCGAGTCAAATGTATTTTTTTAAACCGCATACCAAGTCAACCAATACGATAATTTTGGAACGAAAAGAGTATATTAGTTACTAAATCCAAATAAAATCTAGATCGTTTGGATGCCTTATATTTCTTGGATTGTTTGTATCAAGTAATTAGTCATTAGTCATTGCCCTTTGCAATGCATCTGATTCATTGGAAAACACAAAGACTAATTACTTGATAGTTTATCCTTATTTTGAAATTTACATTGTTTTTTAATGATAATTTATCTTTAATAAATTATTTTCTAATATTAAGGTTAATTATAAATTAAAATCATATTTTTATTGTTAATGTTAATATTAGTTAAGTTGATAAAAATAATTTATACAAATCACAAAATTGAATCAAATCAAACCAAACCTAGTGGTTCGGTTCAGGTCCAAATCTTATTATACTCGATTTGGTTGGAAAATTTTGAAATCAATAGGAGTGGTTTGGTTCGTAATTTTTGACTAAACCAAACTGAACCACATGTACCCCTATTTATGATGGATGAGATGAGAATACTGAATACCCTTAACAACCAAGTACTTAAAGTCCAACAAAAAAAAAACAAAATTCGTTTTTACCCTCAATTACGACAAAGTGCAACCTTAGACCCTAATATACAAAAATGAAAACTACAGACCCTTGAGTGTGATGGTAAGAAAACCACATGGTAGTAAAGTATAATTACACAAAATTAAATCATCCTATGAATTATTTTGAGAATGTTGATAATATTACATAGAGATTGTACATACACAAACTATCCATAGAGACTATCGATCGACTTTTTGATTGCTTCGTTGGGAAATGGGAATTTTGGTAAGTCTTTCTTGTGAATTAGTTTTAGCAAAGATGGGACTTTGTAAATGTTAGAAATGGTTTTAGGGTTTACTCCTACATTTCGAAAAGAAACCTAATTGAAGTCCCCAAGATTCAAAGAATTTTCCACGTCGAAAAGAAACTTTCGATGTCAACCTAACAACCTTAATGACTTGAGGTTGATCCAAGTTTGAGACGACCTATTCATGTTGGAGTAATGCTCAACTTGATCGCTTTAATAGTCTTAACTCAGAGTTGCTCCAACGTTAATGTGTAGTTTTAGTCGTAACATTTGGTATTATCGTCAAAACAAGGCGCCAAGATCATTTCTTATGTACTAGGAAAAGGCACGTGCGTTGCACGTATTGTCTTGCTTGAAACAGAAATCTATTGCATTGGTTGTGAAATGTATTTTTCATTAAGTTAAGGGGAAGAGAGCTAAGTTACAGTTATTGAAATTAAGAGAAAGTAAACATATTAAATTTTTTTTTAAAAAATGTCCAATGATGAAATGTATACGAATACAAGCTATGAATAGTTATTCAAATCCTGAGAAAGTAAACATTTTAAATATATAACGATTGTCTAATGATCAAATGTATATGAATGTAAGATGCTAAGATTAATATTGTCTAAGGTACAAATACGAATAAGATGCTAAGATTAATATTGTTGTACTTATCGTATCCATGTCGATTGAATGAGAAGGACGTCGCATTCAAAACTTTATTAACATCGTATTTTCCTCAATTAAAATAAAAAATCAAAATACAAAACGAAATGAATTGAATTAAATAATGTAGGACGTAAATTGAAAATAGGTACAAGTTAAGGGATCAAACTATTATTTAATTATTCATTGAATTAATTAGTCTATAACAAATTTACTCTTTTGACCTTAATTAATGGTGAGTGATTTATTAAGTTAAAGGGTACATTTGTCCATACATTAAGTTGTAAGAGACAACCTGCACTTTTATAAGTAGTTAGATTAGATTAGATTAGATTAGATTAAATTGTATTACTATTGATACAATTTTTCATATAAATCTTATAATGTCTTTCCCGAACATATTTATGAAAGTAAAACAATATTATTTTTTTAGTTTCGAATAAAGTTTTAGTTTCTCAACCGAGTAAGGGTATTTTTGTCTTTCAGAAAATATTGGGCGACATTTCAATTTATTATTTAATTATTCACGAAATTAATTTGCTTATGACAAATTTACTCTTTTGGCCTTAATTCATGGCGGCGTGATTTATAATATTTATGACACTTTTTTTCTAATCATTATTATTTGGCATGATAAATTTATGTGTATTGTCCTTAACAAAGGCACAAATTCATCAAATAATACTTCATTTTTTCATCTTCTTGACATTATGACACTTTTTTAAACTTATTTATCTTATTTTATTCATGGGTAATAACATGCTACCAATTTGTTTAATATCTCGATACTAACCGACAATTCTATTACTATAGATATAATTTTTCATATAAATTTTATAATGTCTTT
>CM028384.1:37683928-37863383 GCA_013146195.2 Codonopsis lanceolata | reverse complement strand
TATTACTATAGATATAATTTTTCATATAAATTTTATAATGTCTTTCCGAACATATTTAAGCAGTAAACCATATTATTTTTTAGTTTCGATAAGGTTTTTGTGTCTCAACCGAGTAAGGGTATTTTTGTCATTTCAAGAAATATTGGGCGACATTTGTAACGATCCCGGTAGGTGGGGGAAATTGAAAAAATCCAAATACATGACGAAATGAATTGAATTAAATAATGTAGGACTAAATTGAAAAATAGGTACAAGTTAAGGGATCAAACTATTATTTAATTATTCATTGAATTAATTAGTCTATAACAAATTTACTCTTTTGACCTTAATTAATGGTGAGTGATTTATTGTTAAGGGCATTTGTCCATACATTGTTGTAAGAGACAACCTACACTTTTATAAGTAGTTAGATTAGATTAGATTAGATTAGATTAGATTAAATTAAATTGTATTACTATTGATACAATTTTTCATATAAATCTTATAATGTCTTTCCCGAACATATTTATGAAAGTAAAACAATATTATTTTTGTAGTTTCAGTAAAGTTTTAGTTTCTCAACCGTGTAAGGGTATTTTTGTCTTTTAGAAAATATTGGGCGACATTTCAATTTATTATTTAATTATTCACGAAATTAATTTGCTTATGACAAATTTACTCTTTTGACCTTAATTCATGGGCAAGTGATTTATAATATTTATGACACTTTTTCTAATCATTATTATTTGGCATGATAAATTTATGTGTATTGTCCTTAACAAAAGGCACAAATTCATCAAATGATACTTCATTTTTTCATCTTCTTGACATTATGACACATTTTTAAACTTATTTATCTTATTTTATTCATGGGTAATAACTAAACATGCTACCAATTTGTTTAATATCTCGATACTAACCGACAATTCTATTACTATAGATATAATTTTTCATATAAATTTTATAATGTCTTTCCCGAACATATTTAAGAAAGTAAAACCATATTATTTTTTTAGTTTCGAATAAGGTTTTTGTGTCTCAACCAAGTAAGGGTATTTTTGTCATTTCAGTAAATATTGGGCGACATTTGTAACGATCCTGGTAGGTGGGGGAAATTAAAAAAAATCAAAATATGTGACGAAATGAATTGAATTAAATAATGTAGGACGAATTGAAAATAGGTACAAGTTAAGGGATCAAACTATTATTTAATTATTCATTGAATTAATTAGTCTATAACAAATTTACTCTTTTGACCTTAATTAATGGTGAGTGATTTATTAAGTTAAAGGGTACATTTGTCCATACATTAAGTTGTAAGAGACAACCTACACTTTTATAAGTAGTTAGATTAGATTAGATTAGATTAGATTAGATTAGATTAGATTAGATTAGATTAGATTAAATTAAATTGTATTACTATTGATACAATTTTTCATATAAATCTTATAATGTCTTTTCCGAACATATTTATGAAAGTAAAACAATATTATTTTTTTAGTTTCGAATAAAGTTTTAGTTTCTCAACCGAGTAAGGGTATTTTTGTCTTTCGTAAAATATTGGGCGACATTTCAATTTATTATTTAATTATTCACGAAATTAATTTGCTTATGACAAATTTACTCTTTTGGCCTTAATTCATGGCAAGTGATTTATAATATTTATGACACTTTTTTCTAATCATTATTATTTGGCATGATAAATTTATGTGTATTGTCCTTAACAAAAGGCACAAATTCATCAAATGATACTTCATTTTTTCATCTTCTTGACATTATGACACATTTTTTAAACTTATTTATCTTATTTTATTCATGGGTAATAACTAAACATGCTACCAATTTGTTTAATATCTCGATACTAACCGACAATTCTATTACTATAGATATAATTTTTCATATAAATTTTATAATGTCTTTCCGAACATATTTAAGAAAGTAAAACCATATTATTTTTTTAGTTTCGAATAAGGTTTTTGTGTCTCAACCAAGTAAGGGTATTTTTGTCATTTTAATAAATATTGGGCGACATTTGTAACGATCCTGGTAGGTGGGGGAAATTGAAAAAAAATCAAAATACGTGATCGAAATGAATTGAATTAAATATTGTAGGACGTAAATTGAAAATAGGTACAAGTTAAGGGATCAAACTATTATTTAATTATTCATTGAATTAATTAGTCTATAACAAATTTACACTTTTGACCTTAATTAATGATGAGTGATTTATTAAGTTAAAGGGTACATTTGTCCATACATTAAGTTGTAAGAGACAACCTACACTTTTATAAGTATATAATATAATATAATATAATAATATTAGATATTAGATTAGATTAGATTAGATTAAATTAAATTAAATTGTATTACTATTGATACAATTTTTCATATAGATCTTATAATGTCTTTCCCGAACATATTTATGAAAGTAAAACATTATTATTTTTTTAGTTTCGAATAAAGTTTTAGTTTCTCAACCGAGTAAGGGTATTTTTGTCTTTCAGAAAATATTGGGCGATATTTCAATTTATTATTTAATTATTCACGAAATTAATTTGCTTATGACAAATTTACTCTTTTGGCCTTAATTCATTGCAAGTGATTTATAATATTTATGACGCTTTTTTCAAATCATTATTATTTGGCATGATAAATTTATGTGTATTGTCCTTAATAAAAGGCACAAATTCATCAAATGATACTTCATTTTTTCATCTTTTTGACATTATGACACATTTTAAAAACTTATTTATCTTATTTTATTCATGGGTAATAACGTACATTTGTCCATACATTAAGTTGTAAGAGACAACCTGCACTTTTATAAGTAGTTAGATTAGATTAGATTAGATTAGATTAAATTGTATTACTATTGATACAATTTTTTCATATAAATCTTATAATGTCTTTCGAACATATTTATGAAAGTAAAACAATATTATTTTAGTTTCGAATAAAGTTTTAGTTTCTCAACCGAGTAAGGGTATTTTTTGTCTTTCAGAAAATATTGGGCGACATTTCAATTTATTATTTAATTATTCACGAAATTAATTTGCTTATGACAAATTTACTCTTTTGGCCTTAATTCATGGGCAAGTGATTTATAATATTTATGACACTTTTTTCTAATCATTATTATTTGGCATGATAAATTTATGTGTATTGTCCTTAACAAAAGGCACAAATTCATCAAATAATACTTCATTTTTTCATCTTCTTGACATTATGACACATTTTTTAAACTTATTTATCTTATTTTATTCATGGGTAATAACTAAACATGCTACCAATTTGTTTTAATATCTCGATACTAGCAAGCAATTCTATTACTATAGATATAATTTTTTCATATAAATTTTATAATGTCTTTCCGAATATATTTAAAGAAAGTAAAACCATATTATTTTTTTAGTTTAGAATAAGGTTTTTGTTTCTCAACCAAGTAAGAATATTTTTTTGTCATTTCAGTAAATATTGGGCGACATTTGTAGATTCGATTGTAGGTGGGGAAATTGAAAAAAATCAAAATACAACGACGAAATGAATTGAATTAAATAATGTAGGACATAACTTGACAATAGGTACAAGTTAAGGGATCAAACTATTACTTAATTATTCATTGAATTAATTAGTCTATAACAAATTTACTCTTTTGACCTTAATTAATGGTAAGTGATTTATTAAGTTAAAGGGTACATTTGTCCATACATTAAGTTGTAAGAGACAACCTACACTTTTATAAGTAGTTAGATTAGATTAGATTAGATTAGATTAGATTAGATATATAATAGGATCAACAGCTTTTACAATCAAATTAAGGTAGCAAAGCCACCTAAATTACAAAGTTCCCCACCTATTTTCCATCCAAGAATACATGTTCTTTCAGATGATACCAACGAACTCACGAGAATGACACCATTACAAACAGTGAAAAGAAAAAGGAGAAGGAAAAAAAGGAGAAAATGAAGAAAAAAAGCAGCAGAAGAAGCAGAAGAAGAAGGATTAATAAACCCAATGAATGGTCATAGTTGGCAACATAATGCACAAATCTAGAAACCATCCTAGTACTCAAAAACTCCACTTTTCAGAAACCTTGAAATAAACACAAAACAAATCCAAGGAATGAGCCTGAAAAAAGAATGATTTTTTTCTATCAGCTTTCAGGGGATTGATGCTGCACAACAGATACAAGTGCTAAATATGGAAAGTCGTGGCCTGCGTTTCCCGCTCCCTTTTGTTGAATTCACTATGGCTTGCCCAGTCAAAGGGGCCTCTTCTTGCTTTAGTTCGACAAAAGCATTTGCCGTACCTTCTTTCTTCAACAAGTTCATGAATGGAGCTCTCGGTTTATGATCAGAATCGCTTCTTTCCATCCTTATCGTCTTCTCCTCCACTTCAACTGCCTCATATGGGAGCTGATCCCGACCATAATGATTCTTTACAGTCGTGTTTTGAAAAGTCAAAACATCCCGGGATGATATGCTTCGACTTGCTGCCTTATCATGACAAAGTAAAGGAGTTTGATCAGAGTATTCGTACCTTGCTCCCAGGGAGAGATCAAAGTCAAAGCTCGGTGACTTTCTAAGCTCGACCTGGTTACTCGTGGTTTCCTCATTTGATTCAGTACTTATCCTTCCCAAGCTACCTTCTGATGAGTTTTCTTGTTTTTGGTTGGGCTCAATGACAGTTAAAGCAGTTAGAGCTGTTCTAATTTCAGGCATATTCTCTTTGACTACTTCAAATTTCATGGAAACAGAATCTACATTGTTGTCACTTGAAGTAGTTCCAACCTCAATTTGATAAGCATTCTCTATCTCAGGACTAGAAATAGACCCAGCATTTTCTTTTCCATTCCTCTCACAATCAAAGCCAGTTTTTACCATTTCTGGTAGAGGTGCAATGGATTCGTCGCCCTTCAGCTCAGATAACTGAATTTGGCTGGAATCACAATTATCCTCTCCACTTTCTGATTCGGTTCCCATCAATTTGCTTTCTTCAGTAAGAACAATACTCTTGTCTTGCGGTTCGGAAACGTCTTGAGAAGAGTATACTCTATTTTCACCCTTGTCTCCCAATCCACTGAAGAAAACAGGTTCCATTTCCCTTGTTATCGAACCATTTTCATCCTCATCTACCCATAAGAGCTCAAGCTTTTCTTCATCGATGCTCTTTGTCTCCAAAAATTTGTCCTCTTGGGGTGCTTTTCCTTCCTTTACAGCATCGTTCACTTCCTTTTCCATAGCTTGATTATTCGTACCAGAGATGACAGTGACATCAAGATTTTCTGCAGTCATGTTATCAATCAAGGGAACCTTGTCCCCGTTGTGATCCAAAAGATTCAATTCTAGTAACTCGCTTGCCCTTACTATTGCGCTTAGGTCTTCGCCTAGTGGTTCATCTTGACTGCTAACAACGTCATGTTGATCATTAGCCTTTGGATCTACATCATCTGATGTGAAATTTGCGTTGAAAACTGAATTGCTTCCCTCTATTTCCTCTGTTTCTGTTCATGAGCAAATGGAATAATAGTTACAATTATGAACTTCTAATATATTCGTAACACAACTACGTTAGATCACCAACTCATATAGAAAACAAAGTTATCACACACAGAAAGGCAAATAATGCACCAACATGCACAATTCAAAAGGCAAACAAGAGCCTTCCCGTAATGTTTGTCCCGACAAAAAAAAAGTTGATTGAGAATCTTGAGAACCTCAACATAATGAGAAATGCAAGCAAGAATACTTGAACCTACGACTTCTTTAAATGTGATTTTACACCATCTTAAGTCACCAAGGATGGTCTTTTCTGGGAAGGGTCTAATACACACATGCCTCAAGAAGATAAGTTGTTTCTGTAGTTCAAAACACTAGCTCCAGGTCATAACAGAAAAACCTCGTGACCTCCACAATACCATGTTTAGCTACCAATCTTCGAAAAACTTAAGCTAGCATAGATAGAGGTGTGTTAAAAATGATATCACATACTAGCTTCTTGTAGTTAATTAGATTGAGGTTAGTAGGAAGAGAGATATAGGGGAAACAGTAACATTTATATAGACTAATTACCTCTTTCAAAGGATAGTTGTTGCTGAATTCGAGGTTCACTCATTCCATAAGAATGCCCTTCCAAGTTCGGCTCTAGTGGCTTCTCATTATCGCTCGAGAGTTCAGGATGAAGTAGCAGTTTGGCTTTCATTGATTTCACTAGCTTCACCACTTGATTCAGTGGGACTTCCAAAGATTCAACAAGATGGTTAAATTTGTTGATTACTTGCTCTTGTTTGAATGAACCTTCAGTTTGGGAATTATCACTTTGAGCAACTAACTCTTCCAATGGAAATTCTGTAACATCCTCTCTTTGTGTTGTTTGACAAACTAAATCTTCTTCTTCTTCCTCAGCGTCGTCTATCTCTGCAGTTTGAGCAACTAAATCTTCCTTGGGAACTTCCTCAGTGCTCTCTTTCTCTGTAGTTGAAGTTCAAAGATATAAACATGGTAAAATCGAAATTAGTGGCTGATTGATTAGTATACTAAATAATGTACCAACCTTTTACATCCAATGTCTCATTCTGTATGTGAGAATCCTTAGCTCTCAACCGATGATCATCAGGAGATAACTCTTTAACTATCTCGTGAAAATCCTTCTCATCAGCTTCACGAGCCATATGTGTTTCTCCTTTTACATCATCTTCATGAACAACTTCTTGTGGGAACTTTTCCTGACCTTCAACAGCTGATGATTTCTCCTCCTCTGCAGCAATATCACAATAAAATGAGACCCAATGTTAACTAATGTTGTGAACCAAACAAACACTTACTAAATACACATTACCTTGTAGCCCTGATACATTGTTGTTTCCCATCTGGTTTCTCATGTTAAGCTACCAAATCCTGCAAATTTGGTCTTTTTAACAGTTAGCAGATGAAACATTATAGCAAGTTTGCACTTCAAACTTTATCAAAGCATATAACTCATACCATGATGATGATGTACACACACTAATAATAACTACGAAGACTTTAGATAACACAGCTCGAGTTCTGAGTGAGGCTGCCAGAGTGTTAACACTTGATTAACGACTCTACTTTCATTGATATATTGCTTAAAGCAAAAGCCTCATCTGTGATCTCCATCGGCCAGCCAAAGTACCCATAAAATAAGTTCAGTGTGCCACTAAAAGTAATGTCAGTGAAAGATTTTACCCTCTTTACATACTTTTTTCCTTTATAATTTTTTTAAGAGTATTGTTCTTGATCGATGAGAGAATATTGCTAACTAAACAAAGATTACTGTCGGTGACAGAGGATGCCGCAGATTATAGCCTATTAGCAGCTTGTGCTTATGATTATGTTTCGCTAACCTCTTGATCAATATTAATTACTCCAAAAGCTCTATATTAACAATGATATACATATAGGTTAGTATGATTATCTCTTCATAGGCCAGCTAATTACTTTCGTACAAGTACTACATTATACGGCTCGTTGTTGTGTTTTTGGGAAACACAAACTTTTTCCGCTAAAGGGCTGATGGGGAAACGTATATGGTGAAGGTCCAAACTGTTCTAGGGACTGGTTTTTTTTCTTTATTTTTGATTCTTGCTCAACTCTCGTATCATGTTATCTTTGTGATTGATTTATCGATGTTTTTTGTCGATATCCCAAAAAAAAAAGTTATTGGGTAACTGATGAAGTTATCACAGAAACCATTCAAGAATTCGTAAGTTATTTTATTTCCTGTACTCCAACTTGTTAATTTGTCAGTGCATAGTTTTCTTGGGTCTCATTTCCGTTGGAGCTCACGTCAGAAATACAGGATTAAGGTCTAAGTTTTTCAGCACATAGTACCACCTCCAAGCCAGTCCATGCTTTGAGAAGATCAAATCAAATTGACCTCTGCTGGCCATTTTTTTTAAGGATATGAAAACAAACAATTGGTCTAGATGAAAATCTTAAAGCAGGCAGTGAAGTTTCCAATATAAGAACTGAGAAAACTTGAAAAGGGGAATTTATATTTCTCCATCATAGAGTCTGAATTTCCACTTATGTAAAAAAGTTAAGTGGCATGGTCTACATGCAGGTCCAAAACATCCATGAACATAGATTTAATCTTATCCGTTCTTTAACAAAAATTGTCATGTTTGATTTGACACGTTGTTTTAAAAGACTCAATTAAATCTATTATAAAAAGAATTAAATTTTCATTCATGGGTCGTGTAGAATTTTTTTACATAGGTAACCAATCAAAATCTAAAGTAATCAAGACAATATTGTGTTTAACACATATCATTATCTAATGACTACTTAAGTTAAAAAAATTATACATTGCCGGTGAATAAATTTTTTTGGCTAAATCGCACCATTGGTCGCTTGACTTTGAGTTATTTTTAGTGTTAGTCCCTTAACAACTTTTTATCAAAATTGAGTCATAAGTGTATGAAATTTTCACAGCCGTAGTCCTTTTAATGGATGTTGTTAAAAAAATACCGTTAAATTACCTACATGCATTAAGTAAAGGCTAAAATGATTTTTTTTCAAACCCAACTTATATTTCAATTTATAATCAAAACCCTAAAGTTTTAAAAAATACTGTAAGGCCTTCTTCCTCAAATGAATACTTACAATATCCCTAAATCAAACTCAATCTTGAAACAACTCTCCTGATGGCCACCGTCCCTGTCGCTGTATGCCAAGGCTCTGTTTCCGCAAGGGATATAATTGATGAGCCATGGCCACGGTCCATTTCCACCGCGTCTCCTCAGACTGAAATGTCAAACACAAACACACATGAAGATCCGTAACATTTTACTGGGTCTCTCTCTCTCTCACACACAAACACACATGAAGATCCATAAAATTTACAGAAAAAAATTAACCAATCGAAAAGGGAATTCAAAATCTTGATCACATCAAGATCTTCGACGTCAACCCCGACATCCTCTTCGGCTTCGCCAACTCCAGAATCTCGGCCACCGTCACCATTCCCAACGGCGAGATCCCCAACCTCGTCAATGTTCACAGTGCCCGCCGTTGGGTTAACGCCAACACAAGCCCTTCTACCCCGCCACAAATCACGTCGTCGACAACGAGTTCCTTCACTGGGGACCCCAGAACCTCATCGACAACCTCGTACCCGCCATAAAGTCCCTCCAAACCGCCTCGTCAAGTCCCTCCCGTTTCTTGAGGAGCTGAGGTTGAAGAGAATGAGAGTGAGTGATGAGAGCTTGGATTGTTTAGCCACGAATTTTGCTGGGTTCAAAGCTTTTTAGACTACATGAAATGGGTTTCTTTAATCTGTTGGATGAGATTTGAGCAAATTATTGAACACCCTTTTTTGTATTGAGTATGATTTGAGCAAATTATTTAATATGTTGGTTTTATCAAAAGGTTCAGGAAGCGAGAGAGTGAGATTTTTATTTGGGAAGAAGGCCTTTAGGTATTTTTTTCAAACTTTAGGGTCTTGATTGTAAATTAAAATATAAGTTGAGTTGTGCTATTGAGACCCCCCATTCCTCCAAGTTGGCCCCCCAAAAAACAAACTTCCTATTTTATCCTCCCCTATCCAAGTTGACCCCTTTCCACTCCCTCACCGCCTCCTCCTCTCTCCCACTTCACTCTCCTCTACCCCCCCCTCCCACCTCATCTCCTTCCCCCACTCTTCCCTCTCCCCCACCTCAATGTCTCTTCCCTTCCCCCACACCGCCTCTTCCCTCCCCCCAATCCACAACTTCTTCTCTCCCCTTCTATTACCACCTCTTCCCCCTCCCCTATCACAGTATACTCATCCCCCTCACATATCCATTCTTTCTCGTTTCTCCCTCTTTGTTTTAAAAAATAAAATAAAATCAATTCCAAGTTTGTTTGTCACCGTCAATCGAACAAACTTGTTCCGGCCATGGGTGACCGAACAACCTTGAATGTTCGGCCATAGGTGACCGAACAACCTTGTGTTGTTCGACCACAGGCAGTTCGGTCACCCATGGCCGAACAATTCAAGGTTGTTCAGTTGACCAGAGTCGAACAAACCTGGAATTGATTTTATTTTATTTTATTTAAAAAAAGGTGAAACAGGGAAGAATGAAGGTGTGGGGGGAAGGGATGAAACTATGAAGGGGGGGTGAGTATACTATGATGGGGGAGGGGGAGGAGATGGTGATGGTGATGGAAGGGAAAGGAAGAATTTGTGGATTGGGGGGAGGGAAGAGGCGGTGTGGAGGAAGGGAGGAGACATTGAGGTGGGGGAGAGGGAGGAGGGAGGAGACAGTGAGGTGGGAGAGAGGGAGGAGGCGGTGTGGGGAGGGGGAAGCGGTGAGGGGGTGGGAAGGGGGGTTCAACTTGGATAAGGGAGGATAAAATAGGAAGTTTGGGTTTTGGGGGGGTCAACTTGGAAGAATGAGGGGTCTCAATAGCACAACCCTAAAAGTTAGGTTTGAAAAAAAATCATTTTAGTATTTACTTCATGCCCATGGGCAATTTATCGATATTTGTTTAACGACATTTATCAAAAGGACTGTGGCTGTAAAAATTTAATACTCTTATAACTTAATTTTGATAAAAAAAAAATATATTTAAAGAACTAATACTAAGAATGACACAAAGTCAAGGAACCAATTGTACAATTTGCTCAATTTTTTTTCGTTATGTTATGTATTTCCTTTTGAAGTCCATGTACAAGTAAGAATCATCATTAAACTAAGTAGCAAAGAAGCTAAGGGTAAATAGTAAAACAAAGATTAAAAAGTTGATATTTTTTAGAACCAAAAAGAAAAGTAGATTTTTTTTAATACCTCCTATTTGTTTTTTAAAGAAAGGAGTGGGTAGAATCCAAGATACATTAACAATTGTGATGTATTATAATCAAGTAATTATTGTTATCGATATTAGATATTCCTTCCGTTTCAAGTAAAGAATCTATTGTTTTATCATTGGATGTTTCAGTTTCACTTAAAACTTAAAATAATTCACTTTTAAAAATTAAGGGATAAAAATGTCATTTCATTACTAATAAACTACTAAAAGTATCTTCTTCTTTTTTAAGTTTAATTTTCAAACGTCTAACTCTTTGCCCGAAAGGAAGGGAATATATCTAATTCTAGAGAAAGCTTGGGGTTAAAGCTTAATGGAAGGTGACTAATAGTAAATAGACTTAATCCATTTTAGTGCTAAACTCATCATAACATGTATTCACATTGGAACTCTTTTCCTTTGTACACGCTTAAAAGTTAACTAACTGGACCCTTCTGCCCCTTTTCCCTCAATACAATATACAATGGAAAATTGGTGGAATTCAACAACAAAAAAATGTTGGTTGAATTCCACAACACCACCCACCCACGTATTATTGGATACTAAAACTAGGCCCTTGTTATGATTATGCCAATTTGCAATTAGTGGATTGAGTTATTAGAGTGTAGGGCTTCGTCTTACGAATTAAAATCCATTAGACCGTCTTACAAGAGACCTACTCTTTACGTTTTTATATCTTTTTTTTTGTAACCGAAAAAATACTTTATGCATCGCAGTACAAAATCATGTATCACGATGCATTAATTGTATGTGACGATGCATAAAAGTGTCTCATTTTGTGCATTGCGATGCCTGATTTTGTGCATCGCAATGTGTTAAAGAACAAAAATATAAAGCATGATATATATTGCTGGTTTTCTCTCTAATAGCTTAAGTTTTTAGATGAGTTGGTTATTTAACATGGTATCAGAGCTCATGGTTTGGCAAGGATAAGGGTTCAAATCTCCCTCGCATTTATCCTAAAAATATTACAAATGGTACGTATTGGTCATATATAAAAATGTAGCTCTCTCCACGTATGCACGTGAGGGGGAGTATTAAAGCACAAAAATATAAAACATGATATAGATTGTTGGTGTTCTCTCTAACGGTTTAAACTTTTAGATGAGTTGGTTACTTAACACAATGCATAACATGTATTTTTTCGGTTACGAAAAAATATAGGGGTATACAGCGGATACAAATTATTTAAAAGGGACCGAATTTCTCCCTTTTTAAAGTTTTTAATTGTTTTACATTTGTCATAAACTTACGTAAGACAGCATTATGAATATTTTTTATAAAACGGATCATCTTTACTCGAACCATCGCGTGTTAGTGGATTGAGTTATTAGAGTGTATGGTTCCGTCTTACGAATTAAAATCTGTTAGACCGTCTTACAAGTAACCTACTCTTTACGTTTTTATATCTTTTTTTTTTTGTAACCGAAAAAATAATTTATGCATCGCAGCACAAAATCATGTATCACGATGCATTAATTGTATGTGACGATGCATAAAAGTGTCTCATTTTGTGCACTGTGATTCATGATTTTGTGCATCGCAATGTGTTAAAGCACAAAAATATAAAGCATGATATATATTGCTAGTGTTCTCTCTAATAGCTTAAGTTTTTAGATGAGTTAGTTATTTAACATGGTATCAAAGCTCATGATTTGGCAAGGATAAGGGTTCAAATCTCCCTCCTTGCATTTATCCTAAAAATATTACAAATGGTACGTATTGGTCATATATATATATATATATATATATATATATATATATATATATAAATCTCCCTCCTTGCATTTATCCTAAAAATATTACAAAGGGTATGTATTGGTCATATATAAAAGTGCAGCTCTCTCCACGTATGCACGTGGGGGGGAGTATTAAAGCACAAAAATATAAAACATGATATACATTGTTGGTGTTCTCTCTAACAGCTTAAACTTTTAGATGAGTTGGTTACTTAACACAATGCATAACATGTATTTTTTCGATTACGAAAAAATATAGGGGTATATAGCGGATACAAATTATTTAAAGGGGACCGAATTTCTTCCTTTAAAAATATGTGTCGTTTGTGTGAGTATGTTTTATAACTTTGGCGGGTGAGTCTAACACTTATAGATACCCCTAAAACGAACTTTAAAGTGAGTCATTTTAAAACGAAATAATATTTTTTTAAAAAGTATTATATTTTTATTTAAAATTGATCTTTTTTTAATTTTGTGGGATGCAAAATCATCTATTAAATTATTGTAATCAATTTCATTTAACAAATCTTTCTCAATTGATAATAAATCTAGTCCACATAATATTTGTTTATACATTGTCAATCTTAGATAAGATATTATTAGATCTTCGTGCTCGTGTCTATAGCACTCAATTGAAGCGATAGTGCATAAATAGAATGTGTGATTTAAAAAATGTTACGGTTTAGAGGTATATTGCTTCAAATGGTAGTTGAGGGGCACTATTTGAACTCAGCCATACTAGAGGGGGTTATATGTAACTGACAAATGACCGTTGGATCTTGCGAGATAGCCTAGTCAATTAACTGACAAATGACCGTTGTATATTAAATAGAAGAGAGTTAAGAAATAAAAAGAAATAGTAACGTGATTAACTTATTATAATAATGACTATTAATGAGTGCGAGGAAAACTTAGAGTTACTCTTAATATTATTGTTGAAACATGAATATTTAAAATTATTTAAATCCATTAATTAGGCTATAGAAAATAAAACAACAAGTAATAAGCAGTAGAACTCATAGAAATTCACCTACTGAATTTAGATCACTTTAATCGTGTAAGTGTAGGCTTGGCCCAAATTGGGCAACCCACTTAGTGAACCTAGCAACCCAAACCCTTTTACCCACTTACCTCCTCTTCACTATTGACATCTTGCTTTCTTCGGCTGATTGGTTTTATTTTCGGCTCCTTCCTTCTTGTTCGTCAAATCAGCTGCGTCCTTTGCTCCTTGGTTGTTTCTTCGGGCTGATTGATGGTCTTGGCTGTATATATATACTCCCTTTACCCGCCTTCTTTGGTGTATCACGAGCATCACACACGTAATACACTACTAGCCTATTCTATCTCTTTCTCTCTTCTTCGTCTCTGCTCCATATCTGTGAGATGTGGGTTTTTAAGGGATACACTGTGAGTTTGAAACTTTGTGATAGAGGATTCTGTGAGGGGTAATTTTGGGTATTGTGGGTTTCAGTTGGAAGGCTGGTCCTTGGATAATTGTCCCTTCGATTGCGAACTCTTTGGTTGGATTGCTATACTTTGTGTATAGGCAGTGGGGATCTGAGCCTAGGCATTATAAGCCCTAGATAGATTCGAGTTAGGCTCCGTTGAGCCGTGGATACTCAAGTTACTAATTAATTGTTTTATATTGCCTTGTTATATATTGTGCGTTGAAGGTGATTGATTGGCAATATAGGATTGTTAACGATTTATTAGTCCATCATCAACTTTGGTATATTGTAAGTCTACTGCCAAAGTCGAAGACGGGTATTTCTACAAAGTCTCATATTATAATTTAGTGTGCCTCTGGTTTTTGTTAGGTAAGTATCCTTATTTTTACGCTACAGTGATATCAGAGCTTAAGGTGGTTGAATCAAATTTTTTGGAGTTTTCTTCAATCCAAATTTGGGTTGTGACTTTGGTATTTATTTTTTCGCCTATTAATTATGTTTCTTGTCTGCTCTGCTATTTTTGCTTCCGGATATTTTTGCTCTTTGTCTGCTATTTTTTCGATCATTGTTACATTCGAAATTAAAATCGGTGATTTTTCTCATAAACGTTAAATTGTAATTTTTTGACTATGTCTACTTATACTTTGGAAACGTTTAATGAAAAATCTGAGTTTTCAATTTAGCAACAAAAGATGAAAGATATTTTGATAAAAAGAAAAGTTTTTAAGGTTGTCACTGCTGAATTTATCACGACTTTAATGAAAGAAAGTGACAGTGTTGAGATGGATGAAATTGATTATTCTTCTATTATTTTAAACTTTACTGGCTCTGTGTGTAGGAAAATTGGTAAACTTGATACGACTAAAACTCTTTAGGATAAACTAGAAGCTACTTACTTTGAAACGTCTCTTCCTAGTAAACTATGCCTTCTAGAAAAGTTCTTTAGGTTCAAGTTAGACCTTAATAAAGACATAGAGGAAAACCTTGTTGATGTGTTTGCTAAATTAGTCCAGAACATTAAACAAACTGGTGACCAACATATTGATGTTTACACCCATATAGTGCTTTTTAATTCTATACCTGACTCTTACTCTGATTTAAGATTTGATATTACGATGGTAGGGACCAAATTACTCTTGATACGGTGATCAATGGGATAAAGAGTAAGGAGTAAGATCTAAAAGCTAATCATGGAAAATCAATTGTTAGTAAAGTGAACATGGTTAGAGGAAGATCAGTCTTTGGGAATAATAGAACATCTCATCAAAATCAAAATTGTGGCAAGAGTAAAAGGAGAAGAAAAAATAGGTCGAATTCAAAGAAAATACATGAACTGTTTTACAATTGTGGTGAAGTAGGTCATTTTAAAAAAGGAGTGCCCTAATCCGAAAAAGAAAAATCAAAATCACGAACAAAACCAAGGTGATTGCAACTTAGCTTCTGGTAGTAATGTTTCCGCTGATGTGTTTATGGTTACTAATTCTTGTGATAATGTTGTGAATTCTGTGCATTCTGCTTGTGCTAGTGAATGGCTTATAGATTATGGTTGCACTTATCACATGACACCATTGTAATCATTGTTTACTACTTATAAAGAAGTTGATGTTGGTTCTGTTTATCTAGCTAACGAGAAAAAATGTCAAATACTTGGTATTGGTGATATTTGATTTGAAAAGCAATTCTGGTTATGTTTTAACTTTGAAAAATGTGAGACATGTGCCTGAATTATGTAGTAATTTGATTTCATGTGCCTTATTAGAGGATGATGGTTTGGAAGAAAAATGGGGAAAGAGTGTTATGAAAATATTAAAGGGGTCTTTAGTTATTGCTAAATGTGAAAAATGTCGGAATTTATATGTTTGATGTGCTTTACATATGTCTACTTCTGAGATTTATGTTAATGTCGTTAAGGAGGATAAAACGATTTTGTAACATAAGAGACTAGGACACATAAGTAATAAAGGGTTAGAAATTTTACAAAAAACGGGTGTTTTTGGAAATGAAAAATTATTTGGTTTACCTTTTTGTGATACTTGTGTTAAGAGCAAACATCATAAAGTGAATTTTCTACCCCTTTCCCTAGGAAAGCGTTCTAGCAACAAATTCCTTGACTACATACATGCCGATGTATGGGGGCCCTCTAGTGTGCCCACTCAAGGTGGCAATAGGTATTTTTTATCCATCATTAATAACTTTTCACGAAAAGTCTGAGTTTTCTTAATGAGACACAAATCTGATTCGTTTGAGAAATTTAAAAATTGGAAAGTTTTTATTGAAAATGAACCAAGAAAGAAAATCAAAATGCTTAGGACCGATAATGGATTAGAATTTTGTAATCATGAGTTTGATGAATTATGTGTTATTCATGGTATTGGTCGACACAAAACTGTTCCCTATAACCCTAAACCCGCAACAAAATGGTGTTGTGGGTTCCCGAGAAATGCGCCCGCGCCCCGCGCGTCCTTGGATAGGGGTGCGCGTACGTGCGGATGCAGGATACCACTGCTCTCATTCCACCCTCCCTTGTTTAGGGGAAGACGAAATTAAAAGTGCGAGAGGAGTGATGTCTAAGATAGCGCGTTTGAATACGCTTCGGTAACTTTCAGTAGATTTTTGGTCCAATATGGGAGCTTTGAGTTTTCTACATCAAGTTATCCCTTGTTTAGGGGCTATCAGGATATAGGAATACATCACCCTTTCATTCTCATTCTCCCTTTTTTAGGGGAAAACGGAAAAGTGCAAGAAAGGAGTGTTGTGAGGCCCCACTATGGATTTTATGAAAATAGCCTTATGGCATATTTCGGATCACTATGGGTGCTTTGGGTTTCCTGCATTAAGTTATCCCTTGTTTAGGGGATACCAAGATATAGGAATACATCACCTTTTCATTCTCATTCTCCCTTTTTTAGGGGAAAACGAAAAAGTGCAAGAAAAGATGTTGCGATGCCCCATTGGATCCAAAATGTTTTATAGAGTCGTCATCTTTACTTTAAGGAATAAATAAAGCAAAACCAAAAAAGGAAAATCAGAGATTGTAAAAATGGGTTCGGAGACTAAGTTACGAGTTGGGAAGGTGCTAGGCACCCAACTCGCCCTTTCGGTCTCAAAAATAGATTTTGGCTAAAGTATGTTTTTTGTTATATTTATCTAGCAAATAAATAAAGCATTAAAAGACAGAAAATAAAAACAAATACATCCGCGGCTACATTATTTACGGACTTGCAGCCGTCTCTTTACAAGTAGTTACAAATATACTTAAAAATATTTTACCATAATAACGGCTCTTTTTAGTGCTATTTCCTAACTAAATCTGGGCAGTACAACAGTTTACATTTTTATATTAGGCCGGATGGAAAATAGCATTTTTACAAATAAATATTTAAAACTTACCTACTAGCGGACTAGTGTGTGCTCGCTCTGTCCTTCAGGGAGAGGGAGTCTTTTTTTGATGAAGTGGTGGGGAGATTCGGGTAGAATAACTGCTTCCAAAAGTTACTTTTTGCCTCGGGATCCGAACAGAGTAACGACTTATTTTGGTTGATTTGTTTGCTTGAGAAAGGCGGAAATCGGGCAGAATAACGGCTTATTTCTGACTGATTTGGCCTTTTAAATCGGGTAGAGCAACTGCTTTTTCCGCGATTTTTGGACCGGGGACATAGGGTGGAAACCTAGCTGGGGGGCTAAGGCTCACTTTGACTGGTTGGTTTTCAATTTGAAAGAGATTTGGCAGAGTTTCGAGGCTTTGGAGAAGGATCGCTCACTATCACTTCGGTCTCTATTTCTCCAGCGTAAAAACAACGCAGAGAATTCTTCGGGGAAGAAAAGTTGTGTCTGAAAGTGAACCCCGAAGGCTCTATTTATAGCCTGGAGTGAGGACACCGAAGGGATTAAATTTTCTCTCTTCGTGCTTCATTCAGTTGTACAGAACGCGGAGGATTTTGCACATTACTGAACATGAGCCGTCATGTAGCAGCTTTGGGAGCACAGAGCACCGGCGCCACCCCTTAACAAATTGGGCGCCACCCCCATTTGGAGCATGGGTGGCGCCAATTTTGCTTTAGTTCTCTCTTTTTTTGCACTTTAACCACTGCATTTCACTGTTTTGCGCATCATGCTTTGTCCTTTTGCATTTTCAACCCTGTAACTTGACATTTGTTAAGTTTTAACAGGTCTTGATATTTCATGTCATGTTACATACCAGGGGTACGAAATTGGGGTGTTTAAAGGTGTTGCCGAGCATAAGAGCATGACTATTTTGGAAAGACTGAGAGATATGCTTAATACCTCGGGTCTCTCCAAACAGTTTTGAGGAGAGGCAATTGTAACTGCCACCTATATCATCAATAGGTCCCCCTCTGTGCCTTTGTATGGCAAATGCCCTGAAGCGGTCTTTATGGGCAAAGAGATTGATATCTCGCTTATAAGGGTGTTCGGTTGTGCGGCTTATGCACATCAAAGACATGACAAACTTGAACCTAGGGCTGCTAGGTGTTTGTTTTTAGGGTACCCGGAGGGTGTGAAACTAGTGCTAACCATAAGATACATAATAGAACCAATCACATTAGAATAAGACACTTTCTCCATTTGCTTTTTATCAAAATCAGTTTGGGGAGCCTGATTTTTACTAAGGATGAAATGTCCTCCTAGAGGCACATCAACAGGTTTAACATCCTCCATCCTAAGTTTACTCAAAATCTTTTGCACATAAGAAATTTGATTAAGAGAAATAGATGAATTCTTTCTATCCCTAACAATGTTCATTCCCAAAAAAAATTTACCATCTCCTAGATCTTTCATGTCAAAATTCGCACTAAGACAATTCTGCACATTTTCAATTAATTTAATACAAGAACTGATAATAAGCATATCATCAACATAAATCAATAGGAACATAGGAGTAGAAGAGTTGGTTTTAAAATACAAGTAATGATCATAAGAGCTACAAGTGAATTTTAAAGACGACATACACATATCAAACTTCTTGTTCCACATTCTAGGAGATTGTTTCAAGCCATACAAAGATTTTCTCGATAAACACACATAGTCGGGATTTCTCTTATCAACATAACTTTCGAGTTGTCTCATGAAATTTTTTTCATCCAAGTCACCATGTAAAAACACATTTTTATCCATTTGTTTTAATTCCCAATTAAATTAAGCAACTAAAGCAAGCATGGCTCTTACCGTAGTAAATTTGACAACCAGAGAAAAAATTTCTTTGTAATTTATCCCCTCCTTTTGAGTAAATCCCTTAGCAACCTAACGTACTTTAAATATAACATTCATATTCTCAGTCTTAACCTTAAACAACCACTTGCAAGCAACAAGAGAATATCTTTTAGGTTTAGGGACCAAGGTCCATGTTTGGTTAACATGCAACGAGTTCATTTCATCTTTCATAGCATTTAACCACTTAGCAGAATGAGAAGACTTTAAAGCATCATTGTAAGATTTAGGTTCATCACAATTGTCAAGAGATTCAAAAACACTAAATACAAAAGATGTCATATGAAAATCATTAAGTCTAGATGGTTTCCTAACTTCCCATCTAAGTCAGTCCCTAGCAAGTTGGTAGTCATCTAGATTTTCTATTTCCGGGACATGCTCATCCTCCACATTTTCATCATCCTCGTTGTGTTCAATTTCAACATTCTCATGATTAATTTCCACATTTTCGGTTGGCACATCATCAATAACATGGGGTTGCTCCATCGTAATTGGAGCCGGGGGAGGGGGAACATCATTAACAAGTATAGGTTGAGCATGAATCAAGCAAGGAAATTCAAGTTCATTAAAGACAACATCCTTACTTATTATGGTCTCAAAACCTTGTTCATCTTTTAACCAAAGTCTATATCACCTAGCATAAGATCGTAAATTCATAGAAATATGCTAGATATCTTTTTGCATAAAATAAGGAGAATGGATATCTTCTAGCATGTAGTAATGAAGAAAGTGGTTTAGCTAAAAGATATAATAATACAATGTGTGATATTTAATGCAATGATAAACTACATAGTAATTTAATGAAATGACAAAAAGTTTTCTTTTGAACAATTTAATATAATTAAATACGTGATAGTGGCCAAAAGTGTTTTCCAAAACACTTGTTTTTGAAATACTATTTGATATATATATATATATATATATATATATATAAGAAATCATTTAAGTATTTTACTCAATAGAGAGTAAGTGTAAGTAGATAGAATAACATTTAAAATAGTGACTTACATTTAGCATCAATAGTTTCCATCTGCTGATGACTTAGCTACAACAAGTAGTTTTATCTTTTAACGAAAGGTTGTTTTAGCTATTTTAAGTTATATGAAAGAAGGTAAAAGGTTTGATTATTTAAATGAGGAATCTGTTTGAAAACCTATATATGAAAGAGCAGTAAAGCGTGTGATAATCAAACAGAGCATTATCAGCAGGTGTAATAAAACATTTTAAGAAATTGTGGTCGATAAGTAATTAAAGGGATCAGCTAGCTAGTTGCTGATAACTAAGACAATGCAGATAGATGAATAAGACTTGTGAGAGCTGCCTACCTTAGTGTAAGTTTATTTTATCTTTACTTAAGGCGGTGAAACATTAGTTGTAGATCTACATGTTGAACTTCATCAGGAAGAGCTTTAGACTTACTAAAGTCTAATCAATTTGATTTTAATTAATAACTAATTAATGTTTTAGCTTATTCTAATCATGCAAAACTTAATTAACTCAACATATTGAATTTCACTTAGAGATATCGATTTGTAGCGTAAAAATAAGGATACTTACCGAACCAAAACCGGAGCCACACCAAATTATAATATGAGACTTTGTAGAAATACATGTCTTCGACTTTGGCAAGACTCACAATATACCAAAGTTCAAGACACACTAATAAATCGTTAACAAACTCATATTGCCAATGAATCACCTGCAACACACAATATATAACAAGGCAACATAAAACAATTAATTAGTAACTTAAGTATCCTCGGCTCAACGGAGCCTAACTTGAATCTGTCTAGGGCTTATAATACCTAGGCTCAAATCCCCACTGCCTATACACAAAGTATAGCAGTCCAATCAAAGAGTTCACAACCGAAGGGACAATTATCCAAAGATTTCTTACAACTATGGAGACAAGAACCAGCCTTCCAACAGAAACCCATAATACCCTAAATTACCCCCCTCACATAACCGTCTATCACAAAGCTTCAAACTCACAGTGTATCCCTTCAAAACCCACGTCTCACAACTATGGAGCAGAGACGAAAAAGAGAGAGCAGAGATAGATAGATAGAATAGGCTGGTAGTGTATTACATGTGTGATGCCCATGATACACCAAAGGAGGCGGGCAGAGGGAGTATATATATATACAACCAAGACCATCAATCAGCCCGAAGAAATAGCCAAGGAGCAAAGGACGCGGCTGATTTGACGAACAAGAAGGAAGGAGCCGAAAATCTTGGGAAATAAAAGATTCCCCCAAAATAAAACCAATCAGCCGAAGGAAGCAAGAAGTCAACAGTGAAAAGGAGGTAAGTGGGTAAAAGGGTTTGGGTTGCTAGGTTCACTAAGTGGGATGCCCAATTTGGGCCAAGTCTACACTTACAATCTCCACCTTGGAACAAATATCAGGACAATCATATTGAGCTCATTGACATAAGTGGGGAACATCATAGCCTATCCCGAACTTGATCCAACACAAAGAAGGAAACAAGAACGGGAGACATGTTTTCACAAAGAAAAACTGTAGAAGGGACAAAACTCACTTTCCAGACACAAAGTAAGGAAACAGGGACATGAAGCATACAATCAACCACCGGTATCAAAATTCAAAATTTTCAAGCAAGTTTGAAATTTTAACACAGGTAAACATTTAGTATTCATATCCGCAGGATTATACTGAGATAGAATTTTTTTCAAGTAAAATAAAACCCTTTTTAATCAAATCTCTCAAGTAATGAAAACGAACATCATTATGTTTGGTTCTATCATGAAAAACAGGGTTTTTGCAAAGTTGAATTCCCGACTAACTGCCATAATTAACTACAACTTTCTCTGTTAGAAAACCAATTTCAATTATTAATCATTTCAACCAAGTCACTTCTTTAAAAGCTTCAGTTATAGCAACAAATTCAAACTCGGTAGTAGACAATGCAACAATGGGTTGTAATTGAGATTTCCAACTAACACATGAACCACACAAAGTGAACACATAAGAGGTAGTAGACTTCCTACTGTCTCTATCATTAGCATAGTTAGAATCCACATAATCTTTCAATACAACACCTTCATTGCATTTGAAGAATTTCAAGCCATAATTCACAGAATAACCAAGATATTTGAGAAGCCATTTGACCGCTTCCCAATGAGGCATACTAGGGGTCAGACATGTATCTACTCAAGCAACTAATAGTATAAGCTATATCAGATTGATATCTTCCGTATCAAACAATCCTCTTCAAGATCTCTAAGCTTTAAAAATAGATTTTATCATCCCTCTTGAAATATCATCCATGCTCTTTCATACGGTTATTTTCAAGGATCTCTAAATAAAGCATTTTGAGCAAGGATTCAAAAGTGGAAAAACTAGATCGAAACATTTCTCATAATCCTTAAAAGAAATTCTTTTCTTGAAATGTTCAAGTTCTCATGGTGGAAGATGTAAGAGGTTAGAAGGGTTGAAGACTTCATTCATCTACTCATATAATATTCCTTCTTTGATTTGCTTCAACCTAGGGCTAGACATTCAACTTATTCCTTCAAGCAATTCCTTCTTTGATGTGTTTCAATCCTTAAACAATTACTAAATGTTCTTTCATATTTTATTATTTTCTAGTTCTTATTTAAACAATCATTGTTATCTTAAAAGAATATTTGATTGTTTCACTAGTATGATTGTTGCCCAATCATACTCCTCAAATATTGGTTTATGTTGTACACAGATCTGTTAGTGATCACTTAGAAGTTAGAATTTCAATATATTCAGTGCACTTCAAAATCCAAGTTTGACTAACTTGGTAGTGGACGTAGCAATTTTAACATTGTGAATCAATCCAAATAATGTGTTCTGCTACTTACTATTTTTACTGTTCATACGCTTAAGCACCTTCTATTTGCTTAAGTGTTTAACAGTTACATTCCTAAATTATTTATATAGTTGATCTTATATATTGTATTTCAATTCAGTCCATATACTTAAGTAATTAAAAAAAATCCAAACCAAACTGTTTTAAGTTTAGTAGCTGCTACCTACTCATCAGCTGCTCAAAACTTATTTTTTCTGCTGCATCTTTTAAATGTTTTCAAAACAACCCCCAATGTTTTTAAAAGACTATTCACCTCACTCTAGTCTTATTTCGTTGCCAAATGGACTTACAATTATTATTAAAATAAATAGTAATTTTTTATATTTTTGGGAGGTCGTAAGCCCTAGCTTTGGTAGCTTTTACCCTTGGGCCATATCAGAATTTTGGTATTTGGTTTTTGGGTGAAATTCGGACCGGTACCTTGTGGACAATATTTAACCATAAAATCCACCATGTTTTTATTCAACCGATAAACGGGTAAATTACACTTTTGAGATTAAAATGATGAAGATACTCTTTTATGAATAAAAGACACGTGCACAAAACTCCGCCCAAAATTAGGCATCGCAATGGAAAAGCTGACCATCAGAATAAATATTAGACTTTGGGAATGAGAAAAAGTGTCTTACTTTCTCTCTCTCTCTCTCACCAGTCACCTTGGGAATGACAAAAAGTCTGCTCCTTTTCTTCTTCCACCCTCTTTATCCACACACTCTCTCTCTCACTTTCTTTTTATCCTTAAAGATTCAAAGGAGTCATTCCTCTATATTTTCAACGAAACCTTCTTCGCATCTAGATAATACTAGGACCCGAGTGCCCCGGCCCTTGATCAATTCAAGCTTTATCCAATTACAATCAAGTATGTAGGTCATGCCATGGTAGATCAAGTAGGTTGGTGAAGCTTATGCTTTATCCTTCTTTTTCCTGCTACTTCTTTCTCTTCTTTCTTTTATTCTATCTAAAGGAGCTCGACATGAGCTTGCCTCTGTAGGGACCATTTGGGTCCCACCACTAATAAGTCAGCTGGCAGGAAATTTGGATAAGCCGAGATGGATTTGCCTCGGCCCAGTAAGAGCTACCTTAAAAGTCAGATCAGCGCAGCCAACTACTCTCTTCTGTTCGAGTCCAAGACCTGTATAGATTAGCCTTGGCAACAAGTTCATCTCGGCCCCATCAGCAACAGGCCGAGTAAAGTACAAGACAACTATGAGGATGAATCTCTGGCAGGGATCCTGTCATACGCCGCTAACCACTGCCTTACTAAGCACCTAGTCTCACCAAACCATGCACCTGATATGGCAGTAGTACAATGATGAGGGGCCATACTGCTCCTTCAATAGGAGAACGCCACCTCACAACCCATTCAGGTATAAATATAAGACATTCCCTACATTTATTTCTCAAGCCAAAACAGATATCCACAAAAAAACACATAACATTAATTCCAGTGGAAAGACAAGTGCTCCCTAATTCACTGTATTTACTACAATTCATATCACCGGTAATCTAATTCTTACGCCGGAGGGTTCGAGTCAGGCCACCCCCGACTCCTTAACGGTAATGTTCCTCTTTGCAAGACAGAGTGCATTTGTATCCACGTCACCTTCGAGATTACTGAAGTTATTGACTATGTGGACAAAAGACAAGTTCACCACATATCTTGTGTGATCACTATCTTTCTCTTCTTCCTCCAGCTTTGTCCTCATCTCTCTTTTCTCCATTGCCAACCTCATTTCATCTTCTCCTACTATTTTACACACATATTTATGGGCAGTGTTTCATTTATTCATTCTGACGCCAATTTTGACCATTTCGATGCCCACCTTTGTAGATATTTAGTGGCAGCGTTTAATTTATTCATTCCAACGCCTTTTTTTTCCATTATGATGCCCAACTTTGTTGATATTTAGTGGCAGTGTTAAATTTATTTATTCCGACGCCAATTTTATTCATTTCTATGCCTACCTTTGTTGATATTTGGTGGCATTTTTTAATTTGATGCTTAACTAATTTGATATTTGGTGGATGTGTTCAATTTATTTATTTAGATGCCCAATTTTCTATTGCGAGGCCCGAATTTGGCTAAGGATTTTTACAATGCGATGCCTAAAATTGTACATACTTCAAATGGGTTTTGCGATTCCCAATGTTTTCATTCTAATGCCCAAATTTGGTTAAGGATTTTTACAATACGATGCCTAAAACTAGACAGACTTCAAATGTGTTTTGCGATGCCCAGTGTTTTATTCAGATGCCCAAATTTGGGCAGTGACTTTTGAATTTCGATGCCCAAATTTTGACAGATTTCAATTGTGCATTGCGATGCCCAAACTTGGGCATGGATTTTTTATTTTTGATGCTCAAATTTTCACAGATTTCAATTGTGCATTGCGATGCCCGATGTTTTCATTTTGATGCCCAAATTGGGCAGTGGCTTTGTGCGCGCGTTTGTTTTTAATTAAGGGTATCTTCGTCATTTTATCCTTAAAAATGTACTTTAGCGGTTGAAAACAAATATAAGAGACTTTTCCGATCATAATATCATCACAGTGGAACGGTCCGGTTATCACCCATAGAAAA
Source organism: Codonopsis lanceolata (assembly GCA_013146195.2). NCBI lineage: Eukaryota > Viridiplantae > Streptophyta > Magnoliopsida > Asterales > Campanulaceae > Codonopsis > Codonopsis lanceolata. Next base: position 37,837,739 of record CM028384.1, on the reverse strand, counting down.
ATATAAAGAGAAAAGAAAAGATATGGAATAAATTCGCCCAACAAATGGGTTTGGGTAGCTTAAAATATGATGGGAAAATTTTGAGTCGGTCTCGTGTGATGAAATTATAATCGAAAAAGTCTCTTATATTTATTTTAAACCGCTAAAGTACACTTTTAGAGGGAAAATGATGAAGTTACCCTTAATGAAGGAAAGACCCCGGACAAAGCAACTGCCCAAATTTGGGCATTGCACTGAAAATATTGGGCATCGCAATGCTCTATCAAAATTTGGGCATCCCAATTAAAAAAGTCACGGCCCAAATTTTGGTATCGAAATAAAAACATTGGGCATCGTTATGCACAATTGAAATCTATCAAAATTTTAGGCATCGCAATACAAAAGCTACTGTCCAAATTTAGGCATTGCAATGAAAACATTGAGCATCGCAATGCTTCTAAGGAAAAATTGGGCATCAAAGACTACAATGCCTGTATCGAATCGAAGAAGGGGAGAAGGCGAGGAACGTACCTGAATTGTGAATTTTTTTCCATTTCCAACTCTTCTCTCATCTGCTCTGCTGCTTGGTTCTTTGACCTATTTTTTTCCCTTAAAAAAAGTGTTTGCACTTAGGGAGAGGGTCAAGGCAAGTATAGGATTAGGGAAAGAGGTCTAATGTAGGAACATATTCTCTCAATGGGAATTACTCATTTGAATGAATATGAGGGGAAGTCTTACTTGTTCCCCGACATCTGGAACGACTTTTGGTTTTGAGCAAATGGGAAGTTGAACAATGATGGTGTGAATTACAATGATGAATCAAAGGGGTAGAAGCAAACTTTATACTTTCATTGAAAATGGGTTTAGGTGAGGGAGAGATAGAATTTGTGAAAGAGAGGAAAGTCATAGAAGAGTTATGTTTTAATGGTATTGTCGTCTTCTTATTCCTAAAAGTGTACTTTACCAATTAAATAATATTATGTTGGACTGTTGCAGTTGAATTTCTACCAAAGGGTACCGGCTAGGAATAATTGTGTGTCAGTCCCCTTTCTCAAATTTTCAATCGCTCAAGTCTCGTGTTTTTTTTAACCGAAAAAGTCACTTTTTAGGACGGAATGACTACGATATCCTTAATGAATCGAAGGCGCACTACGGAGGTTACTTGCTTATTGCATCGCGTTGCATCAACTTTTGCACCGCAATGCACTAATTTTAATTACCTAATCCAAATTTTGTGTCGCACTGCATCAATTTTTATGCACCACGATGGATCAATTTAAATTACGAAATTCAATTTTGCATCGCGCTGCACCAATTTTAATACACCGCAATGCATCAATTTAAGAAACCAATTGATGCATCGCAATGCAAACTAGGTTTGAATGCATCTCATCCGCCTTATTCTTCCTCATCCTTTGTCGTAAGTCATCTTTTTCATCACCTGCTTTTCGTCCTTACTAGAGGTGGTAATTTTTTCCGTACCCATTTGCCCGCCAAGACCATCCAATAAATAATGGGTATGGGCGCATCTAAAATTTTAAGTTGGCACAAATGGACATGCCCACTTGGGCACATTAATTATGATGAGCTAAATGGGCGCACACTTGGGCACTCATACTAAAACTCATTCTCTTGCTCTTCTAATTTTGTTTTATCAATTACATACATAATTATAAAATACTTAAGATTAATAATGACATTTAACATAATTAATATATCTATATTGTACACCTACCCTTCCAATTGCCACACCCTCACCTCTCCAAACACCCTCAACCCCCAAATTGCGAAGTAAAGCATGGAATGTCATTTTATGACTCTGTACTTTAAATGAAAACCAACATCACTCTCAAATTGATCCATATCTATGACTCTGTAAATATCCGTCCATATTACACTATAAATGAATTTATAGTGGTTTTGTGAGCAGTGCAACATACGACATTTTTATTTGCTTCGAACCTTCCCATATAGATTTGTATATGTGACTAGTTAGCTTGTTTAGTTTTTGGTCAAGTTTACACTCGTGTGTTTATCTATTGAGCTTCAGGGAAATTAAAAATCTAACCACAAAATTGAAGATTGAATTAAGGGTTACAATAAAAAAAATACATAATTGACACAAGAGATGAACAAACATACATATTTATTTTTCCTTTTTATGGTGAAATTAATGTTTTTTTTTCTTTTTGCGTATTTTTAGTTAAAGAATGAAGTTTTTTTAAAAATTATTGTATTTATTTTATAATTTTGTGTTAATGAGTAGATGAGCGCTCATGTCCATTTATTGTCCGCCCATATATGCCCAAAATATTAAATGGACACTTACTCACCCACCCATTTAAGTTTATTGCCCATATGGACGCCGCTCATACCAGCTCGTTTGCCATCTCTAGTCCTTATTAAAAATCATCTAACCCAGCCTAGGTCTATTACATTATCTCACTTAATTGTTTGGAAAAGTTGTTTATCTTTCGGGAGCGTTGTCTCGAACCACCACGAATGGGTGCTTATCCCTCAACCTCCATAACCTGATCGGACAGATCGATCCATTTTTCATTGCTCAACAATGATAATTTTTTAATTTAATATATTTATTGATATTATAAAAAGTAACGATAATATTTTCAAAACAATATTTCAAAAAATAAACTCTTACAATAAAAAAAAACAATAAACTAAAGAAATTAAAAACTTCCAAAAATAAACCATTCAAAATTTCTTCCTTTGAAATAGCTTTCAATTTGGGCTACTCGATAAACACAATTTGGACCTTTCAACAACTTGAAAGGACACACACAAGTACACAAGGACTCTTTTTGGTCCACCAAAAGTAAACCCAATTATAGTCTAAAGCGACTTTTGACTTCCTGAGCTGTGCTGGAGTCTCGACAGAAATTGTATGTCCTTGTAGAGAAAAGAAAATTGTACACGGTATTATACTTCTGGTTTTTTCAACTCACGCATTTATAATTATGATGCATTGATTTAAAATTGTAATTTGGACATAAAAAAAGATCAAACCTGAGATATTACATACTATGAAACTCATATCTACCACTAAGCCACCCCCTTAGAGACAGTTAAAGCAGTTTGATAATATTATATAATACTAAAACAATTGAAAATTCATCAAAATTAAATGGTCCGAATAAGCTAAATAGAATAACGAAACACGTATGAGATTCAAAGAGACGCAAAGATTGACAAAAAAAAAAAAAAAGATTTGAAGCCCTGGAGAGAGTTTTATAAAAATGGATTTCATTATCTTCCTCTTTCACTTCACATGCAAAAGGAATCTTCTACTATTTGAGCTTTTTGAACCTTTTAAATGTACTCCCTCCTTCCTAAAATTATTGTCCTGTTTTTTTTTCTTCTGTTCTAAAATAATTTTTTATTTGGAATTTTTTCTTTTAGGATAATACTTTTATCAATTTACCCTTATTTTTTCATCACACTTAAATTATAGGCTATATACACATGTGCTTTAAAGTAAATTACACATCAAACTAATATTAATACTTCAGTCAAATGCATTTTCTTAAACCGTGTGTTAAGTCAATGCATACGATAATTTTGGGATGGAGGGAGTGTGATATTTTGGAATATTTTATTCGCTTCAGGCAAATAGTCTACTATACTATATTGAGATGTTTTGTTTTGATAGTCTTTTATAAAAAATCAAGCCCAATAACTCCATAACATTTCAGTATTACCATCCATATTTGATACTCCATCCATTTTGCTCAAACAGTCTCTATTTAAAAAGTCTGATTACTCCCTCTGTTCCAATTGAAGAGCTCGCGATTTTGATTTTTGGATGTTTCACTTAAAATATTCATTTTCAAAAATTAAGGCATAATATCATTTTATTACTAATGAGCTACTGAAAATATTAATTATGTTCAAACATTATTGTAATTATGATCAACTCTAAAGCTAATTATATATCTCTTAATAATAAAACTTTTTAAACATGAACTTTTAAGTGGAACGGAAGGAGTATAATTTAAGTGTAGTTTAAAATTATATGATACGGACCTATAATGACATAAACATAATTTATTTAGAGTATATCTTCTATAAAACCGTATTACGGATCTTAGTTCGTAAGATAAAACTCTATTCTTTTACAATTTAACTTATCAACACACAATAAATCGAAAAATATGATTCGTTTTACAAAAGATATCACAAAATTATTTTACCAATGTTTTTATCATTTATTTATTGCTTCGATACGAAGCAAGTGCTTGTAGTTGAATGAATTAAAAACAATTGGCTGACCCATAAGTCAATAAACATAAAGTTCAATTATGTGAATATTGGTTACGAAATTGCTACCTAATTACCATTATTGCTGAATATTGGTTACGATGGGTGGACCACATCACTATGATGATGTCGTACCAGTGACACCACTAGCTAATACTCCCTCCGTTCCTAAATAATCGTCCTAGTTGATCCGATATATAATTTAAGAAAAAATAATTGACTTAATTATTTATATTGATTTAATGTGTAGTTTTTTTAAAGCTCATGTATATATGACTCATAATTAAAGTAAAATAAAAAAGTAAGGGTAAAGTGGTAAAAGTGATATTCTAAAAATGTAAGTTTCAAACTGAACAATTATTTAGGGACAGATGAAAAAGGAAAAAAAAAGACGATAATTTAGGAACGAGTGGAGTATTTTCCTTTTTCCTAAATACTTGTCTATTTAGGAAATATCATCTTATATATACTTTTTGTAAGATGAATCTCACTGATCCGATCTACCGTGTGTTGATGGGTTAAACTGTGAAAGAATAAGACTGATCAATTTTTACGAATTAAAATCCGTAAAATGGTCTAAAAAAACATACTCTATAACAATTTAGTAACACAATTACATTAATAGTGTTAATATCCATATAACGGTAGAAGTGCACACTATGGCATGTATGCATTAGGGGTGTAAGTGGTTCGGTTTATGTCAAAACCACAAACCGAACCGCCTCTTAGTGGTTGCAAAAATCTCAAACCGAACTGAACCGAGTAAAATTTGGAACCGAACCGAACCGAACCACTCGGTTTGGTTTGGTTTGGTTTTGTGGTTTATATAAATTATTTTTAATGAAAGTAACCAACATTAAAAATAACAATAAAAATAAGATTTTGATTTGGAATTAACGTCAAAATTAGGAAATAAGCTACTAACAACAAATTATCATAAATAAAACAATACAAATTCTAAAATAAACACAAACAATGGAAAAAATAATAGTTCTCTAACAATCAAGATTTTGTTTGATTTAGTATCCGTCTCTTTCTCTTTCTCTCTCTATATAAATATATAATGAATAAATCAAAGGTTCAAAATAGTTAATATATGTAATATACTATATATTTTATAATAAAATAAATAAATAGCGTGGTTTGGTTCGATATCAAAAACCATGAACCGAACCGAACCGCGTGGTTTCCCAATTTTTGAAACCAAAACCGAACCATCTTCGACCAAAACCGAACCAAACCGACTGATTTGGTTTGGTTCGGTTCGGTTTCGTGGTTCGGTGGTTCCGATTTACACCCCTAGTATGCATCAATGGTGAAACTAGTAATATTATACTAAAATGAAACTCGTTTATGGAGAAAAAAAATGGACACTTATTTAAAGATTAGGAGTAATAATTATCACTTGATTATTTATTTGATAGCATAAGTTTTTTTTTTTTTTGAACCTTTAACAATTGAAACTTTCTTACTTAAGCATTTGTGAACCTTTTTCACCTTTGTGAAATGATCCATATTATTTACGTGCAAGTTTGATTGCATGATTTTCAATCCATAGTTGATTGTTTCCACTTTACCTACCCCCTATTGGACTTTAACAATTGGGAGAAAAACTTTTATAGTCTTTGAAAAACATTATATTTCACTTGTTCCACCTGAAAAAGTTATTTTTGAAAAGTTTAATTATTAAAATTAAGATATAAAATTAGTATTAAAGTTGGTCATAATTACAAAATTGTTCAAAGATGACCAATATGTTAATATAAAACATAAAGGATAAAGTTGAGATGTTATGAAAATAATAAACATAATTTTTTAAGTAAACTTTTAAAGTGAAACATCTCACGATGAACACTTCGCTCGGAATTGGGGAATAAAATATACGACTTTGTTATTATAAATATAATGATAGAAGTAGACCCGAAAAGAGTCCAATTGGACCTAATTTTTTAGTATTAAGTTCAAGTAGAAAGTAATCTAACGAAAATACCTGAACCCTTCCGAAAGACTATTTTATTTTAATTGTCCACAAATGGAGAAAAAATATTAATTAACTTTATTTTAAACTTTAAACGATTCTGTCTTGAATTATGCTTATTGATTATTGTCTAATCTTTTGATTGTCCATTGGGTTTAAAGAGTTGGACCTAGCCTTACTCTCGTTACGAAAAAATATAGATGTGAAAATTAAAAGGAAAAAAATCGGGCTGATCCAGTTCAGATAAATGTGTAAATCGATTGAAAATTATCCGAAGTGGTTCAGCCAGATTTTCTCCTTTTAATTTATACATTTATATTTTTTTTGTAATAAGAAAAAGATACTTCATGTCTCACGATGCACAAAATAAGATACTTTCATGTATTATGATATACATAATTTTATACTCCCTCCGTTCCTAAATTATCGTCATCCTTTCATTTTTCGTCCGTCCCAAAATAATTGTCCACTTTGAAACTTACCTTTTTAGAACATCACTTTTATCACTTTACTCTTACTTTTTCACCTTACTTTAATTATGAGTCACATATACATGGGCTTTAAAGGAAACTACACATTAAACCAATATAAATAATTAAGTCAATTGTTTTTTTTTAATCTGTGTGCCAGATCAAGCAGGACAATAAATTAGGGACGGAGGGAGTATATCACAATGCATGAAATGCTTTTTTCGGTTATTGTTGGAAGATGTTGGCATTGCAGCAATTAGCTTTTTTTTGTAGCTCGTGCCGGAGCACTAGTTTTTCATCTTTAGTTATCTTGTAATATGAGTGGTGTTGAGTGTGATGGTGACTAGGATGTATTGTTGTGGTTGTTGTTTTTATGTTCCTTGGACTCTAATATGTACCTTTTGGCTTTATTTTATATATATCTCGCTTTTTTTGTAGCAACAAAAAAACCACTAGTATTCCCTTTGTCTCTAATTTATTGTCTTGGTTGATTTGGCGCATTATTTAAGAAAATTTATTTAATTAGATTATTAATATTGGTTTAATATATAGTTTTCTTGAAAACTCATATGTATGTGGCTCATAATTAAAATATGGTGAAAAAATAAAGGTAAAATGGTAAAAGTAATGTTCTAAAAAAGTAAGTTTTAAAGTGGACAATTATTTTGAAACGGACGAAAAAGGAAAGGAGGACGATAATTTAGGGACGGAGGGAGTAATATTTTTGTAAAAAAAAATTGACTCTTTGAATATGTTATATGGATATATTTCAAGCTTGATTCTCATTTGAAATAAAATCTGGCCCCAATTTTTTGTTTAAACTTGGCTTACATCATTCAATACTTCAGCTCGGCCCTAGTAATTGCACGCCGAATGAGTAGGGTGTAGGCTTCAGGCTTCTCGAGCATCTCCAATGATGTAAATTTTTTGGTAAAATTTTGGTCGGTACGTTTTTTAAAATTTGAAACCTCATAAATTTTCTTTTTTTTTTTTCAGTCGAAAAAGTCTATTTTCTTTTAATTGTTTCAATAATTCCCAAATCACATAATAGGTGTAATTTCTTCTTCTTCTTCTCCATTGTCACCGATTGTGTCCGCCCGAAGACGTAAAAAAGTATGATGGTTATGGATAAAGAGGAAAGAAAAATATTGAGAGTTAGGTGATGAAGAAAAAAGGTGGTTGTTACATAAATGTGTCTTCGTCACCCTAAGTTCTCACTCTTTTACTTATTCATCTTTTATTGTATTTGTTATTGTTTTTCTTCTTCTTCATGGTGTGTGTGTGTGTGATTAAAAATATATTTACTTCTGTATTTTGTGTTTTTATGCATGTAAACTGTTTGATGAAATGTCTGAATAACATTTTGTTTGTGTTGGATACCATTTTTGAATTTGGATGTATTTATTTTGAATCGCAATGCATTATTTGTGAATCATGATGCATCGATTTTGATTCATGATGCAGAAACGATGCATTAATTTTAAATCATTCGTTGATTATGTATTGAAAAGAAGGTAAATGAAGGTTTAATTTCATTATGATTTTCAATGTGATGCATAAATATATTGAACCATGCATGATTTACTTAGACTCATTATGATTAGTTTATATGAACCTTGCTTTTGATAAATAATTATATTTTAATCTAAACTCATCAGCTAGCTAAATTATTCATTTCATAACTATTTTTGTCAGCTAGCTTACAAGCTAAAGTTTGCTAAACGAGCCTTATTTTGAATATTGTCGGTTTGTCTTTTTCCTTATAAAAACAAATATACTTTTTGTATACATTTTTACTTATAAATAGAGACTTGGTTTGTTTCATTTGGATATCAGAAAAAAAATTCTATATTTTTTTCAAGTTTCTAACCATTTTTATCTCTTCCATCTCTTTAAAGTTGATTTTTTAATCAATATATAATATTGCTATTAAATATTTAGATACTAATTTCGAAAATATTTTTATTATTTCAAATATATTAATTTAAGAAATATTATTAAAATTGTATAAACAAAATTATTGGTTGATATATGTGGCGATGACCGGGACCGAGATGGAACCGGCCGAAACAAGACAATACAAGAAGGGAAGAACATGCAAGGACTCAAAACATTTTATTTTTAAAAGCGGCGTGGCGCAACATTTCGATCGCAAAGAGAACTCGACACAAAAGGTCGGTAAATTTCAAAATCATTTCACCGATAAAACAGCTTAAACATTTAATCCAAGTCTTCGGCGACACCCAAGCTAAGCAGTTAATACGACAAGGAAATAAATAAGAGCTAATAGGATGCTCAGCGGAAGTCTATGCGTAGTGAACAATAGCACACGATATACAAGGCACGGCTAACATAATTGCCGACATCAAGAGAGATAATTACTACAAGGGCTAATGCTATAAGTAGCTAACAAGATACACGAGTACAAGTCTATACAATCCCAAGCATAGTCTAGATGACTAGCTTATACCCATCGTCCTTGCAAAATACAAAAGAAGAGAAGAGGACTTCTAAGAACCACCTCTTCGATCGCAAGAGCTCCGAACAAAAAGAGAACTAAGGCGAACGATCAACGCGAGCCTCAACGAAAGGTCCCTCCTGCTAGGATCTAAAAAAGTAGGGAACGGGTAAGTCATAATGACTGTAAGCTATCAATCATGCATGACATGGCATTATGCAACACGTTAGGCAAGACATTATTTCAATCATGTATATCAATTATTTAAGATGCATAATATTGCACATAGTTCACATAATATGAGGATATAGAACTGGGCCGCTTCGTAGACCTGCAAAACAAACACTTTCGATAGCGTGCGATAATCGATGGTTGTGATAATACATCGATCTCCGAGATGCTCTGAAAACAATAGTCAATCTCAATGGGCGCGTATTGGTTGGGAGAGAGCTCTTCCCCACGGTGGCAGCAGTGGAGGCGTGTGTGCGATAACAAGTATGCCACCGGTGGACTTATGCAATGCCAAGTAGTATTTACTCAACAATCAATCAATATGGAACGAGTCCGACAAGCAGCGTCCTCGCTCAAGATTAGTATATAATCTCATCAATAAACAATCAAGATTGAGCCTCGACAAGAGCGAACTCAATTTATCAATTATCAAGTATGCATTCATAATGTCATAAAAAATACAAGCATGACGGTCAATTCATTTCAATAGTCTAGAATTAGTTTTCTAGTGTAACGCATGTAATAACGTCGTAGGGATCGATCATTGAGTAGGTATTGTTTGATAGCTCACTAATGCCTAATTCGCTTTGAGTCATTTCTATAGTTCAAACCAAATAGAGTTAAACACTATTGGCATTTCCAACTCTTTTCTAAGTCATCGCATCAATTAATCTAGGTCATTAATCCGTATAACAATCATAGCCAAGAATAAACTTAAGTTCCTAAATCATGGAACCCTGAATCACATTTTCCCCAAATAATGGTCGAAATTCTATGACCCAAGAATAATAATTATTCCTAATATGAGTAGAACACTTTTACTTCTAGGCTTAGTGTCCAAATCAAAGCATTTGCATTCATGGTCAATAATTCCCAAAAATTCATACTCTAAAATGTATCAATATCATGGTAGAACACAAGGAGAACAATGATTTGGGCATGAGAGAAGGGAAGCAAGAGAGGTAGCATGTTATCTCTAACATGGACCTAAGGGAAATTGATAGCTTACACAAGCTCAAGCCAAGCAATGAAGAAAATCGACGGTGTCGATCGCTCGTCTGCGGCGGTGGCTACGCAACGGCGGTCTCGGAATCGCAAGCGGGTCTTGAATCTCTTGGGAGCCAACCCCCACGCACTAATCTCACTCTACGCACTCAGCCAAGGCTGGAGAAGACGAGCCGAGAGGAAATGGCGTAACATGAAGGCTGAGACGTAGAGCAATCGGCTTGATTAAATGTGTTAGTGGAGTACACATGTCACTTGATAAATGGTAGAAATAGGTTTAGTAATCTTAATTAGGATTAGATTAGGCTAATTAGACTCTAATACAAGTGGTTTAAGTCACTAATGGCAGAGGTTTAGTAAGGGCACAAGCGTAATCAGCCAAAATTGCAGAAAATCTCGTTTTTGCTGGATTTCTTCACTGTTCGGTTGTGGAGGCCGAACAACCTTCATAAGGTTCGGTTGTCATGGCCGAACAAAGCCCAAAATGTTCGGTTGGCAGGGTAGAACGATTCCTCAGGCCATACGTTCAGTCAAACAGGTCCAGATTTGCACGTATAACGCCGTATAAGGCATGCACAACTCCAAAGCATTAAGAATGAGTATCAAGGGTCCCTAAAACAATTATAAATGTCTCTCAAGGTCTTGGCTAAGTCCAAAAATCAAAGCCCGAGTAAGAACAAGTCAATCTAGAGCATACAAGGCAATAGGCGTTCGATACGACAATTACGGTTCGATCAAGGAGTGCAATCGAGTCAATCATGTTAGGGATACTACTAGCATGTTAAAAACATATTCTAATCATGTTAAACATATATGGAAGACAAGTATACAAGTAGGTTTCGGGTTCTCACAATATAAGTAAGATATAAAAATATTAAATTAATGGAAATAAAGACGGTGTGATATGTAAAAATGTTGGAGTTTATGCATTATTGAAATAGTATTTTTGTAAGAGAGCTTAATGGCATTTTTGTGAAAAAATGAAACTTATCCCCAAGTGAGAAGTTTCGTTGTACATCAGTACATGCTCTTAATGTTTTTAAATGGGGTATGTGGCAACTGGCAAGTAGGGGTCACGGGAAAGAAAAAATTGTTCCAAACCCGTGAAGATGCTCTAATCCTAATTACGTACCCTAAGGGGTGGGAGAGATGACATGAGCTCTCGGACAAACATCATAAATTCCTTAGTTCCAATCTAAATACCAACAAAGAGTTACATTTACCTATAAAAAAACAATCCTGATTACCTTTGCCTTTATTAATAGGTTGGAGTTATAAAACCTTAATATTAACTAATGGTTTGGCTAATAGCCTAAGAGTAGGAACAACAGAGGTGTTTGGCATTGGGCTTAGGAGATTCAATGAGATTAAGCAAAACAACGGTGGTTCCTTCGGATGCTTAATTAAGCATAAAACGATTTAAGGAGCAAACTAGGCTCCTGTTCTTAAAAAAAAATCAAGCAAAAAACGACGTAGTATAATGTTTGTTATACACAAAACACGTAGTTTTGTGTAAATAATTCGACAACTTCCGCCTTTCCTGCCATTCATTGGAGATCACGTTGTTCGTGGTCATTTAACCACCTTTCCACTTGTCCAAATTCTATTGGATCGAATTAATTTTTCACCCCAACTTTTCTTGACCAATTTTCAGCCTTAAAAAATGGTTTTTTTTTTTTTTCTGAATTAAAGTACACATTTTTATCTATAAATAGAAATTTGATTTGTTTCATTTGAATATCAGAAAATATTTCTACGAATTTTTCAAGTTTATAGGCATTTTCTCTCTTCCATCTCTTTAAATTTGATTTTTTAATCAATATTTAATATTGCTATTAAACATTTAGATATTTATTTATTACTAATTTCGAAAATATTTTTATTATTTAATATATTAATGTAAGAAATATGTAAATAAAATTGTATAAACAAAATTATTGGTTGATATAAGTAAGATATAAAAGTATTAAATTAATTGAAATAAAGATGGTGTGATATGTAAAAATGTTGGAATCTGTGCATTGTTGGAAGAGTGTTTTTGGTGAAGAGTTTAAGTAGAGAGCTTAATGATATTTTTATAATAAAATAAAAAAAATAAAGCTTAAGCTCCCCGAGTGAGAACTCTGTTGTTCGTGCTCTAATAGGCGCACCAACTAAAAAGGGCACATTTTGGCAACATTGTAAGTTTTGTCATTACTCATTAAAATAGTTTTCAAGACAAAATATACTATAAATAGTTCTCATGACAATATGTAATAAGGGAGTATTATAAATGTGTATTTCAAATGTGTCTAAAGAACATATTTTAGCTTTTAAATTAGGTACTGTACATAGTAAACTAAAATAATTAATTAATATACCTCTGAAAAGTGGATATCATTTTGGGGGCATGGATAAAAGAAAAATTAATTATTAGTTTTTTTTTTTTGAGTAAGCCTCTTGTAAGACGGTTTTTGTGGATTTTAATTCGTAAGATGGAATCCTATTTTCTCACAACTCAACTCACCAAAAAGGACCTATTACAAAAAAATATTCCTAAGATCGTTTTACCTAGAAAAAAAAACTATTGCTAAAAATAAAAAATTAAATGACGGAAGCAACGAGTGACTCAGTGACGCATTCAAACTTTTTTTTCACGAACTAAAGTAGTTGGGTAACAGGTGTCACGTAACAGACAACTGAAACAAGTGGAAGGAAGACTTGTAAAGTCCAAACATCCGATGAACTTTAATTTGTTTGTGGAAAACGTTAACATTAATACAGCAACATATTTAGAACGATATTTGTATTTTCATGACTGGAACTCGAAATTCATGGTTTAATTAGAATAGCTTCGATGCACTATTTTTAAAAATTACGCCATAATGTTTTAAGTTTTATCTTTGTATCAAAAGGTAACAGAATTGTGTTGGTCGATTTTAACTAGTGGCCATAGATAAGTATGAAATTTGAAATCAAGCAGTTTGATCAAATTGCGATGCTTTGCGTTGGTAATTTTTTGTAGCTTTTTACTTTTATGGCAAGTTTGTTACAGTGTGGGAATTTTAACTCTATAACTGCTTTTCCCCTTCAATACTTGGCTTCCTCATATAGTCATTTACGCAACTCAGTACTAATAGTAGGCTTGGGAATTGAGTGTGTTGGACGGGTTGAGATTGACACGGTCAGTGGGGGATCCACATGCACCATACCGGTGTACAAGGACACTGCTGGAAGAAAAAAAAAGGTGAATAAATTTATAGTTTTTGACAATTGTACCCTTCTCAAATTTTTGATTGGACCCCTCCCAAATTTTATAATGGACCCTTTCTAGCCCTCCTAAATCCTAAATCAACTAATATGACCCTTTCTAATCTTTTTTTTATGTATTAATTAAAATTTTAAACACCAATCAATATTATTCATGAATTTGCCACTGAACACAGTGGAGAAGAAACGGAAAAGGAAAAATGAGAGAGAGCGTGAGAGGAAAGGGGCAGGGGGGACAAGGTTGCAGCCTTGCAGGGCTGGCAGGGGATGGGGGTGGGGGGGGGTGGGGTTGGAGAATCCATTTTTTGGGGTGAGAAATGAGAACCCACACTGTGAATGCCCTTAGCAAATTGAATGATGCCATTAACGATGACACATCAAAATTTAGGGGTGGTAATGACTGATACAAAACGATAGCACGAATCAGCACGATAAGATTATAAAACACGATTATAAAGACAAATAGTATGATAAGCCCAACACGACACGATACAACACGAAACACGACACGAAAGACACGAAATTGTTAATATATTTAAAATAATATTTATTGCTATATTTATGATCCAATAAGATAAATAATATGAAAACACGATAATAAGGCACGAACACGACACGATAGCACGAATTGTCACCCTTACATCAAATGGCCTAAAATACCAATGTTGGGCTTCGTGATTATGAAATTTTGAGGATTTTTCTTTTCAACAATTGAGAAATAAAATAAGAAAAATATAAATAAAAAGAAGTTGGTGGGACCAAAGAGCGAGAAGGGCGGAGAACGGACTATAACATAAAGAAAGACCCAAGGTTAGAAAGGGTTCTTGGTCAAGTCTTCGAAGCTTACATCTGGGTCTGGACGTCATATGCTTCGGTACTTGCTTGCATTCCCTACTAAGTCCCAAGTTTGGGTAAATATCTTTGAAATTCTCTACATTGTTTCCCCTTTTTTTTCTCGAGTATCACAAAAAATGTTCACCCCAAACCAAATCAATCCATTTGTTGAACAATGACATCAATTTTATGACGTTTAATTGCCTTCGTATCTCTATAAAATCATCTTCAATACCACTGATCAGTCATCACTCCAACCTCCCCTCCTTTTCTTCATTCTCCTGCAGCCAAAGGCAAATACTTCTTTTCTGAAAACATGATGGGCTTAATATTACATGCAAACGTACCTTGCATGGACATGGAGTCTCTGCTTAACCTCAGTGAAGTCAATAAAAAGAGGTGGCACAAGGCTTTTGAACTCATCTATTGTTCCAGAGCTTTGTTTTCTCATTTCAAAACCACCCTTTCCAAAGCTAAGACCAACAGAGTCTCCCCTGCATTGTCATCGTCTGCGTCAGAATCTTCTGATGCAGTAGTCATTGACATTGCTCGAATTCAATGCAGCATCTTCTCCGAGACCGATCAAACGAAACTCACCAAGATTGTCAAGGACAAAAACAAAGACCATCTTGTTGAGTTTGGTGGCATAACAGGTCTCGCTGCTTCTCTAAAAACTAGTCTTGAAAATGGTATTAATTGCGATGTTGAGGAAATTTCACTTCGACGTGAAGCTTTTGGGTCAAATACTTATCACATGCCACCCACCAAGAGTTTCTTATCTTTTGTCATAGAAGCCTTTAAGGATCTAATGATTCTCATCCTTCTAGCTTGTGCGGTTCTCTCGCTAGGCTTTGGCATGAAAGAACATGGCCCTAAAGAAGGATGGTACGAAGGTGGAAGCATCTTTGTGGCTGTCTTCCTTGTCATCTCTATTTCAGCTGTAAGCGACTTTCGTCAAAATAGACAGTTTGACAAGTTGTCCAAGGTCAGCAACAATATACAAGTGGAAGTTGTGAGAAGTGGAAGAAGGCAACGGATTTCAGTGTTTGAAATTGTTGTTGGAGATTTAGTTTGCCTGAAGATTGGAGATCAAGTTCCTGCTGATGGATTATTTTCTGATGGTCACTCATTACAACTAGATGAATCCAGTCTGACCGGGGAAAGTGATCATGTTGACGTAAATGCCACGAGAAATCCATTCTTGGTTTCTGGCACAAAGGTGGCTGATGGTTATGCAACTATGCTGGTCACGTCTGTTGGCATGAACACAACTTGGGGTGAGATGATGAGCACAATTAGCCGCAACACCAATGCAGAAACGCCTCTCCAAGTGCGGCTGAACAAATTAACTTCATCAATAGGTAAGGTCGGCTTGACAGTTGCCTTCCTAGTCCTTGTAGTATTATTAGTTCGCTATTTTACAGGGAATACAAAGGATGCGGATGGAAATAAAGAATTTATCGGAAGTAAGACAAGCACTGATGCTATAATCAATGGCGTGGTAGGGATTATTGCTGCGGCTGTAACTATAGTAGTTGTCGCGATTCCAGAAGGATTACCTTTGGCAGTCACACTTACTCTTGCCTATTCAATGAAACGAATGATGTCCGATCAAGCCATGGTGAGGAAGCTCCAGGCTTGTGAAACAATGGGCTCAGCCACCACTATTTGTACTGACAAGACGGGCACCCTCACGATGAACAAGATGACAGTTACAAAGTTTTGGCTTGGGCACGAATATATGGAGAACGAGAATTCCACTTCCATTGCAGCCAATGTTCTTAAGTTGCTCCACCAAGCAGTCGGCCTGAATACAACTGGAAGTGTCTATAAGTCCAATGCAGGGTCGGAGTTTGAGTTCTCAGGCAGTCCCACTGAAAAAGCAATTCTCTCTTGGGCAGCATTGGGATTAAGTATGAATATAGAAGAATTGAAACGGAGTTTTACACTTCAACAAGTGGAAGTGTTCAATTCAGAAAAGAAGAGAAGTGGCGTTTTGGTTAAGAAGAATGTAGACAATACCATTCATGTGCACTGGAAAGGAGCCGCAGAGATGATACTAGCAATGTGCTCTCATTTCTACAACCACTCTGGAGAGATCAAGGCTTTAGATGATTTTGAAAGGAACAAATTTGACCAGCTAATCCAAGGTATGGCTGCTAGTAGTCTTCGATGCATTGCTTTTGCTTATAAACATATTTTAGGAAATGCGAAAGAAAATGGAGAAGCTGATCAAACAATACAAGAGCAAGGTTTAGCCCTTTTGGGGCTGGTAGGCATAAAGGATCCATGTCGACCTGGCGTGAAGAAAGCTGTGGAAGATTGTCAATATGCAGGAGTGCACATAAAAATGATCACAGGTGACAATGTTTTTACTGCAAGAGCCATAGCCACAGAATGTGGGATACTTGGGCCCAATCATGACTCGAAAAATTCGCTGGTTGTAGAAGGAGCAGAGTTTCGTAACTACACATGTGAGGAACGCATGGAGAAGGTCGATAAAATCTGTGTGATGGCAAGATCTTCTCCTATGGACAAGCTGCTAATGGTACAATGCCTTCGAGAGAAAGGACATGTGGTCGCTGTCACAGGTGATGGCACAAATGATGCACCTGCACTTAGAGAAGCTGATATAGGTCTTTCAATGGGAATTCAAGGCACTGAAGTAGCCAAAGAGTGCTCTGATATTGTAATATTGGACGATAATTTTGCTTCTGTGGCTATGGTCCTAAGATGGGGAAGATGTGTCTACAACAATATCCAAAAATTCATTCAGTTCCAACTGACTGTAAATGTGGCAGCCCTTGTAATAAACTTTGTAGCAGCAGTGTCAGCTGGGGAAGTACCATTAACAGCCGTCCAGCTGTTGTGGGTTAATCTTATCATGGACACATTGGGCGCTCTTGCTCTCGCCACCGAGCAGCCAACCAAAGAGCTCATGGAGAAAAAACCCGTTGGCCGTACTGAGCCACTTATCACCAACATAATGTGGAGGAATTTGATAGCTCAAGCATCGTATCAAATAGTCATCCTCTTGACCATGCAGTTTGCCGGAGAAGAGATCTTCTGTGTTAATAAGAAAGTAAGGGACACCTTGATCTTCAATACATTTGTCCTTTGCCAAGTGTTTAATGAATTCAACGCGAGGAAGCTTGAGAAAAAGAATGTCTTTGAAGGGATACATAGGAACAAGTTGTTTTTGGGAATTATTGGGATAACAATCATTCTTCAAGTGGTGATGGTAGAATTTCTTAAGAAATTTGCAGATACAGAGAGGTTGAATTGGGGTCAATGGGGAATTTGTATTGGACTTGCAGCTGTGTCTTGGCCGATAGGTTGGCTTGTCAAGTTTGTGCCTGTTCCAGAAAAACCTTTCTTCAGCTTTCTCAAGTGGCTAAATTTGAAGTACATGTACACAAGGTAGGCTAAAACCCCAAATATTAGAGACAGATAGAATACTAGTGTTGTAGATTCCATCGTCTTTTTGCTTTATTCTACTATTGTATGATTACTAATGTACTCCCTCTGTTCCACTCAAAGAATGGACGTTTGAAAAGTCTAATAATTAAGAAATCTATTAATTTCATTTGAGTTGGTCATAATTATAAAAATACTTAACCACAACCAATATGCTTACAACACAAGTAGAGGGTAAAGATGAAAGGTCATGAAAATTGTAAGCATAATTTTTGAAAGTGGACTCTTTAATTGAACATCCCGATGAGAATAGTAGACCATTTTTGTGGAACGGAGGGAGTATTTAAGAGTTACTTAAAAGAGCAGAATTCTTACTATAGGTCAATATAAGGATTGGAAGACTGAGTCACTGAGAGGGGGCTTTTTTAAAACATACTGTAGCTTGTCGTAAATGGAGTAAATTTTTAGATGGAAGAGGCTGTAAGTGTTAGAGGTAATCAGTAACTTTAACAATGCTGAGACAATGCAGGAACTTTTGTTTTTTTGGGTCACAAAATTGTTAATTGTGTATCATTCCAAGCGTCACTTAAAAGTAATCATTCAAGAATTTTATTGCAGTGAGGGTTATATAGCACAGTATTCACCTATATTATTGATTTATACTGAAGCAATCTCGTACTTGGCTCCAACAATCCCCTATTGGTAAGAAGTTCTAATTACCTGTCTTATTAATGGCATGCTATATTGTGTCGAGAAAGCTACGGAGGGAACTGAATGGTTATAATCTTTCTAGATTGTAAGATTGTTGTGCCCCAAAATTGCAATGACTGAGTTGCAGTCTATCTGGGGTTGATATTCAACATGTTAGTGTGCATTTCTAAGATAAAAGCTGATAGAATAAAGGGTGGGTGGGGAAGATTATAGAACTCCATTCAGAGTTTCGTTCTGGCGAGCAAGCAAGCTATGGATATTTCTCTTGTTTCTAAGGTCCAGTGGTCCAACATAGTGGCATATAAAATATAGGCGCATCTTATGTTCTAAGCTACTACCAGGGAACTTCTACGAAATGGCTAGTAGGAAGAAGCATGTTACTGGGAGCTAGTAATTGCAATAAAATGACTAGTTTTCCTGCAGGAAGGTCCATATTGACGTATGTTGAATGTATATACATAATTCATGGTACCCAAATGTGGCTCTCATTTGCTTGGAAGGTGTAAGAATGCCAGAAAGGGGTTTTCCTAGGGGAATTCAAATTGGTTTGCGCCTTTACGGGGTCAAAACATAACGGCCACTGGGGACAGACAAACTTATTTTACAAGCGTCAAAACATAACGGCCACCGGGGACAGACAAACTTATTTTACATGCGGCAAACTATACTATCCAAAATCCTTTCCTTAATATTTACTATCGACTTAGAGTTAAGTGACATATATACTCTTCTCCAAAGAACACAGTACTGCTGCAAACTTGATTTGAATTGTTTGATTACCCGGGCAACAAACTGGTTGCAGACCTATAGTCTCAATTGACTCTGCTATTTTCAAGAGTAATCTCAACTAAACAAATTTAAAGTGTTCAACTACAAATGCAAGGCCACACACACTTCACCAAATTCTGTTATCATTTCCTCCTCGTTTCATCTTGGTTCTCGCCAAATTTCACACAGTTCACAAAAACATAATTTTTCGACCATCCGCCCGGCTAGAGGTCCTAGAAACAATAGACACTAGGATTCGAAATCAATATCAGAATGTGTTCCATGTAATAACATTGTACCCCGATATCGGCTACTAATCGTAACAAACAAATGCATTCTCTGATGAAATTGTAATGAAATATCAATAAGTAAATTTGACAAACAGTAGGCATGCTACCATTAAACGTCCATGCCAAAGATCAAAAATAGAGAAGTAATCATCAGATGGAAAATTCAAAATAAAAAGCCACAAATGCATAAAAGTATCAATGGCAACTAAGATTACACAAAAACATCAGTTTCGACAAACCCAATTCGTTCTTGGTTTGGAAATGAACCTGGTTAGAGCAGTGAGCCGGGCAACCATTGTCAACGTATAAAGGCCCTTAAGGCTATAAATCAATATAAAATCATACTCCCTGTTTCAAAATAAGTACTCCTCTCGGTTCATAATACAAGTCATTTTGAGTAGAGATGTTAAAGAGGGCCGAGAACCGCAGGTCTGAACCTATTAAATCGGATTTTTTCAGTGTTAGGTTTGCAATTTTAGCAGACCGTTTAAAGCGGACCGTTTAAACCGCAACCGATTAGGGATCGAAAACCGACTTGCATACGGTTTAGTATAGTTAGTAATATACGGGATGGGTATAATATCCAAAACCGTTAGGGTTTGACTGATTGACAGCTTTAATATAATTAGTATAATATATAAGACGTGTATAATACGCTAAAATAAGCATACAAGCCTCGAAATTGGAAAAAACGTACAAATTTAATCATTGGCTAGAAACTTTGAACTTAGGTTTTTGATGAAAACCGACTTTGGACCAAAACCGTTAGGGCTAGACCGATTAACATCTCTAATTTTGAGAGAGTTTTTTAATTCCAAAATAGAGATTATTTTGTAATTTTCAATGAATTTTTTTTCTTTTCTTTTTTTCTAATTATACTCATATTTATTGACTCTGTAACTTGTGTTTGACTATTTGAGTAAGCGTATCAAAAGACTACTCATTAATGTTTGAAGTAAAGTAAATAAGAGCAAGTCTTTATAATATGTTTCATTAAAAGCTTCAAAACGACTTATATTTTGGAACGGAGGGAGTATAGTTTTAGCAAAGTGTTTTTTGTTCCAGAATAAGTATCAATATAGGATTTCAAAAAACGTTTGTTCATATTTTAACAAACTGCCCTTATTACTTTCAAATTAAATGATGTTAGAGAGGTGATTGTTAAAAGGAAAGAAATAATACTAGTGCAACTTAACTACATTAAATGAATTTAAATAAGGGTATGTCAGTCTTTATATAAGTTTTCTTAATATGTGTGTGAATTGCTAAAACAACACTTATTTTGAAACAGAGGGAGTATGAATTATAATTAATGTTGCATAATACAATGGGAAAACAAAGTTATTTTATCCTCTTCAATGAAAACAAAGTTATTTTATACTCTTCAATGCTCTACTTTGTTTTCTCCATGTCTTTTGTTTGGTTGTTTGTTTCATCATCAAAAATAATGTTTTTCAACTCTTCTTTGGGTGGAAAATGGTGGAATTACAAACCCACCGACACTATCCATTCTTATATCAACTAGTGTTTTTGGATTTCCAATACTCATAGTCGGATATAAGAACTGGGTGTATATTGATTTGTTATAGCCGGGTTAAAATATTCATGTTGCAAATATATGACAAATTAAGAATACAAAGGATAAGAAAATTTTGAAACACTTGAAATACCTTGAAAAAGTTTGGATAACAAAAATTTGACAGAGCTTGAAAATTTAGTAGAGCTTAAATATTCGGCGGAGCTTGAAAATTTGGCGGATCTTGAAAATTCCGCGGAGCTGAAAATTTTGGCTAACCTTGAAAATTTGGAGTAACTTTGGCATTCGTAGAATATTCGACATTAGAAGAATTCACTTAAATTTGTAAAAAAAATTATTATCCATACCAAAAGAAGTGAAAAAAAAAAAGAATTTGTGTAGTATGATGAGAATGAGAAAGTATAAAAGTAATGTATGTTTGAAAGAATGTAATAATGTTTTTTTTAGAAACCTATTTTTAGGAAAACTTATTGAATAAATTTAAAAAAATGGCCATATATTGTACCGTTACAAAAGCCATGCAAAAGCAAACGGCTATATATACCAAAATAAGAAGGAAATGTCCATTCAGCAAGCGATGATCCGGTTGATAACCACTTGAAGATTTCAAGTGATGACCTCAGACACTCCAACCCCCATCAACCTTTTGGTAAAGCTTTATCAACAATTATAAACCTCCTGATGGAGGTGCTCTAAGTTCGTTCTCAAGCCAAAACGTATTATAGCTAGACTGTCAAAACTCATATATCTTTTGGGCCTTTATTTAATGGCGAGTCGGGAATTGTCGGACCATAGAACTCGAGCCCATGTGCATTTGGGCCTCCACATGGGCCAAAAAATAGCTATTTTTTTATTAAAAAAAACTCACAAATTAGTTAATAAATGTTATATATCACATCAAAAGTTCAAACATACACATACTTACTAGTCTAACTTACACAATTACAAAGCAAAAGTGCAACCAAAGCAAATATAAATAATGGTAGTAACTTCAACAATTGAACGAAACAAAAACTAGAAAAACAATAATGTTACAGACAAAATAAAAAATACATGTGCTACTTGAAAGATATTTTTTTCAAAAAATTTATAACCAAATTGAAGTTCATCATATTGTCCCCAATTTTTTAATATGTGTTTTCTAAGGATAGACAAAGTTTTTCGGGTTCTAGTTTGCAAAACCATACTAACTAGCAAATGTTCATTTTTTTATTCGCCCGACACAATCTAGCATTTTAATTTTATTTTTTTTTATCAAGTTTATACTGTTGAAGCTTTTTATTAGCTAATATCATATAAAGATACTCAATTAAATAGATCAGTTTCGATAAAATTACTAACCACAACCATACTAAACTATATTAGAACTTGAAAGATCAACTTCATTTCTTCTTTGTAAGTGTCACTTCCAGCAATTTAGAATATGAGTTTCAACAAAAAAAAGAACAATGATTTGGAAATAGATCATATTGTGTCATAAATTTATCTAACCAAAAGAAAAAAAAAAAAAAGTGGTCTAAAGATAGTTATTTTCTTTTTAGATTTATGTTTTAGTTTTTAATTTTGTAATTAAGTTTAAGTGTCGGTTATTTGACTTGCTTGGATATGTCCGGGGAACTTTTCGATTTTACAGGTCGGGCCAAACATGGCCCAAACGATATCCGGCCAAAGAGGCCAAATTTTTCGGCCTACTAAATTGAGGCCAGCCCTTGAAAAGTCGTGTGCTAGCAGGGCCTATTGGGGCTCGATTTTGATTGAAAAATTTTAATTATAGCTAGACTTTTAAAACACTCATATATCTTTTGGGCACATGTTATTTTTTATCGGGTTAAAATTGTTCTAATTTCATGATTTTAAACTCATGCTAAAAAGTGACTTATAGTGTACCTTTAAGGCCATCTCCAACAGTTCGGTGCAAAAATTACACAAAATTTTTAAACTGGTACAATTTCTGCATCAAATTTATTTTACCATCTCCAACAATTCTACTCCAAAGTTTACTCTAAAAGGAATATTCCAAGTATATTCTTCATTATTTTATTTAAAATATACATTTAATTTGTATTAACGTATTTTAGCAAAACAAATGTATCATTTATTGAATTAATATTATATTAAATTAAATACTATGCACTAAAAATAATAATTTAATGTTATTAAATTTGTATTAGTATTAATATTATTAGAATGTATGTTGTGTGAGCTTAATTTAATGTAATGTAATTTTCGTTTTTATTAATGTCTAATATTTTTAAACTTTATTATAAATCATTTTAATTGAATAATTGAATTATTTTTTTGTATTATTTAAACCAAAAAATCAAAATATATTTAAACAAAACAACAAAACTAACAATAATAATAAAAATACAAAATACAAAATAATTAATTAAACAAAAAAAAGAAAATAAAAGAGGAGAGTGAAGATGAAAATGTGAATTGTGGTGCTTTGAGTTTAAAGTATCATCTTCCAAACTTCAAAATGAATTAACAATTGAAGTTGTCGTTGGAGGAGCAAAAAGGAGTTTCACACTTCAAAATGAAGATTTGAAGCAACCTGATGTACCTAACTCAAACTCGGTCACGAGCAAACACCACGTGTCAGTCAAGAGCTCGTAAGCATGGGACCCACGAGCCTAGTTGGTAGAGCTATCAAGGTTCACGAGCAGAGATCCAGATAAATCATGTCCAAGTCGGGCCGAGCACAGGCCTTGCCTGTCCGACCAGGGGGTCATGCCCGAAAGTTACATTTGGCGTCATCAGATATGCATCATGCAGCCGGACAGAGACATGTTCACCCGAGCAAGTATCAACCAGGGAATCTCAGAGACATCAATTCCAAGACAGGTCAAAGGTTTCCTTATCCGATCAGAGCACTTGTCATATCTGCTCCATATTATTGTGGCTAGTCGCTTATCATACTTATAATTTAGGAGTTTCCTCATAAACCTCCTACAAGGTAACTATGAAATTGAATCCCACAAGGATCATATATCATTGGGGGACTATAAATACCACTCGATAAACCCTAAACAAGGCACACACTTTCTTGAGCCTCAAACCTCTGTCAAATTCTCTCTTGACATAGCACCATATCTCACTCTCACACCGGAAGGGATTCGCGAGGCCAAATCTTGCATTCCTTTTAAGGTGTTATTGTGTTCTTCAATGGTTCAAGGAAGCAGTTTAGTTCAGTTCAATCATCAAACCTAGATATCTTACGCATCAATCAGACGGTCAAACACTGAGGTTTTTGGGAAAAATTGCGGGTCGGTCCACTTTTTGAAGTTTTTGATCGCTACAGAACCCACTTTTTTTAAATAGGAAAAAGTCACTTTGGTGGCAAAATGACTACGATACCCTTAATGAACCGTATGCGGGTTACGGAGGTCATTATTTTTGCTTTGCGTTACAATTAAACTAGGTAATTAAACTATTGAATCGCTGTGCAAAAATTAATGCAATGAAATTTATGAATAGTGGTTCAAAAATAGACTACGAAATTAAACTTTGAACTGCGGTGCAAATATTAATACAATAAAATTTATGAATCGCGATGCAAAATTTATGAATCGCGGTGCAAAAATAGACTAGGAAATTAAACTTTGAATCGCAGTGTAAAAATAATGTAATGAAATTTATGAATCGTGGTGCAAAAATAAAATAGGAAATTAAACTTAAAATAATGCAATGAAATTCATGAATTGCGGTGCATTATTAAAAATTAAACTTTGAACCGCGGTCACAAATATTATTTAATTTTTTGCATAATAAGAAAACCGACGTTTTCTTTAATCTCCTTCGCCGTATTCTTCTTCCTCATTTTTTCTTTGTTGCCTCAACAATCTTTTAACCCAAAGACAAACTCATTCATTTCGCGAAAAAAAATTCGAGACATTTGATTTTCAAATTCAAAGTGTGTATTAAAAAAATGATATTTTTTAAACAATATTTCAAAAAATAATTTTTATGATTAAAAAAAAACAATAGACTTATAAGATTAAAAACTTTAAAAAAAAAAAAGAATGGCGAGAATTTTCCCAAAGTTTTTGTCACATTACACCAAACGAATAAAAGAAGAAATTGTGGCAAGCATGTCACTCTAGTAGTTGACTAGTTGAAATAAGCTTTGTCTCGTGCATAAAGAGTTGTAGAAACACATGGGTATACCCCCACCAAAAACACATGGGTATACCATGATAGAAAGTCCGGCTTTTAAAAAGAAGGTTAGATCCAACTTTTCAACTTATGAAAAATTGGAAACTGTAGCTTTGAAAAAAAGTTTCATTTGAAAAGTTGCCCTAGCTTCTTTTTCATGAAAGCCCACATGGTTGTCAAAATATCTTACAATATTGAGTAAAATTTACTAGGAACTAAAAAATATTCGCCTAATCGACCTGTGCTTCACGCCAAACCTCGCCGACCTTAATGTTTTTACTTTTTGTAGCTTTCATTTTGAGATTTATCAAATGCCTGTAGTAAAAAGAAAAAAATAATAATAAGGAGATGTTGCTGGAAAAATATGAACTAACACCGCAAGCACAAAATGTGAACTCTTAATCACTGTGCCATATTGAATTATTTAATATTTTAAGCTTTAATATTTTAGTTAACATTTAAACTTGTTTGGTATTATTCTTTTGGGGTTGTTGAGAATTGAGATTAATGTAGGTTTGATATTTTTGTTCATTTTACAAATATGACAAGTGTTTGATAAAATGACAAGGCCAAAATATGAAAATCACCCCAAAGTAACCACCCAATCCCATAATGCCCCTAATGTTAATGGCAATTTTCCCAACTTCATAGGTCTCAACCTTACCATTTGTCTTTGGTATATCGGTTAGTCTATGACCCTCCTCAATGACCGTTAAAATGCTAACCATTGGATGAGGGGTCATTTTGGTCATTTGATTCTGGGCAAAGTGGGATTTGATATTGACCGGCGAATAATCCGGGTCCTGGTGTAAGTTGTCGACCTTTCGTTATGTCCCCCGCCTGCTCTAATGGTTGTTGTTCAAGCCCGGCAGCTCAACCTCCCCCACCACCACCGCCAATCTCTTCCGCTTTCTTCCCAACCACCACCTCCATTCTCTTCGACCCCACCTCTCTCTCTCCTCATGCGAAGTTGTCCTCCTCTCTTAAAGCTACCCTTTGAGCCCCGCCTCTCTCTCTCTCCTCCTCCTCCCCATCTCCACCTCATACCATAATTTCACCTCCGTCCTCCGCCGCCACCTTTCTCCGCCTCCACAACCAAAGTCCCGATTCTACCCATCGCCCCTCTTCCTCTCCTCCTCCCTCCTCGGTGGCGCCTCCATCCTCCTCCGCTTCGGATCCTCAACTCCACCACTCAATCCTTCTCCTTAGCTCGCTTTGTGCAATCAAACCGATCTCACCTTCGAAAACAACAAGTTAGGGCTAGTTTTTAGAATTAATCACGGTGTTTCCATCAAGCTTATCGGATCACCCACTTCTACCCATCGCGCCCTCTTCCTCGTCTCCTCCCCCTGTGTGGCGCCTCCGGTCCTCCTCCGCTCGGATCCTCAACTCCACCACTCAATCCTTCTCCTTAGCTCGCTTTTGTGCAATCAAACCGATCTCACCTTCGAAACAACAAGTTAGGGGCTAGTTTTTAGAATTAATCACTTGTTTCCATCAAGCTCATCTGATCAATTAACGCGCCATGTACTCGATTTCCAACGCTAAAATTTGGGTCTTCAGGGTCAAAATGGCCTGAGACGACGAGGACGGGGTGACTTTGAAATTGATGAAGTGTGCTGTGATTGATTGTAGTTTACCTGTGTGTGGGTTTGGTCCGAATGAAAGAGAGAGATGGAGAGATGGTGTAAATATCATAAATATCAGTTTAAGATGTGTATTTATTATAAGCATTTGGTCTCCATTAAAAGTCTTAAAATATACTAATATAGTACTGATTTAATTAAAAGTCTTAAAACCATTTTTGGTTTTTGGTACACGTTTTTGGTCTCCATTAAAAGTCTTAAAATATTGTACTGATTTAATTAAAAGTCTTAAAACCATTTTTCACTTAAAATATCATAAATATCAATTAAATAATGAACTATAACCAAATCCCACTTTGCCCCCCCGAATCAAATGACCAAAATGACCCCTCATCCGTTAGCATTTCTAACGGTCATTGACGGGAGGGTCCTAACTGAGACAAATGGTAAGGTTGGGTATGAAGTTGGGAAAATTTTAACATTGGGGGGCATTATGGGATTGGGTGGTTACTTTGGGGTGATTTTCATATTTTGGCCAAATGACAAACATAAAAAAAATTTTAATTTGTATTCAATGTGTTTGATCTTTGATGTAAATTATCAAAAAAATGATAATTATGTATTAACTCTAGGCCCCGATTACACTCCGACTAGTCCCCTAGGCGCTAGGCGCTAGTGTACCGCCTAGCGGCCGCCTAACGATTTTTAAAACCTTGCTATGTTAGAGAGTATAGGTTGATGTACTAAGCATGTTCTTCTTTTGATGAACCTTTGCTGAATTCTAATATATTTTTATATTCAGCATTTACTTATCTTACATGATTACTTTTGTCTTATTGCATATAACACCAAGCTAATAGAATAGATGAGAATAGAAATATGCATCTGATGAAGATAAAAATATACAATTGTTATGTAATTAGATCATTCAGTTTATAGATACTTTAATCTTCAATGTTATATATTTGATATATGTCTTTCCATTGTCATATCTCTTTTCTCTAAAAAATATATAACTACAATTTGCACCAGATATTCAAATCTACGGTGGCACATATGTTGTATAGGTTACAGTCGAATTGCTACGCAAGGAAATTGATTTTACCTAAAAACATTTTATCTTTGTTCTTAATGTTTACATCAAGAAAGGATTAAAATTTTAATGACGATAATATAGGTTATTCGCCCCACCTCTAGCCTATATACTTAGGTAATGGGGGGCGAACTGGAGTAATTTTTTTTTTTTTTAGTTCTAAACTTGGCTAGTTTATTGTTTTGGGATTGTTGAGAATTGAGATTAATGGTAGGTTTGTATATTTTTGTTCATTTTACAAATATAGACAAGTGTTTGATAAAATGACAAACATAAAAAAAAATTAAATTTGTATTCAATGTGTTTGATTTTTGATGTAAATTATATAAAAAAAATGGTAATTATGTCTTAATTCTAGGCCCCGCCTAGGCTCCGATTACGCCCCGACTAGTCCCCTAGGCGCTAGGCATTAGTGTGCCGCCTAGCGGCCGACTAACGATTTTTAGAACCTTGGTATTTTTAAGATTGAAAAAAGATGGACCTCATTGATTTGACACGACTAATGATAAATTGAGGTTACCGATGGAAAATTACTTAAATCTCAACACTATCTTATATTTAATATGAGCATTAATATTAGAATATATTTTTGTATTTATTCATATATTGTTCCGTAGCATTTTCCGTACGTTTGCCAAACACCAGAAAATGTTTTCTGACATATTTTCAAAAGATTTACCAAACACTTGAAAACGAAATCTTTTCATTTTCCAGAAATCATTTTCTGAAAATCATTTTATGGAAATAATTTTCCGTGAAACAAACGGAACCTTAGTCGGCATACTACAAAGGGACCAACAATTTGGGACCATGGAAGTATATGAAATTAGACTTTTTTGTTTTTTTTTTTTTTTGTTCGAAGACTATACCTATAATCTTTTGGCATTATTTTAAACTAGTTTTACACTTGTGTGTTAAACGTACTGACATATTTCTTTTTTAATTAAATTTTGTTCAAGCAAAACAAAGACAACAAATAAAATTAAAAGAATACATTGCAACTACTTATTTAGAAATACAGCATTGTATCGGTAAGCAATATGATAGACTCTGAATTCATTATACACAATTTTTGTTGTGTTAATTTATGAGTTTTCCTTTTTTTTTTTTATCTCATATCAATATATATCTTTAGACCACAACGATTTGTTAACCTAAAAATTGTGATTGCATATGATATCAATGATTGACCTTAACTTTCGTTTCACCTATATGATCGGGTTGAAATTATAGGTAATAGTTTGTTACTTTTATTCTGTTTCTAATATTTTAATAAACATACTTTTGCCAGGTCTATCTTACATTTACATAAACGTAAAATTGTATGATTATTAGAATACTTATTGGCTGAAGCCCGATTGTTTAAGTTCATAATCTTTTAACGTATAAAATATTATACGTTTAATTAAGATCTTGATGGTATTGAAATATTATTAAAAATATATATATAATATTTAACGTATAAAATATTTTTAAAAATTGATATCAATTTATTAACATGTAAAGTGGACAATAAAATTAAGATCTAGATGGTGTAAAAATATTTTTTTATATTAAATTTGGGTTCGATGGAAATAGAAAAATATATGTCTATTTATGCTTATTTATATTTTTATAGATTTGCCAATGCATTGGTTTTTCTTTTTGTCAATTTCATTAGATGTGTAATTTAGTTTCAAATATGTCAATAAGTTGCCTCTATAATTGCATGTGATCAGGATTTAGGTTCGTTAAGTACTATTTCGATATGAATTATATTTTCGTGATCAAGTATTTTTTTTTCTTCATTTTGTGATTTTCGTGTCATCCAGATGTGATTTTCTCGTTTTTACTGATGGATACAGTGACAATTTTGGGATAGACTTTGTCTCCGACATTGTTTACATTTAAAATTTAGCTCCTACTATCTAATGTCCAAACTTTTTACTAGTTGGTAAAAAAATATAATAAAATATTAGTTGATTTTTCTAAATACAAAAATGATTAGATTTTGGGGATTGAGCATTAAAACCAAACAAATAGGAATATTTTTACAAAAAATCTAATTCAGATTTACTGGAACTTGGTTCGTTGGTTAATGTTCAATGTTTTTTTGTTTAACCTACATGCTCGAGTTGATATTAAATAATGATTTGTTATTTTTTTTTGTTTCTAATATTTGAATAAACACACTTTTGTAGGGACTATTTGCTTTTACATAAAAGTAAGAGTATAAGATTTTTATAATATATATTGGTTGAAGACAATTGTTTAAGTTCGTCACCTTTTATCTTAAGACCACAATTTTTTAACGTATTTAATATTCAATATTATAAAAAATTCGATCTCAATTTATTAACATGTAAAATAGACAATAAAATTAAGATGTTGATAGTATTGAAATATATTTTTAACTTTGTTTTTAGATTATTAGAAGTTTGTTCATATTCCAAGACAATGTTTGGTTTTCATATTCCAAGGCAATATTTGGTTTTCATATTCCAATGGAGTATTTGATTTTCACATTTCAAGGTAATATTTGATTGATTAAGACACATGCAATTAATTAATGTATAATCAGATTTATATTTTCAATATATGACCTACCACTTTTATTACATAGAAATAGATTTATATTTTAGAAAAATAACTTTTAACGAGATTTTAGTATACTTAGACTACCTAGGCTTTATATAGATATAGATATAGATTAGAATGCACCCATGCGATGTAATGATACATACAAATAAAACCATTGAAAACTTTAAAGATAGAAAATAAAGTAAATAATTATAATGTAAATATGATGGGTTGGATGAATATCAATTAAACAAATAAATATACAAAAATAATAAGAAAATTAAGGTAAAATTAATAAATAATAAAAATTATTCCAAATTGTAGAATACTTCTTTAAATATAATATTTGACGTTAAACATGAACGATTACAACTACTCCGACATTTTCTGAAATGAGTCCAACATTTGACAAAGATTGAACTTGACTTTGTCTTTCATCATTTGTTAAATTAGCAATCGTCGATACACTTGAGTTGATACGATATTCAACAAAAATCGGGCCAAATGATATTTTCCTATAATCCATAGCTTTCATATATTAGAAAAATGTTCATTATTTGGAAATATATATGAATTGATATAAACTCTAACTGCATTTTTCCAGTAAATAAGCAAACAAGTACCATGGTGTTCACTTTGATGGTGAAGAGTTTGACAAACTTTCAAAGTAGCGGAAAGCAAATAATAATGGTGTTTCATTTTCAAATATGTTTATTAGGATATAACCGGGATTGATATGTTAATAAGATAAAGACAGAATTCCAAAATTACAAAATTATAGGAAAAACATGGAAACAAAGTTTTCACTGCGACGATCCGAGGTCTGTGTCCAAACACAGATACGTCTTCTCACCTTAAGTGCTCAAAGGTTTTGCAGACGTATGTCTCCTAGAATACAACAGAAGAAACCAGAGAAGCTTTAGCACTTGAGGATCTGACAAACTGAGATGTGCTAGACAAAACCACCAATGTAGTAGGAGGCCAAAGGAACGGTGCTGACAATATGCAAATGCGGAGATTTAATTTGGCTATTGCTGGAAAATTCGTTTATTTGAAAATGTGGAAATGAGCTGAATTTATGGCAAAAATAGATATTACATCGGTTCATTTATTCAGAAAATTAAGGTTGTGTAATTATGCTGATAGTTGGAGTTGCATTTTATTTCTGAGAGTAAAAAATAATTTAGAAAGACCATTTAATGAGAAAAATTAAGGCTGAGAAATGAAACCACCGAATTAATTATGTGGACTGTTGGAGTTACATTTTATATCTGAAATTAAAAAATAATTCAGAAAGGCCATTTAATTAGAAAATTAAGGTTGAGAAATGAAACGACAGAATTCATTCCACTGAGAGTTGTGAGTTTCATTTTATTTTTGAAAATTAAAAATACGGAGTAATTCAGAATGATAATAGCCGATATGTATTCCCTCCGTTCAAATATTAATGATATTTTTAAAATTTGCACACAGATTAAGGTAGTTTATAAAAATACTGATCTACCCTTATTTAAGTACGATTATTTTTGATAAATTACATGATTATTTTTCTCTTTTTTCTTATCATTCCTTTTTAAAGCATCCTACTTTTTCTCAATACAACATTAGAGAGTGGTTAATAAGGGAAAATTTGGTAACATGTGAATAATTTTTTCTTGAAATCCTATAACATTTTGAGATTTTTGTTGTTACTAAAACATCATTTATTTTGAGACGGATGGAGTATACATAATACTTCATAAGAGAAGGAGTTTGTATATATATTAGCCAAAACTTCGTTAATTTTTCAATATTGGACAAACCCACATATGCAAGAGAACTAATTTTGGTGTTTTCCAACCAACTCCAATACTATAATTTAAATTTAAATTTAATTTTCTGTGACACGACCCGACCCTCAATCTATATACGAGCCCCGGGTCGAGCGCCTAACGAACACATACAATACCTATAAAGTCGTTGCTAATCACGGGCTACACAAACACACTTGATAAAACATAATCACTCATGCGATTAGCATAAAAAATAATCATATGGGGTGCCCAAAGTAGCGTCAAACATGGGTCACTAGAGTCATCGTCCGGCCGTGAAATCATCATCGGAGTTTGATATCTGGCTATGTGATTTGTAAAATGAAACAATGTCAGACGACGGGGGAGGGTTTCCCGCCAAAATCCTCCGGCGTGTTTATCAGAACGCTATATAGAGAAAAGAGGATGCGTAGTCCTCATGTGTGTGTGGAGTACGTATTCAAAAAGAGAAAGCCCCCCACTCATGAACTAATGTTGGTTATTTATACCTGGAGGGAGTGGGTTCGGCCCTTTATACATAGGTCTGATCCAAGCCTTTGGACATCATATATAGGGCATGTTTGATTTAGCTTATTGATATGTGCTGATGACTTATTACTTATGACTAATAACTTATTACTTATGACTTATGACTGATGACTAATAACTGGTGATATTTGATTTAACTTTTTAAAAGTGTTGATTAGCTTTCATAAGTTAGTGTGTGTGTTTGATTAATAAGTTAAAATAATGCTGAAATAAAATATAAACACTAAAATAGCTTCATCACAAAATGTTATTTACATTATTATTATTATTATTATTATTATTATTATTACTATTATTATTAATAATAATATTAATTTTAATTATATTATTATCATTATTATTTATTTTATTTATTATTATTATTATCACTTTTTTTATTATTTTATTAATATTAATACAAATTTTATCACTATTATTAATTATTACTATTATTATTATCATTATTATTGCCTTTATTATTATTATTATTTTATTAACATTAATATTACTTTTATTATTATTATTACTTGTTAATTTTAATTTTAGTATTTATTTTATTATATTAATAATATTATTAATGTTATTTATATTATTATTAATATTTTATTTTATTATTATTAATATTGTATTTTATTATAATATTGATATTAATACTACTTTTATTATTATTATTATTGCTTATTATTATTACAATTATTTTTACTATATTATATTAATATTAATTTTATTATTATTATTATTACTTGTTAATTTTAATTTTAGTATTTATTTTATTATATTAATAATATTATTAATGTTATTTATATTATTATTAATATTATATTTTATTATTATTAATATTGTATTTTATTATAATATTGATATTAATACTACTTTTATTATTATTATTATTATTGCTTATTATTATTACAATTATTTTTACTATATTATATTAATATTAATTTTTAGAATTATTATTATTAGTAATAATAATAATAATAATAATAATAATAATAATAATAATAATAATAATAATAATAATAATAATAATAATAATAATATTTATCATTATTAATACTATATTTATTATTTTTATTATTATTATTATAACAATTATCATTATTCATATTATTATTTATTAATATTATTATAATTCCTTTTTTTATTATTTATTATAATAATAATTATTATTATTATTACTTTTTGTTATTATTATTATTAAAAAGGGTAATCTTGGAATATATAAAATTTCAATAAAAAAGAGGACTCACGTGTTTTTGAAAAGTAGAATTAAGCACTAGGCTTAGTGCTTACAACTTATGACCTTGCATGTGCTTTACGTGGCTTGTACATGACTTATGACTTATTTTACCATAAGTGAAATCAAACATTTCAAAAACAACTTATGGCAAGTCATAAGTCATAAGTACTTCCAGATAAGTCAAATCAAACATGCCCATAATACATTGGGCTTTTGTAGTGGACCCTGCTTGCTTAAGCAAGGTCCAACCGTCATTGAGGCGAATCCAAAATATACACATCCAGTATAAACACAATGTCTTCTGAAAAGCCGAAAAAACAAAAGTCAACGAGCTATTGCTCGTGAACAAAATGCATGACTCCACGGACAACCAACTAGTGTAATATAATAATGCATAAGCACCATGCTAAACATTAATTAACATAAAAAAAGTAGTACAAGACTCCTAATGTCAATTACGTAAAATAGAGTCAATATAACTATATATATCACCGTCCTCACAAATATATAAAACAAGTTTTGTAGGAGCCACAACTCAAAATATTTAATTATTAGATTTTTTAAAGTGAACCTTTTGAGTTAAATAGAAAATTTAATAAACATGCTATCTATCTGCAATGCAAAAAAGTTGAGTATCTTATTATGTTATTTCTTTGAATGATTGAATGAACAAAGGTGTCTTTAAACCCTAATTTATGCCCCCATGTCAATGAAATTCCATGGAGTGGTTTTATTCAGACCTAACGACAACCAAAATCAAATTAATTAAGTTGGTAAACCAAATGACCAACCTGAAGTCAATTAGCTAATTAAACAATGACTGACTTTTACATATTTTAATTAATTTCTTCGTCTTCGTCTTCTTGATCAATTCCACATATGTTATAATCACCAATCATGAAGGAATTTCCCCATTTTTTCTTTCGAAATATATCTTTAGTTAACCAAAAAAACATAAAATATTATTATTTTTTCTTTTGAAATATGTTTTTTCATTTCAAGCCATCCATAAAAGTCAATATTCCCTCATGTTCCTAAGAAAGTAACATGTTTGGTAAATATACATAGGGGTATATTTAATACAACACTTATAAAAAATGTTTAATACAATACTTTTAAAAAATGTTTTACCGAAATACTATTTACATAATTTATTTTTTTCGTTTTTTTATTAAATTTAATTTAACAAATTTAAAATTTAAAAATATTTTAAACACAATTAATTTATTAATTAATTTGATTTAGCTACTAAACACAATTAAATTACTAATTAATTAAAAAATTAGGGTTTAGGACTGGTTTGGCAGCAGTCCTAACCAAAAAAAATTTAGGGTTTAGAACTGGTTTGGCAGCAGTCCTAACCAATTTTTTTTTTTAGGGTTTAGGACTGGCTTGGCAGCAGTCCACATTTTTAAAAAAGCGTTGTATTAAGTATTTTATATGTACTGTATTAAGTATCAATGATACACATATTAAACCCAAAAAAAATTAGGGTTTAGGACTGCCAAACCAGTCCTAAACCCTAATTTTTTTTTTTTGTTTAATATGTGTATCATTGATATTTAATACAGTACATATAAAATACTTAATACAACGCTTTTTTGGTTTGAACCTATTAAGTAACTAATTAAATTGGTTTGAGTTTTGCCCACTTGTGACTAGACTTAATTACAATTCCCTAATAATATTACCTAATTAAAAATTGGTCTTGGTCCATTTAGTTTTAGGGTTATGAAACGTAATAGGGTTTTTATATAAATAGGGTTAAGAGGGGAGGAAAAGAGAAGAGTACAAAAAAAAATAAAATAAAATAAAAAGGGCAGAGTGAGAAAGGGAGCCGCCGGCGGCAGCAACTTTGTTTCCCATCTTTCCTTCTCAATTAGTTTGATTACATAGTATAGGCAAGTATAGATATAATGTATATATAATATATATCAAAAATGAATGCAAGAGTGCATGTGTGTGCACTATTCCTTGTGTGTGTGTCAGAAGTGTGGCAGTGTGTGTACAGGAAACCAAAATTTGTATGTATGATAATAATTACAAAGTCAAACAAGTGAAGGTGCATACTGTGCGTGTGTGTGTACCGTGTGCGTGTATGGTATAATAATAATAATAATAATAATAAAAGTAGTAGTAATAATAATAATAATAACAATAATTATTTAGTAAACTATCACTTTAATTGTATTATAGAAATCAATAGGAGTAGTTGGTATAATTGTGGTTTAGTGATTATTGTATATTTTGAACCAAGATTTGGGCAAGGAAGATTAGGGTGATCGTAGTGTTGTGGATTATTTTTGCGAATGGATTATACCTCTTTTAGGTCTCAAATTTTTAGGTATCATTCGTTAGGTTCCTATTAAATTCTTTGACTTCGATATTTCTTGAGACGTACGCCGACTTCAACTCGGCATTTGAATTCGAACTCCGTCGCTTACACTTCTTTCGAACTCATAATTTGATTATCTGTTTATTCTCACATAATTATTGAATTTCATGTGAGATGTCTTTGATATGAAATGTACGATTTTTGGCGATGCTTGATTTTGTAAAAATATTGATTACTTGAAATTTTACCATAATCACTAAGTTGAGATTGTGACACTATGAATTATGAAACTATGAACTATGATCCTTGTGAACGTCACTTGGCCCGTGGCGTGGTTATCCGGATATACCTATGATCTTCGAATTATGATCTATGAACTATGATTTATGAATTGCTTACGTGATCATGAAATTCTGTGAGTAATCTGTTGTCATCAGCTGGTATG
The DNA here is from genome assembly GCA_013146195.2 of Codonopsis lanceolata. Lineage (NCBI taxonomy): Eukaryota > Viridiplantae > Streptophyta > Magnoliopsida > Asterales > Campanulaceae > Codonopsis > Codonopsis lanceolata. The sequence continues at coordinate 37,800,803 of CM028384.1, read as the reverse complement.
GGCCGATTGGTGACAATTGGTTACTCGAGTTTACTTGTTGCATAATTATCTTTCACTTGGAATCCTGAGTATATATCTGTGAGTAGTTCGTTGTTTTCAACTGGTATGGGACGGTTGATGGCAGTAAACTACTTGAGTCAATCGTTGAATATTTATCTTTCTTTGGCGTTCCGATCTCTGTTTGACATTTGAAAAAAACTGTTTCCGCTTATCGATTTCTAATTAATGAATTTTGACTATTCAATATATATATATATATATATATATATATATATATATATATATATATATATATATATATTCATATCTGATTTATTTCTGGTCAACTCATCCTTAGTAACCGGAGGGGTTGTATATGATCTTACTGAGCATTGTTCGCTCACCCCTTCATACTCTTCTTTTTCAGGTAATGAGTAAGATTTATTAGAGGAGTTTGGCTCGGGTAGACCAAGATGACGGCTTCCGAGAATTTTCGATTTAGTCTTCCTTATTGAATTATTCGACAGTAATTTAAATTAATTATGGACTCATGTTAAGTATTAGATAGATTTTGTATTTAATTATTTTAGGTTTATTTTGATTTCAGTCAAGGATATTTAAGATTTAATTATTACGAGATTAGAACATTTATGATATAAGTTATGATTGTTGGTGACGTGAGTTAACGGTGGATCTGACATTGAAATAAAAGATGGAATACACTTTTGGAATAGAGGATCCGAACTCTGAACAAAGGTGTCTTTAAACCCTAATTTCTGCCCCATGTCAATGAAATTCCATGGAGTGGTTTTATTCAGACCTAACGAAAACCAAAATCAAATTAAGTTGGTAAACCAAATGACGAACCTGAAATCAATTAGCTAATTAAACAATGACTGACTTTTACATATTTTAATTAATTTCTTCTTCTTCGTCTTCTTGATCAAGTCCACGTATGTTATAATCACCGATCATGAAGGGGATTTCACCATTTTTTCTTTTGAAATATATCTTTAGTTAACCAAAAAAACATAATTTTTTTTTTCTTTTGAAATATGTTTTTTCATTTCAAGCCATCCATAAAAGTCAATACTCCCTTGTGTTCCTAAAAAAGTAACATGTTTGGTAAATACACATATTAAGAAAAAAAATTAATTTACTCTATGATAAAATATTATGTTTCTTGACTCCATAGTCCACATATATTAAGAATAATTAATGGATTATAAGAGTAATACTGGTTTGTTATGTATCTTCATTTGGACTCAACATTGAAGACGTAAAAAAAGCAAAGGTAAAACGGTACTCCATCGATTTTAAATAATCATCATGTTTGACTGGACACACAGATTAAGAAAAAGTAATTATTTATTATAAATATTTATAAAATATGTCGTTTTCTTTAAAATCTTTGTGCATGTTGTTATAATTAAAGTATAACGAAAAAGTAAGGAAAAAGTGATATAATGAAGTATTTTTCTAAGTTTAGAAACATAATACAATAATTATTTGGAACTAACAAAAAGGGAACACTTGACATTAATTCAGGAACGGGCATGAGAGTAATTTCCAAAAAGGAAATATTAAAAAGTAGATAACCTCTCCGTCCAAAAATTATTGTCATTTTGAATTTTTTGGTTAACGAGATGTTTTCAAACTATAATTTTATGCATCTTTTTTTAATTTTTTTTTTCAAAATTATAAAACACGTTCTCCAAATTACATGTATGTTTTATGGTTTGAAAAAAATAGAAAAATACATGTCAAATTTATACTTAAAAATATTATTTTTACCAAAAAAATTAAAGAGAACAATATTGGGACAGATGAAGTTACATTTTTTGAACTAAACGAAAAAGAAAAGATGAATTAGTTTTTAAGAATAGATGGATGGAGACATGGAGTACCAAGGGATGCTTATCCCTTCAAGTTAGAGCAAAATCCTCATTTTCTTCCTCTAAGGATAGCTTCATCACTTGCTTCATTTTGAAATCGGGTGCACACTTGGAAGGATCTTCATCTTCGTTTCCTCTTTTTTCTTTTTCTTTTTTTGTTTATATAATACTTTTTTGCTTTAGTTATTATTTATATTATTAATTTTGTGTTTTGGTTTAAATAGTACATAAAATTAATTCAATTTTTTTTATTTAATGCATAATATTTAATATAATATAATATTAATTCAATAATAATATATTTGTTTTGCTAAAATAAATTAATACAAATTAAATGAAATAAACATATATTTTAAATCGAATAATAAAGAATATACTTAAAATATTCTATTTAAAGTAAAATTTGAAGTATAATTGTTGAAGATGATAAAAGAAATTTGATACAAAATGTACACTAACTAGATTTGCGTACCGTGCATGTACGATCTTTAATATATGATTTAAATCGATTGAAATGACAATGACTAAATAGAAAGTGTAATTTTAAACTCGACTCATAATTGAGTTATATGTAACTGACACATGACCGCTATTAGAAAGGCTATTAATTATAGGGGGTGACTTTGTAAAAACTAAAAGATGATTGATCATAATATTAATTGTAGGTGGTGACTTTGTAATTGAGAGTTAAAAATGGATAACTACTTTCACATATGTGAATGTGAGGATGAATCACAACCATTAATTTTTTTAAGATAATTTAATCTCAATCTCTAAATAGTTTTAGTCAATTGCACATGTATGAATATAAGCTCTATTATATTATAGATTTAAAATTTTGATATAATTTTTGTACCAAACTGTTGGAGATATCTTATTTAATTACTATCTCTACCAGCTTTGCTAAAACGGCTTCATTATTTTAGCCGCGCAAGCTTATCCAATATGCGTCAGATTCAATGATTCATACGCGGATAACCTACGTAGCTTTAAGTGATTCATACACGGTCAACCTACGTAGCCTTTCTAGTAGTACTATAGGTCTAAACTTGTGATTGTGGCCCAATCAAATCTGTCCCTGAAACCGACTGCTAGTCAAACCATCCTTCAATTGCCAACCTCCCTGTTTTGTTTATGTTGTTTTACTAAAAAAGAACCATATATTATTTCATAGTAATTTCTCGGAAACTCATAGAATTTCATCCAAATTAAATTTCCAATGTCGTAAGAGGGAAATGTGTAGCCAAAACCAAAAGCTACCTAATGCAATTTCATAAAATAAAAACCTAAAACCAAAAAAATCAATCTCTAAATCACTGTTTCAAACACAACCTTTGCTTAGCTCCGCTCGCTTTGCTCCACTCATTATGCTATTCTCGCTCCACTTCAGAAGACTTGGCCCAAAGCCTAATGAATCAAGTCATTACATTCTGAGCATATCGTTACTTGTGTGTATTAAGAAAACAAGACTAGTTTTTTAAGATGAAAAAAGTAATCTATACCATGCATGTGTTTATTACTGTGGAACATACATGTACTAGTTTTAGGTAAAAATTTAGGAGAAACGGACTTACTGGTAATTTTTGTAAGATGGATACTTCTTACCCGACTTATCGTCAGGGTCGTTCCTAACATTTAATTGACCAGGGCGAAGCTTAAGAAATGACCTTTATTTAATAACTAAAATTAATATTTAGAAAAAATGGCGGGCCGCTTTATTTTTTGAAACTTTTAATCGTTAAAGTACATTTTTTTTATATTCAACCAGAAAAAATCACTTGTAATGGCAAAATGACTATGATACCCTTAATGAACCGTAGTCCGTAGATGCGCTATGGAGGTCATTATTTTTGCACCACGATTCATCAATTTTATCTTATTATTTTTTTGCAATGCGGTTCAATAGTGTAACTGTTAATCTATTTTTGAACCACGATTCATCAATTTTTATTGAATTAATTTTGCACCGCGGTTCAATAGTGTAATTACTAGTCTATTTTTGTACCGCGATTCATCAATTTTAGCGTATTAACTTTTGCACCGAGATTCAATAATGTAATTGCTAGTCTATTTTTGAACTGCGATTCATCAATTTCAATGCATTAATATTTTCCCCTAATATTTATACATAAGTGACCCAAATCATAACAAACTCAAGAAATATTAAGACTATAACTATTACTAATTGAGTTGTTTTAGAATTGCCAAATTGGAATATATGAAGTGAGTCAGGGCCGTGCCTTAAGTTTGAGAATTGTCGAATTGAGCTGTTTTCTTTGGATTTTGGGTCTCTTCAGCTAACTGCATTAAAAAAAACACTAACTCAATATTATACTATTACTAATACCCACAAAATTTTAGGCCCCTAATTAGCTTGGGCCCTGGGCTGATGCCCAGCGCCTGCTCGCCCAGGGCCGGCCCTGCTTATTGTGTGTTGGTGATTTAAGCTGTGAAAGAGTGAGACTCGATCTTACGAATTAAAATTCGTAAGACCGTTTTACAGAAGACTTTTTCTTAGTTTTATACCTCGACTAGCCGGTCAACAACAATTCAACCACAAATTAGTAGACGAACAATCTTAAGCAATTAGAATATTGAAGGGGGTGGTGAGAAGTTGCAAAGCTTCAGTCTGCTATTTTATTGTATGCCTTTATACCAAATCTAATGACTCGTTCCCCTTATTTGCATCATAGGCAGTGCATCTAATTTAATTGTCATTAACTTGTATGTAAGGTTTATAACTTTATGTGTATATCGTTGCATTACTGACGAAATTACCTAAAGGATTTATCTATATTAATTGTTAAGAAACTGAAATGAAATTAGTTGGTAAACCAGAAGTCAAAAGATCGAAGTCTTTGTTCTTAATTCTTGTTGTGGGTTTCTTAATTTCATCAGGCTTATCATTTCTTCTCTAGGTCATCATGCTCATGCGCAAGCCGTGTACAAGAAGTTATGCATTCAACCCTCCATCATGTATTAATACCCGATATTTAGTTTATTTTGATTTTTTTTAAAATGAATTTAATAACACTTTTAACATATTTGACTAAATTATTTTTCATTGACTGTTTGTCTACATATATACTTTATTAATTTAAACTACAAGTATATGTTTTATATTATTAATAAAACACATTTGGTATTGTAGGGATAAGTTTGTAATTAAGGTTTGTAATAAGTGTAGGCACCCCAATTTTATACCGTTGCGATATAATGTCGTATAATAATGATAACATATATTTTATAAAATTATTGGACTTATAAAAATGACTTTCCGTTAAAGTTTCAGTTAATTGAACTTAACGAGAGTTAAATGATAAATATAAAACATATCAGGGCTTAAACTGAAAATATCAATTTGCCATAGAAAAACCCAATGGAGCTGCTCCACCTCCCATGGTGCCGCTCCAAGCCTTAGGGAACCGCTCCATGCTCCCTTTTCCTCCAGGCAGCTGAAACGGTGCTATTTCTTTAACTGCCTCGTGCTTCTTTGCGTTGTTGCTGGTGCGCCATGCAGCTGTTTATCTTATAAATAGATACCTCGGGCTCTCTCATTTCATACCCCTCATTTTCACACACCATATCAACATACCCTTCACCCATCTGATATTAACACGTCTTCCCGAAGCCTCCTATCCCAAAGAAGCTGAAAAAGAAAAATAAATCCTCCTCGCTTTGCACCCCGTAGCGTGCTCTCAGAAAATCCATTCTTTGCCCCCGGCCGGCAAGCCGATCATATATTCTTATTCATACTCATATCCATACTCATACCCATATTGATCCAGTCTCCCCTTCCCAGCGAGCCGATCACATACACCTACTCATATCATATCATATTCCCTCTCTCGGAAAGACATGTGAAGCACAAATTAGAATCTTCGAGCGCCTAGTGGACTAAAGCCTAGGCGTATATACCGAGTTAGACATTTACGCTATAAGAGGTAAGTACAAATTTATTTGTCTTGTCCCATTAATATATTCATACAATGTAAATAATAATAATATTATTAAATAATATAATAATAATGTAAATAAAATATTTATACATGTTGTAAATAATTAATATTGTATTTAATGTATGTGTGTGTGTGTATATATATATATATATAATAATAATTATTATTATTATTATTATATATATATATAATAAATATTTCTTCTAAACTACGTACCTTAAAAGCATGTTAATTTATTTTAAACCCTAAAATGAGACCGAAAGGGCGAGTTGGATGTCTAACCCCTTCCCAACTCGTAACCTAGCCTTCGAACCTACATATTTTCTAAAATATCTGGTTTTTCTCTGTTTAACCTTAAAATAGAGGTGACAACTCTGTACACACATTTTTAGAGTCCGTAACGAGACCGGACGCATTCCACGCGCTCTGATGTTTAAACCAACCCGCTTCTCACGCGCGGGGGGTCGCGAAATGGGGTTCTTACAGTAAGTTTATTGGGTGGGTCTCACATAGACATGCCTCAAACAGTTTAAGGTTCACGGTTCGAATCGTCCCTGAACCGCCTTAGAACCAAAGGTTCACCGGTCCAATAAAGGTTCGAGTATTTGGTTTTTAGTGAACTGATGGTTTTGAACCGTTCAAGTGAACCGCCGGTTTTACGGTTCCAACAGTAAAATTTAAAAAAAATGTCAAAATTCAAATGGACAACCCAGATTGATCGGAATGGACGGCCCGAACGGTTTTTATTTAGATAGTTTTTTTAAAAAATTAAAAATCACAAAAAATAAAATAAAAATAAAAAATTATTTTGGAACCGTGAATCGGATTTAAGGTTCACGATTCAGAACCGAACCGTGAAGGTTCACGGTTCGAATTCGGTTCCTCATTTTGCCCTCCAAGAATCGGTGGTTCCGAAACCGGAACCGTCTGTGCATGTCTAGTCTCACATGAAGGCTTCTTTCCTACTCAAGTTATAAGAGTATCCGTATAAAACAAACCTTATTTGGGTTGATCACTCCTTCGGTGACTGTGTGAGAGAGTGTGAACAGAAGAGTGGTTGTGACTCATCTCTTTTATTTGCCTTGGTGGAGATTAGAGTACAGAAGAAAGAGGGATGAAGTGATCAACTGTGTTTGTGTCAGATGGGTTTTGTAATTTTAAGTCGAAAACGATTGATTTATGACATAAAAAGTTGTGGGTTTGACTCGAAAATTATTATGGAAGGTTTTTAACATTTTATGATTGATCGGAGAATATTCTCTTACTTGAAGTAAGTAAGGCTATGCAGTACTGATTCTGTGTCAGTTTAATCCCGTGAGATTTTGAAATACTATAGGCAGCTAGGATTCAATAAAAAAAACAACACTTTTTGAAACAATCACTAATGATGTATCCAATGATACATCATTTCATGAGTCATCTAGTGTAAACAGCAGCAGAATAAATAATAAATGAATCAAACAGAGTGACATGAAGCTATAGTTTGTCTGCAAGTAAAACACTTGTATACGATGCCTCATGACAAAACTTCCACTAGAATAAAAGATTGCATTTTTTTTACAATATGAAAACAAACCGTTTAGGGAGTGGAAATCATTACGAAAACTCCTAAAGTGAGAAGATGTATCTAATATATGCTAAACACTCTTGAATACATAAGCAAATCAAAAGAACACGAAGAGTGTGGACTAAAACAATGAACAGTGAAACTGGTGAGTCTTCTGATGATGTATCATTGGATGGCTCATTGGTTTCGTGACAACACTTCTTCATTTAAAAATCTCTCTAAAAATTCTCTGCTTGAGTAACCAACGTCTAAGGCTGATCCTTTCTTTTATAGAGCTCCTAGAAAACCTGTCCACCAAGAAAGCAACTCAACAAGACAATGTTAGGATTAAGAAAGAGTTCTTAAGGAAATAAACCTCTAATTCCTACAAGTTAGGAATTGTCATATTAGAGTCCTTAAAGAAGGCAAGGACCAAGCTTCCTAGAAATTACCTAGAAAAGCAATAACAACATGTGTCATAAATTGAAGACATGGCAAAGGGAGGAAAAATATCACATGTTTTATTTTTCCCTAACAATCTCCCCCTTTGTTGTTGCCTTTCTGGTCAAAGCAAAAAAAAAAAAAAATCATGAGCACATGTGAATAACTCTCCCTGAATAAGACAATTCAAAATATCTAAGAAAAATCATATATAAAATAAATTATCAAAAATAGTTTAAGCAAACAAAAATCTAACCAAAGCACAAACTCCCCCTTCATCCAATATCACCCCTTTCATCTACTCCCCCTCTTTGAGCAGAAGAGGCAACAACATGAACATCCAACCATTCCTTCAGAGATTAGCGACATTAATGGTGGAGTCTAGAATTAGAAGAAAAAAAAATCAATAGTTGTTGATGAGGCAATGGATGACACATCATTAGGTACGTCATTGACTGGAGCAGTTTGTGCTAGACTTGGCGACCTTAATTCCATGGTAGAGGAGTTGGATTCTTAAACCATAAGTCTAGCCAAATTGTTAGTACAAATCCAATATAATCCAAACTTAATTAGAATTAAAAGGGTTAAAGCATGCAACGACTATAAGCAATTAAGGAGAGTTTAAATGAAACTCAACTACTTATACCATCCAATGTATTATAGGCGTGCAACAGAAACCTTTTTGGACATGGAAACATGATGATGGAAGCCAAAACAAATTAGGAAACTAGATTTCTTGGTCAAAAACCAAAAGAATTGGGAATCCCAAATTTAATCAAGATAAAATAGGAAACATAATTAAATGCTAACTAGAATATCATGACAAACCCTAGGCGTGCTTCCACCATATTTTTGAGTATCCAATAAGCTCTTTCCAAACAATCAACCTTCGATATCAACCATTCTTTAATAAGAGAGAGAGAGAGAGAGAGAATCACTTGTTTGCACATAATTATCTAAGGCATAAGAATCAGAAGTATGATATATTCACCAAATATGCATGCCCTAGTGTGTATGCCTGGAATGATATAGGAAGAATTAAAGACAAATGCGCATACAAGTGAGAGACTGAACCAACTGATGAGCTACCCAATGATGCTTCATTTGGTGCCTCATAAAAAAATCAGAGTCAATGAGTCAAAAATCTTTTCTCTCAAAGCAGAATTTCACACAAATTTCCCTGTGAGAATTGAGCTTTACTTTATTTCAAGCTTCTTTTGGCCACTAGGTAGCTTTCACACTTTTCCGAGAATAGCCCTCATTCACAAGATTAACCCACATGAAGCTCGTGCATGCACCATAGTACCAAGTGAAAAAGCTAAAATGACTCACGACTGATTTAACAAGAGAAACCATAAACAACCATATACATAGGGCAAGAAATCAGATGAAACAATCGTGCAAACCTAAAATGCAGGATGCCTATTTTATTTTTATTTTTTTAGTGTACAAGCGTAAAAATCAAATGGCACACAAAAGCAGATATTTTCACAAGATTGAAAATCTCTCAAAATAATATGTTCCAGTGAGAATATCAGCCAACTGATTTTTAGTCTTAACAAACTTTATGCGAATTATGTCTTACTCACCCAAGTATCGAATAAAATGATGTCTAAAGTCAAAATGCTTAGTTCGAGAATGTTTAAACAATTTTTTTAAAATATTAGAATTTCGCTAGAGTTGTCACAGTACACAATCAACACATCACTGTGTAACCCAAAATCCTCAATCATCTGCTTTATCCACAAAAGTTGTGTATAACAACTACCTACTGCTATATATTTAGATTGAGCAGTTGATAGTGAGACATAATGTTTTTTACAATTGTACCAAGACACCGATAAATTCTCCAAATAAAAACAACTATTAGTTGTACTCTTTCTATCATCAATGTTTCTAACCCAATTAAATACACTAAAAATAACCAAGTAGACATTAGCTTCCTTGACATTGTATCTAGCGTACAAGCACACACTATACATAGTAATTGGGTGACTAACAGTTAAGTACAACAAACTTCCTATCATACTCCTACACAAAATATAGGATGACCCAATTTGGGTTTTCAAATGTAAAACACTCTTAAGATTGAATTTCTTCACCATGTAATGAGCATACTTGGCTTGAGAGATGAACATCCAGTCACATGTTAAATTTCCCAACTCATAGGACTTATTTTTGGAAATATATGTTCCAAAAACATTGTCAGAATTGGGTCTAGGAACCAATACCACACATAATTTTTTACAAATGTTTCAATAAACAAAAATTGATTAAGTTCCTTTCGCATGGTATTTATCAACGGTTCATCTTTTAAAGTCTCAATCACAATTTTATGTTCAACAATACAATAGTTATTTACCTTTGTGTATTGAACAGACAAACATGTTAATCCCCCTATTTCACAGTAGTTTACTCTCTCTTTTCTCCTTGTCATTATTCCATCATTTTCATCACCAATGATTTGGGAGAGTGGGTGATTCTTTTGAATCCTACTAGGGATATCCTTGAGTCGATCATTAACCACCTCCTTGTCATTCAATTTAGTTTCTTCAAGTGCTCAATTTGTTTCAAAAACAATAGCTTCGGATGTGCCAACCGATGTTCCAACGTCTGGAGCAACATCAGGAGGAATCTCATGAATTTTGCTTTCAACATTTTTGCTATGATCAGTAGCCATTTCATGTTCAGATTCTAGATCAGAAACAATTTCCTAGACTAGTGGTACTGATGATGCAGGCGATGATGCATCATCGGGTACATGCATGATTGGCCAGATTTTCAGCAGAGTATAAACTTTTTGATTATGGTTCAGGAATAGGTCCAGAAGTAGTAGGATCTGGAAATTCAAGTTCTAAAACTTCAACAAATGGTGTAGACAAACTCTCTTTAAGAAAACCTATAAGATCATCTTCAACAATTTTGTGGCCATGATCAATGAGGTCATAAAAAATAGCATTTATGGATTCCAAAATAGTTTGTATTCTAAGATTAAAAACTCTATATGTACGACTATTAAAAGAATAACCCATGAACACACATTTGTCACCTTTGGAATCAAACATGAAAAAATGATCCCTATCATTCAACAAATAGCACACACCCACAAACATATGGAAATGCTTCACATTTTGTTTTATATCATTCAAAATCTCATATGGGGTCATGGTGCAACCTGGTCTCAAGTAGACATGGTTACCAACGTAACATGCAGTGTTTAAAGCTTTGGCCCAAAAACGTTTTGACAAATTTTTAGAACACAACAAGACTTTTTCCTTCTCTTGCAATGTGTGATTTTTTCTCTCCGCCACTCCATTTTGTTGTGGAGTTTTGAGAGTGAAGTACTCATGAGTAATCCCCTTCAAATCGTAATAAGTGGAAAACGAAGCATTTTCATATTCCGTGCCATAATCTAATCTAATTCTTTTTATTATTAGATCATACAAGTTCATAACACAGCGGTACCAAACCTTAAAGACCTTAAAAGAATCATATTTTTCTCTCAAAAATATTACTCATGTATATCTAGAAAAATCATCTACACATACACACACACACACACAAAAGAGTACTTCTTTCTACCTAGATTCTCCACTTCAATGGGACCCATGAGGTTAGTATGAATCATCTCAAGACATCTAGTGGAGCGATAATGTTGAATTCTAGGGTGAGAAACTCTGGTTTGTTTTCTCTTTTGGCAAGGTCCACATACACTAACATTCTTAGTGTTCAAACAAGACAAACCCCTTACAGCCTCATGTCTCACAAGTTCATCAAGTTTACGATAACTAACATGTCCTAACTTTTGATGCCACACTTTAGTTTCATCAATATTAGTACTATGACAAAAATTGACATTATTAACCATGTAATGATTATCTGATGATCTTGTACCTCCCAAAACACACTTGTTAGACAAATCATAAACCTCACAAGACTTCTTGTCAAACTTTACCTGAATATTGTCATCACACAATTGGCTAATGCTAATCAAATTAGCCTTAAGCCATTCAACATGATATACGTTGTTGAGCTTAGGTAAGCCATCAACATCCAATGTTCCTTTTCCTAATATCCTACCTCTTGTACCTCCACCATAGGTGACCTTACCTCCATTGCACAATGTGTAGTTTGTCAAGTTATCTCGTGTACCAGTCATTTGGCGAGAACAACCACTATTGAAGTACCAAGTACCTGGGATATGTGATTTGAAAGATGTAAAAGAAACTTGACAGTTCAAATCAGTTTTTGGAACCCATATGGTTCTGGAAAAATTCTGCACATAAGGTTTTGTTTGTTTCGGGTTCCTAATGTTCTACCCGATGAGGTTCCTGATGACGTTCCTGATGATGCACCATTGGGTACGTCATCCTGTTCTGGGTAGCAAACATTTTTTGGTTTTCAACCGAATTCTTAGCAAGATCGACCCTTCTTTTGTGAAAAAATGGTCTGATATGACCTGGTTCATAGTAGTAATGACACATGTACCTCATCTTCCTAGGTTTTAAATGTTTTACAAACCCATCCTTTTGTTTTGGAGAAGAACATGAAGAAGATTCTCCCCCTTCTTTTACAAACACAATAGGTTTAAAACATAGTCCACTAGTACACTCTTGACCAGCACTATCAAGCTTGGTCTTACCTTTATCCCTTTGGACAAAGTCTCATTAGCCTTTTCAAGCTCGGATCTTAATTTTTCAATCTCATCATCCCTTTTGGCGAGCAAGGTTTCCGATCTAACTATGGATACTTTATGTTCATCATTCTCATTTAAGAGAAAATTAATTTGTTTATTCATAGTTTTCATTTTGGCACACCTTTTTTGACAATTAGCATATAAAGCCTTGTACTCCTTAATTAAATTAGTATCTTCACAATCAGATTCATTATACTTAGCACTTTCTGTGTATTCAACTATTGAGGAGTTGAAACACAAAAAATCTAGCAAATTGTCCTTGGGTGAGGTATCCGATGATGTATCATTGACAGCCTCATCGACATGAATCTTACAAGAATTTTTTCGAAGAATGTTTGTCTCTTCGAGAACAGAAAAAGTAATCATATCTCCTACATCTTCTTCTCCATCACTATCACTGTTTGTGGAGACAAAACTCAAACCCTTTTTGCGTAACGTGTTGGCATATTGATTAGCATAATGGCCATAGCCTGAACACGCACGACATTGAACAGCATCAAGGTTTAGGGTACAGACCTGCTCATCAATGGATTTGATGTAGGTCGACATCTTATCCTTCCATTTCGAATAATTAATTAAATCAAAAGTAGAAGATTGAAAAACCGAAACACTTTGAGAATCCATCATGGCTACAACATGACCATCACTTAGTAAAGCTATATGTACTCTAATACCAAATGGAATACTATAGGCAGCTAGGATTCAATCAAAAAAAAAAAAACAACAACAACAACAATTTCTGAAACAGTCACCAATGATGTATCCAATGATATATCATTGGCAAAACACACCTTTGGGCCGCTATACTTTTCCAAAATTTTCAATTAGGCCACTGAGACGTCAAAATTTTCGGAGTGGCCACTGTACTAGAGTTATCTTGCAATTTAACCCAATTTTTGGATGGACGTTAACTTAGGTTAAATACCTATTTTGCCCTCGTCTTCATCATCTTCATCTTCTATGATCAATTAAAAAAATCTCAAATTAATACCGATAAATTCCAAATCTCAAATTAATCCCAAAAACCTGATTCTTGTATATTGAAAAACGTATATAGAAATCAATTACAATGAAATCCATACCCATAGGCCATAAATTCCAAATCCCAAATCCCCAGAAATTTCAGTTTGGCTGTTGTGAGCAGATTTTAACCAGAAACAAAACATACCCAAGTGGCCATGGATTGTGCAAGGTCAGTTCAGTTCATCGATTGGAAGAATCTATAGAGAGAAAGTTGAAGAAGATAAAGATACCGTGTTGTTCAATGTATCAGACATGGCGGCCATGGATTCTGCAAGGTCTGCCTCTGAGATATCTTCTCTCGCCTCCGTATGAAAGTAGGGGTACACACGAGCTAGACCCATAATTCATAGAAGCAATCTCAAGGACCACGAAAGAAATCTCAAGTAGGGCTCTGAGATCTCTTGTCTTGCCTCTTTCTGAAATCTCTTCTCTCGCCTTTTTCTGCCATTAAAACAATCAGTCAGATTCTTGGGGGAGAACAAAAGACAGATCTCAGTGAGTGAAGGACGCGTGTACGATGATTGGCTAGTGAGGATGAAAGATTTCGGTTTATTCAAGTTCAAGACCTGTGTAGGAGTCTCGGGGTGAGCTCATAACTGGTTGCTCCAGCGCGACTTGTTCCATCATCGCGACCAATGGCTCAGATCTAGAGAATGGGAAATTATGTCTGCTCCACCTGTCTTCAACTTTTGATCATTGTGAACAGGGCTTTTGCTCATCTAGATGGATTTGCTTTGAAAGTCCACCAGATTTGGAAATCAAACGCACCAATTCATGAATTTTTTGTTTATGTTCTTGTATGTTTACTAAATGTCCAGTTGGGTTTGCCATTGTCCATATGCAATTCTCTGATTTTGGATCTGATGATGATAAGGCTGACAACCGTTGAAGCTAATGATGAGGATGATAAAGACTAGAGCTGTCAAAATGAGTTGGCGGGGCGAGCCAGCCTACAACCCACTTCAACCCGTTATTTGGCGGGGTGGGGTGGGCCATTCCAAAAACATTGTGGGCCTAAGAAATACCAATCCAACCCACCTCTTTTAGGTGGTGGGGCGGGTTAGCCCAATGGGCCCAAGCCTTTTTGACAACTCTAGGCGAGCCAACCCATAACCCACTTCAACCCGCCATTTGGCGGGGCGAGCCAGCCCAAAAAAGGGGTGGACCTAAAAAATACCAACCCAACCCACCTCTTTTGGGTGGCGGGGTGGGCTAGTCCAACGGGCCCAACCCATTTTTACTGCTCTAATGAAGACGAGGGCAAAATATATATTTAACCTAAGTTAACATCCATCTACAAATTGGGTTAAATTACAAGATAACTCTGGTACAGTGACCACTCCAAAAATTTTAACGTTTCAGTGGCCTAATTTCAACTTTTGGAAAAGTACAGTGGCCCGAAGGTGTGTTTTGCCTACATCATTTTATGAGTCATCTAGTGTAAACAACATCGGAATAAATAATAAACGAATCAAACTGTAACACCCCAAACTCGGGTCCGACCATTTGGGCCCACATTTGGCCACGTCACTACGAATTCAAACTTAAATAAAGACTAAACTAAAACGTCATCAAAACTCAAATTACAAAAGTCTTCAATTAAAAAAAAACAACCATCCAAAACAAGTTGCGAAACAAAAGTCTACTAATCTGACTACGTCTCTGATAGAATTCCAATCATAAAGGTACGCCCTAAAATCCTTGATTTCTTCACTTGTAACTTCTACATCAAGCTTAGTCCTTAATTCCGACTTGAAAGAAGAGTGATGTGAAGGGTGAGCGAATAAAGCTCAATAAGATCATACGTTGCCCCTCCGGTTTCTTAGGAGAGGTGACTCAAAGAATAACCGTGTTGTATGTAAACAGAGTTAAGAAAATTGAGAAAATATCATAACAAAACATTTGATAACTTGCAAATCAAAAGATATGTATTGAACGATTAAAACTCTTTTTAAATGGAGAGTTCAAGCAAAACAAAATGTACACGAAGATCAAAATACATTTATTAAAATCACATAAGTGGTCTATTGACCAATAACCGAATCCCCCGAAAGGTACACGAATCTTCCGAATGGTACACAAATCCCCCGAATGGTACACGAATTCCCTGAAGGGTACATTGTTATGGTATATCCAGATTACCACACACACACGTGTCAGGTGGTGTAATTTCATTTATTTCATTGTTTGTCACATAATCCCCGTGACGGGTTGTTCATACTTAGTGATCATAAATATTTTCAAAACATAGATAGTATTATAAATGTACCACTATCAAAACAAAACTTGTATTGCAAATTATTATTTTCAATACGAATGAGTATGCCCATAAAGTTTACAAACACAAAGCAGATTTTTCAATAGCAAAAAGGTATTTCACGTAGAACTAGTTTAAACATGAAATTTGCGAAAACGAAATCATAACGAAGATATTCAACAACGGCTAACGACGGAGTCAAAGCAGCTACCGACACGAGGTCAGACATAGTAAATGAAAGAACGAAATTTCAAAAATCAGTGGAAGCCTAACATTAGAAAGTATTTATATACTTTTACAAAATAACCTAAAATAAACGTAATCCCTTACTTCGAATTGCTTAACACAATAATCCTCAACACGTACAATCGTCTCAAGCTTGTTCATCCGAAACTAACATTAACGTAACAAAATACCAATTAATATATTTGGATGTATCTATACAATAATATATTCCTTTTGACTTCACTCTCTCTCCTAATCCCGAAACCCATCTAATTGTCACCCATCAAAAATATATGTAATCTATGCATTTCTTAATATATACACACGCCACACGTGTTCATACTCAACCCACACACATGATTATATATATATATATAACCCTAGCACCCACTACTACCACACACAAAACACACGCACTGACACACACACAAAGACAACCCTATTTTTATCTCCTACATCAAACACATTCTCTGACCAAATTTTAATTGCTCCCATCAAACTTGAATATGTTGCAAAATATGAATTAACTTAAGGGTAATAGTTAGAATTACCTAGTGTATACACAAAAAACTGCAGCCGTTTCCTTCTCCTAACTATTGACAAACAATGTACTCTTTCTCTCTCTAGTTCACGGCGATCACACCATATAATCATTTTTCAATTCTTTTGTTTTCCTCTCATCCCCATATTATATTTATATAAAATCATACTAGGTTTTTTAACCCTGAACCGAAATAGGTCGAAATTAATTAAGTAATATTAATAAGAAATTAGTATTAAAGTCTTAGTCAAAAGTGGGCCAAGCCCGGTCCAATTCAATTAGCTACTAAATAGGTCCAAACAATAAGTTTTTAACCAAAAACAATTATAATATTAATTAAATGTGTCCAAAATAGTAGTAATATTAATTAATACAAATTAATATTTTAACTAAAATTATCAGGGTATTACACAAACAGAGTGACACCAAGCTATAATTTATGTCTACAAGTCAAACAGTAAACACTTGTAGACGATGCCTCATGACAAAACTTCCACTAGAATAAAAGATTGCAATTGCTTACAATATGAAAACAAACCGTTTAGAGAGTGGAAATTATTACGAAAACTCCTAAGTGAGAAGATGTATCTAATCTATACTAAACACTCTTGAATATATCAGTAAATCAAAAGAGCACGAAGAGTGTGGACTAAAACAATGAACAGTGAAACTAACAAGTCTTCTGAAAATGTATCATTGGGTGGCTCATTGGTTTCGTGACAACACTTCTTCGTCTAAAAATCTCTCTGAAAATTTTTTGCTTGGGTAACCAACGTCCAAGGCTGATCCTTTCTTTTATAGAGTTCCTAGAAAACCTGTCCACCAAGAAAACAACTCAACCAGTCAATGTTAGTATTAGGAAATATTTCTTAAGGAAATAAACCTCTAATTCCTACAAGTTAGAGATTGTCATATTAGAGTCCTTAAAGAAGGCAAAGACCAAGCTTCCTAGCAATTACCTTGAAAGATAATGACAACATGTGTCCTAAATTGAAGGACACGACAATAGGAGGAAAAATATCACACGGTTTATTTTTCCCTAACAGATTTGATTCATGATCATGTTATTGAAAATTGTTTTTTGTTAACGGTATAACTTTGATCATATTTATGTGATATTGGAATTGTTCCATGTTAATAATCAGTGTATTTTCTTGAGAAATTGATGTTTTAAACTATTTGGTTGAGTGATTAATTATTTGAAATAATTTAGTGATACTAATCAATGGAACGACCATAACAATCTGGTACTGTTATTGAGACTCGTGTTATTGAGTGCCTGTGTGATTAGGTTTGTGGCTCAAGTGTGAGCACCGACGTTTGAATAATTGGTAACGATTGAGATGTTACGTGGCCTAAAACTGATTAGTATCCTGAATTTTACTTGTAATCAATTGTTAGTTGGTAATAATCAGTTCTGTTGTTGATTAATAATCTTTGGTCTATATTTTTATATTTATAGACTTTGGTATTTGAATCATATGTCTTTTTCTATTATGTCGTGATGTGTATCCCCTTTCTTACTGGGCCACAAGCTCACCCCCTTCAGTTCAGGTGTTGCAGTTAATATTTGATCGAGGTTCGAATAGTAACTGTGTATTCGGAATCTATCAAAGCGTTCGATTTTGATATAAAACAATTATGTATTATTATTTTTGGATATCGTTAAAATTGTAAATAAATTACGTTTTGTATAAGATTGTATATTTTGGGGAAATATTATTTATTGAATAGGTATCCTGTAAGACCGTCTTACGGAACTAAATTCGTACGACGTAGTTCCACTCTCTCACAGCTCAACCCACTAATACACGGTGGGTCGAGTAAAGAGGATTTGTCTTACAAAAAATATTCATAAGACCATCTTACACAAGTATTTGCCTTATTTATTTGTTTTTCCGCAGCGAGTTAATTACATGCTTTTAAATTTGAGTTACTTTCTATTCTGATTTAGGAACACCTGGCGGACTCGATTTCGTTAGGAACTGGGATCGGTATCGTCACAATCAACGCCTCTGTAGAGTATAATTTTTTATTCATTTCTCTTACAATTTAAATGAGTCGGTAATTTAACATGATATCAGAATTCAGATTTGACAACGTTTTTTACTCAAGTTATCTCGCTTGCATATGTTACATGTTGTGTTATGTTTGCACATGTTGGCACCCTTGTTTGGTTTGTGATGCTTGTTTATATCTCCACATGAGTACGGTTAAGTTTCTTGTAACATCTTTATGTCGACAGCCAAGTAGTTGTAAATTTTGATTCATATAAGTGGGAATGAAATTATACCAAATCCCATTTACCTAATTTACAGAATAAATGCTAAAGTGGTTATGAAGTATCTCTTCATGTTCCTTCATTCCATGAGTAAGGCCTAAGATAGCTCTTTGCTTAGCCGAGAAAACAACCTGAAATTAGGACGTAATTAACGATGATGATCGGTGTTATGTTACTTAATATAATCAAACCAAAAAAACTTCACTTTTTTACTAATTAAATCATCAAGAAAAGCTTTGTGAACAAATAATGAACAACTCGTACTTCCCCGCACCTTCTTTTCTCCACGTTTTTTTACTATAACTTCAAATAACTTGCTCAGAAAATCAAAATATTCAATTTCTTGTCCTTAGACACTTTTTGGAACGTGCACTCCCTGATACTCTTTTCGTTTCGGACAAAGAATCCTAATTTTAAAATCAATTTTTTAAAAAAAATGAAACTTTTAGTAACTCATTAGTAATAAAATGATACGTTTATGTCTTATTTTTTAAAAATTAATTTTTTAAGTGAAACATTTCAAAATAAAATAGTAGACTTTTTACCGAAAGTGATAACAAGCATTGGAAGAATAGAAATTAAATTTTAAAAAAAAAACTAAACCGCGTTGACAAGTCAAAATACGTGGAAAGAAAGTGTAACAGAGAGGATACACCTCATTTTAGTTTAGCCATACCACATTAAAAATAAATAAATATTGGGACCCGCTTTGGACTGAACCTCTAAGTCTAAGACAACTATAAATAGAATCATCAAGAATACAACAGATATTTCCATCACAAAACTAAATCTTCTACCCATCTAACTGTACGTGTGATAAGTAAGTTAGTAACCTGTACTTCATTATCAAGCATTCAGACACTTTCAAAACTCTTTCACCTTTCTTCTTCTGTTCATTTACGGGTTTACAGCTGCCTCAGACATCGCTTGATTTCATTGCTCAAGTCTGTCTAAGTTCTACGACAGAAATTTCATTGTCCGAGCCTCGATCATCGCTTGATTTCATTGCTCAAGTCTC
The DNA here is from genome assembly GCA_013146195.2 of Codonopsis lanceolata. Classification (NCBI taxonomy): domain Eukaryota; kingdom Viridiplantae; phylum Streptophyta; class Magnoliopsida; order Asterales; family Campanulaceae; genus Codonopsis; species Codonopsis lanceolata. The sequence continues at coordinate 37,780,942 of CM028384.1, read as the reverse complement.
GGTCTACATTGTACGACAGAAAGTTCATTTCGAAAGCATGATGACAATGATACTACATGCAAGCATGGAGTCTCTCTCTCTCCTCAATATGCCCACCACCACCAGTACCAACCTTAGTGAACTCAACAAAAAGATGGCATAAGGCTTTTGAAACCATCTATTGTTCTAGAGCCTTGTTCTCTTATTTCAAAAGCACGGTACTCAAAACCACGACCAGAATTTCCCCTGTGCCGCCATATGGTAGAGTAGTCATCGACGTTGTTGAGAACCATCCGTTCTTCTCCAATGTCGATCAAACCAAACTCTCAAAGCTTGTCAAGGAGAGAAAGATTGACCATCTTGTTGAGCTAGGTGGCGTCACCAGTGTCGCTTCTTCTCTCAAGACTGATCTTCAAAATGGTATCAATCCAGATGCTGAAGAAATTTCATCTCGACAACAGGCTTTTGGCACAAACACTTATCACAGACCACCTACAAAGAGCTTCTTCTCTTTTGTTGTAGAAGCCTTTAAGGATACAACAATTCTGATCCTTTTAGCTTGTGCCGCTCTTTCGCTTGGTTTTGGCATGAAAGAGGATGGTCCAAAAGAAGGATGGTATGAAGGTGGAAGCATATTTGTAGCTGTATTCCTTGTCATCTCTGTTTCAGCTATAAGCAACTTTCGACAAAATAGACAATTCGACAAGTTGTCCAAAATTAGCAACGATATTCAAGTGGAAGTTGTGAGAAGTGGCAGGAGGCAGCAGATTTCAGTGTTTGAAATTGTTGTGGGAGATATAGTTTGCCTGAAGATTGGCGATCAAGTACCTGCCGATGGATTATTCTTTGATGGTCACTCGTTACAAATCGATGAATCAAGTATGACAGGGGAAAGTGATCACGTTGAAGTGAATTCCACAAAAAATCCCTTCCTAATTTCTGGCACAAAGGTGGCTGACGGCTATGCAACTATGCTGGTCACATCTGTTGGCATGAACACAACATGGGGCGAGATGATGAGCACTATCAGCCGCGATACCAATGAGGATACGCCTCTTCAAGCCCGGCTCAACAAGCTAACTTCATCAATAGGTAAGGTTGGCTTGGCCGTTGCATTCCTAGTCCTTGTCGTATTATTAGTTCGCTATTTTACAGGGAATACTCAGGATGAATATGGTAATAGAGAGTTTAATGGAAGCAAGACGAAAACCGATCATATAATCAATGCGGTGGTAGGGATTATAGCTGCAGCTGTAACTATAGTAGTAGTTGCGATTCCAGAAGGCTTACCTTTGGCAGTCACACTTACTCTTGCATTTTCAATGAAAAGAATGATGGCTGATCAGGCTATGGTGAGGAAGCTTTCTGCTTGTGAAACCATGGGCTCAGCGACCACTATTTGTACCGACAAAACGGGCACACTCACGAAGAACAAGATGACTGTGACAAAGTTTTGGCTTGGACAAGAATCTATGGAAAAAACAAGTTCGACTTCCATTGAAGCCAATGTTCTTGCTTTGCTCCACCAAGCAGTTGGCCTGAATACAACTGGCAGTGTCTATAAACCAAATTCAGGGTCGGAGTACGAGTTTTCAGGCAGTCCAACTGAAAAGGCAATTCTATCTTGGGCCGCCCTGGACTTGAAAATGGATATAGAAGGACTGAAACAGAGTTTTATGCTTATGCACGTGGAAGCGTTCAATTCAGAAAAGAAGAAAAGTGGTGTTTTATTGAAGAAAAGTGCAGACAATACCATCCATGTGCACTGGAAAGGAGCTGCAGAGATGATAGTAGCTATGTGCACTCATTACTACAATCACTCTGGTGAGATCAACGCATTGGATGATATGGAAAGGAAGAAATTTGAACAGCTAATCCAAGGTATGGCTGCTAGTAGTCTCCGATGCATTGCTTTTGCTTATAAACAAGTTTTAGGAAATGCTGAAAATAATGGAGAAGCTGATCAACAAATAGAAGACAAAGGTTTAACCCTTCTGGGGATCGTAGGCATAAAGGATCCCTGTCGGCCTGGTGTGAAGAAAGCTGTTGAAGATTGTCAATATGCTGGAGTGAACGTTAAAATGATCACAGGTGACAATATCTTCACAGCAAGAGCTATAGCCACAGAATGTGGGATACTTAGGCCCAATCAAGATGTAGAAAATGGGCAAGTGGTAGAAGGAGTCGAGTTTCGTAACTACTCACACGAGGAGCGCATGGAGAAGGTTGATAAAATCTGCGTGATGGCAAGATCGTCTCCATTTGACAAGCTTCTAATGGTACAATGCCTTCGAGAGAAAGGACACGTGGTTGCAGTCACTGGGGATGGCACAAATGATGCACCGGCACTTAAAGAAGCTGATATAGGACTTTCGATGGGGATTCAGGGGACGGAAGTTGCGAAAGAAAGCTCTGATATTGTTATATTGGATGACAATTTCGCTTCCGTCGCTACAGTCCTAAGATGGGGAAGATGTGTCTACAACAATATCCAAAAGTTCATTCAGTTCCAACTCACGGTAAATGTGGCTGCCCTGGTGATAAATTTTGTAGCAGCAGTTTCAGCTGGGGAAGTACCATTAACAGCTGTCCAGCTATTGTGGGTAAATCTTATCATGGACACATTGGGTGCTCTTGCTCTTGCAACCGAGCAGCCAACAAAAGAGCTTATGGAGAAAAAACCCGTTGGTCGTACAGAACCACTCATCACAAACATCATGTGGAGGAATTTGATGGCTCAAGCATCGTATCAAATAGTCATCCTCTTGACGATGCAGTTTGCAGGAGAAAAGATCTTCAGTGTCAATGCGAAAGTAAGGGACACCTTGATTTTCAATACTTTCGTCCTTTGCCAAGTGTTCAATGAATTCAACGCGAGGAAGCTTGAGAAGAAGAATGTTTTTGAAGGGATACTTAGGAACAGGTTATTTTTAGGAATAATTGGTATAACCATCGTTCTTCAAGTGGTGATGGTAGAATTTCTTAAGAAGTTTGCTGATACAGAGAGGTTGAACTGGGGGCAATGGGGAGCTTGTATTGGACTTGCAGCTGTATCTTGGCCGATAGGTTGGCTTGTCAAGTTCGTGCCTGTTCCAGAAAAACCCTTCTTCAGTTTTCTCAAGTGGCAAAATTTGAAGAAGTTCATCCAATTCAAGTATTAGGGACATTTGGGGTCACTCGTTCATTGATTTTTCTTCTTATTGTCTTGTTGGAAAAACTAGTATTCTAGTTTCCACAACTGTTATTTTTTTGTATTAATATTTTATCACATAGTTCAATAAGAATTAGTTATATGAATAGAAAAAAAATATTTGATAGATTGTATATCAGGGCATTTGTATTATGTAGGATGACAGACAAATTTAAAAACAACTTTGATACAAAATTAATATCCTCACAACGAAGTTGTCTCCAAAGAACAGATTTTGATTTATGTTTGGTCGGTTCTCACTATTCATGGGATGACTGTGTTGGGAACATTTAATGAAAGGTGCAATAAGCCAAGATAATGTATGATCACTTAGCTTCTATATATGGAGACTGAAACTGTCTTGGAAATATAGCGAGTAGAGTGGCATAGTTGAGAAGCATCTGAGGCAAGTATCCAGAGCTTATACAACTTTCCAGAGAAAAAAGAGAGATCTCAACTCTCAAGTCTGTGTGTCCATGAATTCAGCATACGATTATGTTTCTCAAAACAAGCTATTAAGGAAGAAGTAACCAATGAAGGAGACACAACTACAGGGGTGTCGAGTGAATGAATTCAGAACATTAAGGGTGTCGAGTGTATGAAATAAATGGCAGTTATGTTCAGTTATCACTGTTTAAGGGGAATCGGGTGTTACTATGCAGAAGTTCAAGGGAGTCGTATGTAAATTTCGGAGTTGTTCAATTGTTAGATCAAAAGCGTTACAGCAGCTTGATTGATTCATTAGTTGTTAGGAGATATTCTCTTTGTGATTCTCATATAAATGTATAATTCTTCAGCTCTGTAAAGACAATATATACACGAATAATCAAAGAGAGAAAATAATTCTTCTTCTTCCCAAATTCTGTTTCACAGTCCAAGTCATTTTTCTTACTTTTCTGTTTTCATGATTGATTGAGATTTCCTCAATCCTTCATGGTATCAGAGCGCTTTTCATGCTTCCGCATTCTAGATCAAACTTCAATCGTAGGTTTGCAATCGTAAACAATTAGAGAAATTCAGTGAGAATGTCTGGAGATAATCAAAGTAATGAAGAATCACGGCGAGAGATCGGAATCTTCACAAATCGAATTCCTCACGAGGAGCAAACATTTGAAGAAGTAGATGAATATGAATCGGTTGAGGTACATCTTTCTATTCCTGCTTCACATCCTTTATATCTGCATCCAAACGATCATCCAGGGATGAATTTGGTCACTCATGTTCTCACTAACACAAACTACAATCAGTGGAAGAGAGCTATGATGATAGCTCTTTCTTCCAAATTAAAACTTGGTATTGTCCTTTGGAGTGCACAAGAAACCTAATCGAATTCAAAATACATATCTCATTGGCAAAGATGCAATGATATGTTAATATCTTGGCTTTTAAATGCTATTTCTCAGGAGATTAGTGCAAGTCCGGTTTATTTCAAAACGACCAAGGAAATTTGGGATGACTTGGAATGTCGTTTCACTCAAGGAAATGGAACTCAAATATTTCGATTAAGAAAGAAATGATGAATTTACAACAAGCAAATATGACTATTATCGCTTACTTCACCAAATTTAGGTCCATTTGGGATGGATTTGAAGAGGCAAGCAATATGCCTAAGTGTGTTTGTTCTTGCTCATGTGGCCCGCTTAAAAGATGGAGGAGTATAACCGATTGAGAGAGTCACACGGTTTCGATTGGTCTAAATGAATCATATTCGGAATTAGAAGTACTATACTTGCTATGACTCCTCTTCCTAACATAAGTACATGTTTATCCTTGTTAATGCAAGATGAGAGAATCAAAGAATGCTCTATATTGCAAACTCCAAATTCGGTTGTTATTGTTATAGACTCCGGTATGTCAACGCATTGTTTGCTAAAACCTTACCGAGAAATAACAAAGGATATAACATAAGTGGTAATAAAGGCTCCACTTTGGAAATAATAGAAGAGGAAATCTTAAAGGAAACTTGATATGTGATCACTTTGTGGAGTGCAGGACACACCAAATCCGATTGTTTCTTTTTACTTGGATTTCTGAATGGCACAAGTTGCATGGCATCAAGCCGAGATCCGGCTAAAATGCCAAAGAACTTGAAGGCCAAATCTCATTGTTAATTCTTACGTTCAAGGTTCTCATGTTAATGCTACCACTGCATCTCAATCGATGTGAGTATCTTGGAGATGGAAATGTTTCCATGTCTCAAGATCATTACAACAAGCTCCTGCATATGATCAATCAAAGTTGCTCTTCCACATGCACTCCATCTGTGAACAAGTGGGTAAGTAAGTGTTTTACAACTCCAAGTTTTATAAGTTCTACTCAATTCGGTCTTTGCATGTAATGAGCTAGAATGGATCATTGATTAGGAGCTACTTGACCATATTGCTTCTTCTTTTCATTTACTTGTTGATCCTAAGCCCTTTCCTTCTATTATATTTCTTCCTAATGGTCTTACGACTTGATCACACATATTGGTCGAGTTACACTATCCCACAATGTCTTATGTGTTCACTATACAATGTCTTATGTGTTCCTGCATTTTCCTTTAATCTGTTGTCAGTGAGTAAACTCACTTCTCATAGCAATTGCTCCTTAATCTTTTTACCTTCCTACTGTCTATTTCAGGACTCAGTCCACAAGAGCTTGAAGGGGATTGGTAAAGTGGAAAAGGGCCTGTATAAATTGAGCTTACATGGAATATCATCAACTATGCGGCCTAGTGTAGTGTATCATCTTCTCGTACTTCATTCTAATTACGCCAAACTCGGCATAATAGACTAGGTCATACCCCTTTTCAATCCCTCAAATACTTTCCCATTGATTGTAATAATAAAAATCTGGACATTATCTGTGATGTATGTCATTTAGCTAAACAATGTCGTATTCCCTTTCCAATAAGTCACAGTCATGCCTCTATTCCTTTTGCTCTTATTCACTGTGATGTGTGGGGACCATATCACCATAAAACCTACAATGGATTCAATTCATTTCTCACTATAGTTGATGATTTCTCAAGAACTACTTGGACCTATTTACTTTCTTCTAAAACCCAAATTCTCACATATATTCACACATTTCTAAAAATGGTCCAGACTCAGTTTAATACATCTGTCAAAGCAATCAGATCTGACAATGGTTCAGAATTTTTTAATAACTCTCTTTCTTCCTTCCTTACATCACTTGGTATTGAACAACAAAGTACATGTGTAGAAACCCCACAGCAAAATGGTAGGGTTGAGAGAAAGCATAGACACTTGCTCAATGTGGCCAGAGCATTAAGGTTTCAAGCCCATTTACCAATCAAGTGCATTCGGGAGAATGTATCCTTACTTTGCAACCTATCTTATTAATAGAACTCCTACTCTATTCTATCCTACAAAACCCCTTATGAAATGCTTCTTAATCAAACCCCTACCTACTCTCATATCAAAACCTTTGGGTGTCTTTGTTTCTCTTCCACTTTAAAATCTCATAGAGACAAGTTTTCACCAAGAGCAACAAAATGCATCTTCTTAGGATACCCTTATGGCAAAAAGGCATACAAATTGTATGACCTACAAAATCATAAAATTATATTTTCTAGGGATGTTTATTTTTATGAAGAAAACTTCCCTTACAAATATGCACCTTATCTTACTACAGAATCTACCATTCCTATGTTCACCACAATTACTCCTACTTCATCGAATCATCTTTTCCTACATTGAAATCCCAACTCCATCCATCTACTCCTTCTTTTGATCCTATTCTTTCCTCTACCTCTCCATTTACCTCTACACCTAACATTCAAAATCGATGCCTTCATACACGAACTTTGATTCTTCAACCACATCCCAATCTACTTTTCCTCCCGAACCTATCATTGAACAATCTACCTCCATTCCACGAACCTATGTCTCCATCTAAGTCTAATTCCATTCTGAATTTTTCTTCTCATAGTTCTCCTACCATTCAACCAGTTCATGCCTCTAATACATCTAGACACATTAGAGTTAAGCATATTCCATGTAAATTCAAAGATTATGGTCTCCCATCCACATTTATCAACTCCACTTGCTTCTCAGGTCTGTCCTCTCCTATATCTTATTCATCTATCTCTCCTTCTTATTTTTCCTATATATGCAATATATCTTCCATCACCGAACCCACTACTTATGCTCAAGCCTTGAAAGATCCTAATTGGTGTCAAGCCATGATGCAGAATCGAATGCCCTAGAACTAAATAATACTTGGCAGTTGCAGGAACTTCCTCCTCACAAAAAGGCAGTGGGCTGCAAATGGGTTTTTAGAGTGAAATATAAGGCAGATGGTAGTCTTGACAAGTATAAAGCCGATTGGTGGCCAGGGCTTTACAGCATCGAAGGAGAAGATTACTTTGAAACTTTTGCACTGTGGCCAAAATGACCACCGTTAGGGTGTTTTGGCTCTCTACGCTATTAAGGGGCGGCATTTATCTCAAATGGATGTATCTAATGCCTTTCTTCATGGAGACTGATGAAGAAGTATATATGAAGCCTCCACAGTGGCGCCTCTTCCAACCTCATCTCCTACCCTTTGTCCAGACCGCTTAAGTCTACATGGTCTTAAACGTGCTCCAAGACAATGGTACACCAAACTTAATCTTTGCCCTTCTTGCCTATGGTTTTCAAGCTTCCAAAAATGACCATACTCTATTCACCCTATCCAAGCCAAACTCTTTCACCGCCATACTTGTCTATGTAGATGATATCCTAATAATGTGATCGATCCTTCCATTATTACCGCAGCTTAAAGCTCATTTACACACTCATTTCAAGATAAGGATCTAGGACCTTTGAAGTATTTCTTAGGCATAGAAATTGCCGGATCTGGGGTATTTGTCTTCATCGTGAGGAAGTATACATCGGAGATTGTGTCGATGTAGGCTTCCTATCTGCTAAAGCCTCCAAAATACCTATGAAACAAAGCCATGGTTTAGGCTGGCGACAAGGGGGATATATTGCCCGATATTTCCGGATATAGGAGACTCATTGGGAGGCTTATATATTTGTCAATCACAAGACCTGATATAACCTATGTTTGTTCACATACTTAGTCGGTTCCTTTCATGTCCTAAAATTCCTCATTGGGAAGTCGCTTTGAAATTGGTTAGATATCTTAAAGGATCTCTAGGACAAGGACCGCTATACTCTTCTTCAAGTTCCCTATCTCTTCAGTCTATTGTGATGCTGATTGGGCTTCATGTCCAATGACCAAAATCTTTATCGAGCTATTGTGTCATGCTAGGTTCCTCTTTAATCTCATGGAAAGCAAAGAAGCTGTGGAATTGTTTCCTGATCATCTTGTGAGGTCAATACGTGAGCTTAGCTAACGCACCTGTGAAGTCACAGCTCATGTCATTACTCGAGATTTTGGTATACATCATCTCACTCCTTCTCGCATTGTGATAATCAAGGAGCTCTTAGCTTAGCTTCTAATCCAAGATTTCATGAGAGAACAAAACATATTGAAATTGATTGTCACTTGGTAAGAGATAAAATTTTGGCCGGCCGAATGATTTCTCCTAGGTATGTACCTACTAAATTCGGCTAGGCGATGTATTTACAAAGGCCTTGGCATCTCCACTTTGAAGTCATTTCTTGGCAAGCTCAATGTCTTCAACTTGTTTCAAACCTTTGGGCTTGAGGGGGCTATTAAGGAAGAAGTAACCAATGAAGGAGACACAACTACTGAGGGTGTCAGTGAATGAATCTCGAGAACATTAAGGGTGTCGAGTGTATGAAATAAATGGCGCTTATGTTCGATTATCACTTGTTTAAGGGGAATCGGGTGTTACTATGCGAAGTTCAAGGAGTCGTATGTAAATTTCGAGTTGTTCAATTGTTAGATCAAAAGGCGTTACACGCTTGATTGATTCGATTAGTTGTTAGGAGATATTCTCTTTGTGATTCTCATATAAATGTATAATTCTTCAGCTCTGTAAAGACAATATATACACGAATAATCAAAGAGAGAAAATAATTCTTCTTCTTCCCAAATTCTGTTTCACAGTCCAAGTCATTTTTCTTACTTTTCTGTTTTCATGATTGATTGAGATTTCCTCAATCCTTCACAAGCATGTGTTAGGACTGTAACGTACCGCACTAGGAGATTTCCTGGAACATTAAATTGATGTATTTGAACTCTTCTTAGTTCTTCATGACTGCATTCACTGTAACTTACGTTGGGCGATAGCAGAGAAGGTAGATTTAACATGCTCAGATCCTGTCAGAAAGTGGCCAACTCAAACGGATTAGTGCTGTGGAGTTCAACTTTAAGTCCAATTCATTCTCAAGCGTAAATCATCCTACTTGTATGGACAACCTGAGTACAGATTATGGCCAGTATTCTAGATGTTTAGTTAACACTGGACTCAGACAAGTTGAAGACCATGCTTGAGCAGCCTGAACTATCCACTGTAAAATTGGAAATGATTTCTTCATTGAATCCTAATGTTAGTTGTGTAATTTCAACAAACAGGTGGCATGCTACCATGAAAAGTATGATGCCAAACTCCACTAAATGGAGAAGTAATCAAACTTGAATGCATTAAAATTGACCAAATTAACAAGGAATACTAGAAAGGTAGCTTACTAATATCTAATGTACAAATTGACTAGGATACTTAGTTTATGACAAATAAGTTTGAAATCATAACGAAATTTTTCAACAGCCACCCTTCAAGTCTGAAAACTCTAAAATTAGGGTTTAGGATTTACAATTCTAGATTTAAAGAAAGATAGTATGTGTGTGTGTGTATAACTATAAAGCTAAAATATAATTATTTCACACAAAATTCATATCCAATTCATACAATAACAAATACTTAGCCAAAATTAAGTTCTATTAATTTTCGAGTTCAATACATATTTAAAACACTTCATTCATTAACTTTTCTCTCTTGGAGTTAAGATACTTATTTACATAAAATAATAATTTGTTCATGGTTAAACTTCAATGTAAGTTTCTTTTGTCATTAACCTAAATTTTAACTTTCTATAAGTACAACACTTACGAATTCAAAAATATAAAATAAGTATCAAATAATTACTGACAAATATAGACCGTCTAGTATTTTGAGACAAAATCTTCAAATAAAATTGTGAAATTGATGATATTTTTTTTGTTTTTTATTCCTATTGTGATTAGAGACATCATAGAAATAGGCTCAAGATACCAAATAGAAACTAAGAGAGAGAGAGTGTGTGTGTGTGAGAGAGAGAGATTAGTCGTTAGAATTATGACGTTAAGATTTAAGAATGAGAGAGAAATATGGAGAAAAGGATCGATGAATTCTTATGTTAAGTAACTCTTCGTATTTCTTTTTCGTTTTTTTTTTTCCTTTTTGCTAAAGTCTTTCTTCTTTATAATAGACCTAAATAAGTTGAGTCTAATTTTTGAGTCTTTTTTTTTTTTAATTTTTGTAATGATACAAATAGGAGTCCATATTAAATTAGCATTACAAATATGAAGCCTAATGTATCCAAAAAACAATCATACCGGGGGTGCCGAAGGTAGCGGTAGACGTAGATCGTCGGAGTTGCTGTCCGGCGGTCGTGTTGTCGTAGGTGATAGATATCTGACTATATTATATGTAGAACGAAACACCATGAGTAGGCAGGGAGGGCCCCACCAATGACCCTTCGGCATGTTTATCAGTACACTGTGTATAAAAGAGAGGGCACGTAGCCCCCAAGTGCGTGTGTGATTGTAAATGAGAAAAAGAGAGATAGCTCCCTTCACTATGGACTAGTGTGATTATTTATACCTAGATGGAATCGGCCTAGCTCGTGGACTATCTTCCTAACCCAAGCCTTCTGACATTATGTAAAATATAATGGGCCATTAGATAAGGTCCACACGCCATTGAAGCGGATCCAAAATATGCACATTAGTAGCCCACTACTCATTATTCTTCGAGATTCATCTCGAGTGTAAGGAGTACTATTCACTCGTAATCTTCTATGTCTCGGGATGGCCGAGGCTTAATCACTTTCATCTTCGCAGACAAGATAACAGAAGTGTTGGGATGAGTCACGACTTTAGTCACTTTTGACCGCCATTGTATATTTTAATTAACCAGTACGCTTTATAACTTAATTGTTTATGTTCTTTCTATAGTGTGCAAAGTGCCACTTGGGCCAAGGTCAAGTTCGAGTACTCGACTATGCGAGCTGCGAGCGAGCAGAACGCCACTTGGGTCAAGGTCAAGTCCCAGTACTCGACTTTGCGAGCAGGACTACCTTTGAAAAACTAGCGAGAAGAACGCCACTTGGGCCAAGGTCAAGTCCCAGTACTCGACTTTGCGAGCAAGACTACCTTTAAAAAGCTAGCGAGCAGGCGCAGGTAGGCGCTGTGTACAACTCAACGGCGAGTAAACTCGAGTGGGAGCCTTTTAGCGAGCAGAGACATATCATACTCATCAGAAAGGTGAACACTTGGTCTTAGGTATAATCTAAGAACCACTCGAACACCAACCCATTTTCACGAGCAGATATATGTCTTACTCGCGAAAAAAGGCATAATCGAGATAATAGGGTCGAACACCAACCCCTTTTCACGAGCAGAGATATGTATTACTCGCGAAAAAAGACATAATCTAGATAATAGGCTCGAACACCAACCCTTTTTCAAGAGCAGAGATATGTCTTGCTCGCGGAAAAAGGCATAATCGAGATAACAGGCTCGAACACCAACCTTTTTTCATGAGCAGAGATATGTCTTACTCACGAAAAAAGGCATAATCGAGATAACAGGCTCAAACATCAACCCTTTTTGACAAGCAGAGGCACCTCTTACTCATGAAAAAATGGTATAATCGAGATAACATGCTCGAACACCAACCCTTTTTCACGAGCAGAGATATGTCTTACTCGCGAAAAAAGGCATAATCAAGATAATAGGCTCGAACACCAACCCTTTTTCACGAGCAGAGATATGTCTTACTCGCGAAAAAAAAGACATAATCGAGATAACAGGCTCGAACACCAACCCTTTTTGACAAGCAGAGACACCTCTCACTCGTGAAAAAGGGTATAATCGAGATAAAATACCCACTTTACAAGATGAACTGTCAATGGAGATTGAACAAGGTCATTTATTTTTCAAATCATAAAAAGCTAGCCGAAGCATAACATGAAGCTCAACCGCGAGTAAACTCGAGCGGGGAGCGTAAGCGCAGGCAGGCGCTGTCTGGTTGGCTCTCTCGGGTGTAGCCCCCTGCTTCTCGAATGTGAGGGTTTACCCTGAGGTTGAGAAGCACTTATGGTTATTGTTGTCGCCCTAAAAGGAAGCTCGGGTTTCCCGCATCAAGGGTTTGCATTTGGTCGAGTTATGATATGATATTTGACGCCAAATATACGCGTTTGCATTATTTGCAAATCAAGCATATAAATCACATTAATTTATAAGCAAATAAAACATGTTGTCTCGTACGCAATGTCAATTGAATAAATAATTCAAGGTATATTGGACGTATTTAATACAATTTATATATAACATGAATGTTCCTCATAATATCATATATTGCATGTCATAATTGGTGACTTGATCACATTTAATTCAATTTATGCTAAATAATAAATGACATTAGTAATTATCCCAAAATTAAATAATCAATTATGTATCTCTCACCTCATAATTATGATAATCAATTGTATATCATCGTAATACATATTTTACCGGGATTAAATTTTTTTGACCCAAGACAATATCATAGACAATTAATTTGCGAGTCATCTGCGATCAAGACATGGTCGATATAGAGAATTCACGTGTGATTTAAATATTACGGTGAATAAAATAATTTTCTAACTATAATATGATCGGGCAAATAAACACTCGTGCATAGAACATAATTAGCTTAGCCGTTATGCCATTTTTTCATAAGCAATATCAAATAGTATGCATTAAAATTAGCGACGCTATCGAATTAGCGAGCACACAATTGAAACACTAATGTCATATTAATTAGTGGTCCTTTCATTTCATTATTTTTAGCAAGTAACGATACATGTAAATTTGTCAAAATGTCATGTGCATTGTCACACAGATGATACTACTAAATTTCGGGGAGGCGTAGGATGGAGTATCCGCAGCCAACCCCTTTAACATTTCATATGATTCATAACAGAGGGTAAGTCAAACATGCAAACAAACGACACTAATCTTGACCAATCACATAAGCATATACACATACAAGTTGTGGGCAGTTTTAATCTAATTTCAACTCCACATGCATGATTGCAATACAAGAAAAAAGATTATGCGAGCAAGATTTTTCGAAAAAGAGGGCAAACTTAGAAAGATCACACTTGAAAGCGAGTGAACCGGCCCAAGTGAGTGAACCAGTCTGGTTCCCCGGAACCGGTTAACGGCAGTTAGCGGAGTATAACAAATGGCACGTTTTTGTAATTGTCACTTAAGTGAAGGGGCCACGTTTGTAACTGCCCAGTAATGGAGGGCTTCAGCACGCTGTAGACACCTCAATTTCGTACCCCTGGTATGTAACTCTGGCATGTGATATCAAGACCTGTGAAAACTTAACAAATGTCAAGTTACATGAGTTAAAAATGCAAAAGCCAGCGAGGATGCGCGAAACAATCAATGCGGGGGGGCTAAAGCGTCAAAATTGGAACACGGAATAATGCCTTGCGCCGCCAAAGAGGTCCTTGGCGGCGCCCAAGCCCTTATTAGCATAGCGCCAGTGCTACTGATGCCACTCGGTTAACGCATTATTACAATTTTTGAAACGCGGTGTACAAGGAAATCAACGCTGAGAGAAATTGTAATCCCCGATGAGTCCTCTTCCAAGCCTATAAATAGAGCTTCGGGGCTCACTTTCAGACACCCCTAAGACACCGATCAGTGATCACAAACTCTCCGCGTCCTCGTTACGCTGAGAGAAAATAAAGCGAGAGCGATAGCGAGTCCCTCCCAAAAAGCCTCGAAGCCCTGCCAAAACTCCGCCAAACCTAAATCTCATCGATTAAAGTGATCCCTAGCCCTCTAGTTAGGTATCTACCCTATTTCCCAAGTCCCAAAAACCTCGGAAAGAGCAGTTGCTCTGCCCGAGTGAAAAGACCAAAACCACAAAAAATAAGTCGTTACTGCATCGAGCCGCAATGCGACAACGGTATAAAAAGTCTCCCTCTCGAGAGGACGGAAGCGAACCACGCTCTAAAGGTAAAACCTTTAAGAGCATTTATTTTATAAAAGTTATTTTAAATCCGGACCCAATGTAAATATAAACCGTTCTTTGCCGGTTTAGTTAGAAAATACTATGTAAAGAGCCGTTATTATGGTCAAATATTTTTAAATATATCTGTAATTATTGTAAGGAGACGGCTGCAAGTCCGTAAATAATGTAGCCGTGAATGTATTTTCTTTTATTTGCTGTTTTTTAATGCATTATTTATTTGCTAGATAAATATAACAAAAAACATACTTTAGCCAAAAACCGCTTTTGAGACCGAAAGGCTGAGTTGGGTGCCTAGCACTTTCCCAACTAAAGCCTCGAACCTCGTTTTTTGCAATCTCGGTTTCTTTTTGGTTTTTCTTTATTTCTTCCTTAAAATAAAGATAGCGACCTATAAAAACATTTTGGATCGAGTGGGGGTGTCCTGACAACTCCTTTCTTGCACTTTTCCGTTTTCTCTAAAAAGAATGAGAATGAAAGGGTGATGTATTTCTATGTCTGGTATCCACAAAAGGGATAACTTGATGTAGAAAACCTGTAAGCCATAATGATCGAGAAATAGGCCGTAAGGCAATTTTTCTTGCATTTTACGTTTTCCCAAAAGGGAGAATGAGAATGAAAGTGTGATGCACTCCTATATCTGGTATCTAAAAGGGATAACTTGATATAGAAAACCCAACTCCCATATTTGACCAAAAATTCACTAAAGTTAGAGCGTGATAAACGCTATTTTAGAAACCTCTTCTTACTTTTAATTTCGTCTTCCCACAAGCAAGGGCGGATGGAATGGCAGTGGTGTCCGCATCCACGTGCGTCAGCGCACCCATCAGGCGCGACCTGCGCGTCGAGGAACTCCACGGTGGCGACTCCAGCTGAGGAGATCGTTTTATTTTAAATAAAAATGGAAGACCAGACTCATAAAAAAAAACTTTTTCTATTTTTCTTTGTTTACGGCTAAAGTATCTTTGGTTATATTAATTTATGCATTTGAATATTGCATTCATATACATCAGTGCCTATATTTGTGGATATGATCCTCCATCTTGCAGCAGTTTCGTTCGATAAGCTTTATTACAGGTATGTTTAAAAATATGTATTTTTCAAAAAATCAAAATAAAAATCAAAATTAAAAAAAAAGTATTTTATATGCAATAAATTTCCGGGCAGCACAATAAAAGGGTCGGGGCTTTATTTTAATATTGCTTCATTTTTGGCTCTATATTGTTATTTTGTTCCGTTTATTATTTTTATTCCGCAAAATATGTATATATTTGCATTCACTATGTCATTTTATTTTGGGGATTAGGACCAATTTGTAATTAATAGGAATAGATAGATTCCCCGCTTTTCTTTCTATTTCTTAATGTGATTGGCTTGCTTGCTCGCGCTCAAACTAAGAAAATCCACAAATAACAGCAAGACAGACCATATCTGTTTTATTTTCTGTTTAAATCTGAAGAAAAAAAAAATTATTGCTTTTTAGATACCACACACACGCGCACGCATGTAAATATATTCGGCGCTACCTACACCATGGCGGCCTACCCCTACATAAGCCATCATTAGATTACATATAGATTTTCGAGACACTTGAGCCGATAGGTTTGCATTTTGAATCGTTGATCAGCCTGCAAAAAAATGTGCAAATAAAAAAAACGAGATCGAAAAAAAAAGAGAGGAAATAAAAAAAAATGCGCAAGTCAAAAAAAAGATAAAATAAAATGAATTGCGCAAGAAAAAAAATAAATACACAGGGGCTAATTAATTATTCTCTGATGCTCGACCTAGATCATTTCGAATGGTGGATCCTGGAAAGAGTATAGGCCACCGCGTGGGATCGGTCCGATCTTGGGTCGAAGGTAGGTGGAATCGTTGGTCTTATACTGGAGAAAGAATCCACTTGTTCTAGGAAAAGTCACGAGGCCTCAAAATAAAGCGAGTGCTTATCCAGGTCAATTGTAGGGAAAATAAATAATGATAAAATGCACTAATAAAGGCACGCAGCTACTCCAAGCCCGAAAGCCTTGACGGCCTCCGATACCTCAAAACCCATTTTCCTCAAAAACCTGGCCCGAATTTGGAAAGGCAAAGATAGTACTGGCCGGTTGATACGGGATACGAATACATAAATCAGATCAGAAAATATCAGGGGTAGAGCAGAAAGAGCAAAATTAGTTCAGAAGGTATAAATGCAGGAATGGCGAAATTAAAAAAGGCGATGATGGAAGCCGGCAACAAGCTGGAGCAGTTGGGAACGAGAGAAAAGAAACTCTGATGCGCACCTCCTCACGGGCTTGAAATCGCTAAAGAAAAGAGTTGGATGCTCGTGCGAAAAGGATAACAAATCAGTGGTGAATGATCTTTTAGTAGGTTTCTCAGAAACTCTTGCCACTTTCTCCCAAAAGATCAAAATCCCTAAATATGTTCCTAATACTTCTCGCCTTCCTGAAATAAATTGTCCTGATACCTCAGAAAAGATCCTTTTTCAAGCCTCCAGAAAGCAACCAAGTGCCAGTCAGCAGCCAAATAATGATCCCATTGCCCAAAATAATATGATTTCCAGTACTCATAATTCTAATCCATATTTTCCAGAAATCAACCCCGATCTCCCCCACCTAAATGCCTGCTACTATAACCAAAAGAGTTACCTTCCTCTCGATCCTTCAAATACTTATTCTCAGCAAGTGGCTCCAAGAACCCCAAAAGCAATAATTTGTTTACCAGAAAAGGAACCTCCCTTAAACCAAATTCCAGGCAACCCAATCCCAGTACAATATTACCCAAGGGAGAAAACTCCACCCAGTGGTTTGACCAAACCTCAATCTGGTAATCTGCCTAAGCCAAGAGGAAGGAAAGAAATAATCCCAAGGCACTATGATGATTTACCTGCTCCAAGATCTAAAATACTCCAAACACTATGGGCCAATGGGATACTTAAGCCCATTGATAATTACCAACCACCCAATCAATTACTCGTTACATGGAATCATGCCCAGTATTGTGAGTACCATCGCTGTAGTGGTCATCTTACCGACAAATGCTACTCACTCAGAAGCGCAATTCAAGATCTTATCGATAACGAGGTAATTACGGTGGCAGGTACAAGAATCTTTGAAACAAATCAAGCCAGAGAGGTCTAAAGGACAGGTGAACCCTTTTTAGCCAAAAATAAAGGTGTTGTAAATACCCTCTTCAATAAAAGGAGTTTCTAATAAATGCCTAGGAAACTGCTTCCTGGGTATGTGTAGACACCCCAATTTCGTAATTAAATCATCAAGAAAAGACATAATCGAGATAACAGGCTCGAACACCAACTTTTTTTCATGAGCAGAGATATGTATTACTCGCGAAAAAAGGCATAATCTAGATAACAGACTCGAACACCAATCCTTTTTCAAGAGTAGAGATATGTCTTACTCGCAAAAAAAAAATGCATAATCGAGATAACATGCTCGAACACTAACCTTTTTTGACAAGCAGAGACACCTCTTACTCGTGAAAAAGGGTATAATCTAGATAAAATACTGACTTTACAAGATGAACTGTCAATGGAGATTGAACAAGGTCATTTATTTTTCAAATCATAAAAATTTAGCGGGAGGATAACATGAAGCTCAGCCGCGAGTAAACTTGAGCGGGGAGTGTAAGCGCAAGCAAGCGCTATCTGGTTGGCTCTCTCGAGTGTAGCCCCCTGCTTCTCGAATGTGAGGGTTTACCCTGAGGTTGAAAATCACTTATGGTTGTTGTTGTCGCCCTAAAAGGAAGCTCGGGTTTCCCTCGTCAAGGGTTTGCATTTGGTCGAGTTATGATATGATATTTGACGCCAAAAATACGTTTTTGCATTATTTGCAAATCAAGCATATAAATCATGTTGATTTATAAGCAAATAAATCATGTTGTCTCGTACTCAATGTCAATTGAGTAAATAATTCAAGGTATATTAGACATATTTAATACAATTTATATATGACATGAATGTTCCTCATAATATCATATATTGCATGTCATAATTGGTGACTTAATCACATTTAATTTACTTTATGCTAAATAATAAATGACATTAGTATTTATCCCAAAATTAAATAATCAATTGTGTATCTCTCACCCCATAATTATGATAATCAATTGTATATCATTGTAATACATATTTTATTGGGATTAAAATTTTTTGACCCGAGACAATATCATAGACAATTAATTTTCGAGTCATCTGCGATCAAGACATGGTCCATATGGAGAGTTTCACGTGTGATTTAAACATTACGGTGAATAAAATAATTTTCTAACTATAATATGATCGGGAAAATAAACACTCGTGCATAGAACATAAGCTGTTATGCCACTTTTTCATAAGCAATATCAAATAGTATGTATTAAAATTAGCGGCGCTATCGATTTAGCGAGCACACAATTGAAACACTAATGTCATATTAATTAGTGGTCCTTTCATTTCGTTATTTTTAGCAAGTAACGATACATGTCAATTTGTCAAAACGTCATGTGCATTGTCACACAGATGATACTACTAAATTTCGGGGGAGACTGTAGGATGGAGTATCTGCTTGGCCAGCCCCTTTAACATTTCATATGATTCATAACAGAGGGTAAGTCAAACATGCAAACAAACGACACTAATCTTGACCAATCACATAAGCATATACACATACAAGTTGTGGGCAATTTTAATCTAATTTCAACTCCACATGCATGATTGCAATACAAGAAAAAAGATTATGCGAGCAAGATTTTTCGAAAAAGAGGGCAAACTTAGAAAGATCACACTTGAAAGCGAGTGAACCGACCCAAGTGAGTGAACCAGTCCGGTTCCCCAGAACCGGTTAACAGCAGTTAGCGGAGTATAACAAATGGCACGTTTTCGTAATTGTCACGTAAGTGGAGGGGCCACGTATCTAACTGCCCAGTAATTGAGGGCTCCAGTGCGCCATTTAATTTTCTTACCATGTGGCCAATGCGTAAGACGATCGTTAACGGTCAAGGGTGTGTTCGACGTCTTTTGTCAGTGAATTTTTACTGCCAGAGCCTTCTATGGTGCTTGCTTTATGTCTTACCCTCTTCAACTTTGGCTTCATCATTCGCTTCATCTCTTTTAATATTCTTAGAAGGATTCAAGTAATTTCCCATTTGATAACCAAAACCTTTTCATTTGATGCCCAGAGTTTCCCTCGACGATGTCGTTTTTGAGACTGCCTTCTCCGGATTTCGAAGGCATTCGTCAACATATCTCTAACTAGGTTGGTTTGAAGGATTTTTCTGGCCAGTAGTTTGGAGTGTTGTTGCGTCAGAAATTTTTGACCGAAGATAAAATGATAGATTTAATACTTTATTACTTATGTCTTCCATTGTCGTCTTCTTTTCGTTTTCTTTATCATTCTCGACAACGTAACCAACTGATGTATCCAAAAAAGCATCATACCGGGGGTGCCAAAGCTAGCGGTGGACATAGGTCACCAGAGTTGCCGTCCGGCGGTCGTGTTGTCGTCGATGGTAGATATCTGGCTATATTATCTGTAAAATGAAACAACGTAAGTAGGCAGGGAGGGACCCCGCCAAAAACCCCATGGGTTTATCAGTACACTGTGTATAAAAGAGAGGGCGCGTAGTCCCCGTGCTTGTGTGATTCTAAATCAGAAAAAGAGATATAGCCCCCTTCACTATGGACTAGTGGGATTATTTATACCTGGATGGAATAGGCCTAACTCGTGGACTATCTGTCCGGCCCAAGCCTTCTGACATTATGTAAAATATAATGGGTCATTAGATGAGGCCCACACGCCATTAGCGGATCCAAAATACGCACATCAAGCCTATTTTGTTTTTATAAAATTGGCCCAATTTTTCTCCTCATAAAATTAAAAAGAAGTCCAAAATATCATACTAGCTAGTATGTACAAATATTTAAATATATATAACAATTATGAGGCCCTCCAAATTTGGGGGCCCTGAGTAGTCGTGCGCCTTGTACTTGCTAAGGACCAGTCATGCTCTCACATGTGTATATATAGGAATTAGGAAGTACATAATATCCTAAGATTCGATTATTTTTTTAACACGTGTATCAAGTTAAACATGACAATATTTTGGAGAAGAATAAAAAATGCTTCTAGTTTTTCATAAATAAAAATAGTTACCTAACACATTTCTATTTCTAATATCACTAGAATCAGAAATAGAAACAAAAATATTAGAAACGAAAAGATTTCAAACAAGCTCTTAGGTTTCTCCAAGAATCTTGTGGTTCTAGGGCCAACTCCAACCAGTGCCCCACATCCCCAATTTGGGGGCAAAACCAACCCCAAAACATTCCAATTGGTACCCCAAATCTCTCCACAATTTGGTGTGATGAACAATATCACCTCAAATTCGGGGCAACACTATTCATCTAACCCCAAATTGGGGTTCATGATAGAAATATTTTAGGAATGAACATTGTTAAGGATAGAAAAAACTCCACGATTTCTCTTAATCAGATTTCTTATGTAGAAAAGATTTTGAGTAAATTTAGGATGGACAATGCAAAATATGTCAGTGTGCCTTTAGCAGGTCATTTCATCTTTATTAAGAATCATTCTCCTCAAACTGATTTTTAATAGAAAACAAATAGAAAATGTATCATATTATAATGTAATATATTTGATCATGTATCTTATGGTTACCACTAGACCCGACATAACTTATGTTATAAGTTGTTTGTGTAGATACATGTCTAACCTAAGTATGTCACATTGGAAAACAGTTTAATGGCTTCTAAAATACTTAACTAGTCAAACCATCCTTCAATTGCCAACCTCACCTGTTTTGTTTTTGTTGTTTTACTAAAAAAGAACCATATATTATTATGTAGCAATTTCTCAGAAACTCATAGAATTTCATCCAAATTAAATTTACAATGTTGTAAGAGCGAAATGTGTAGCCAAAACCAAAAGCTACGTAATGCAATTTCATAAAATGAAAACCTAAAACCAAAAAATCAACCTCTAAATCACTGTTTCAAGCACAACCTCTAACATGAAAGTTGTGAGTAATCTGTTATTGATACTTTGGAGATCTAAGCCAGGCATTCCATAAGCCCTAGCTAGATCGAGCAAAGGCTAATCGCCAGTGACGCTCAATTGATGTAGTCTATTATCTGTTCAGCTCTGTTTTTCCTTTTGTTATTATTAAAACAAATAATATTATTCCTGTAATTTCCATCTCTAATCCTATTTCTTGCAACTTGGTAATATTCTGGAAACATAACATTGCTATTTTGTTTGTTGGTAAATTCAACGGTGGTATCAGAGCTTGGTTTTATGAACCAACAAAATGTGGAGCTTTCTTCAATTCAAAATTTTAGAAACTCTTGCCATGAGTTTTTGGGTGAATTTTTCTCTTCCTTAAGAATTTTATTGCTTAGTTTTTTTGTGCTTACGTTTGCCTATGTTAAGCTATTTGTCTGCTTATATCTGCTTCCAATTGTCATTTCTTGCTTGTTTGAAATTACGTGTGTTTTTGTTGTCTACGTGCCTCGAATATTTTGATCATGGCTATAATGTCTAGTTATAATATGGAACCTTTAAATGGAAAATATGATTTCTCAATTTGACAACAAAAAATGAAAGGTATTTTGATTAAAGAAAAAATTTATAAAGTTGTTACTTTGTTATCTATGACAACTAAGATGAAAGAAAATGAATGAATTGAAAAGGATGAAATTACCTATTCTTCCATTATTTTCAACTTGTCTATCTCGTGCTTAGGAAAATTGGTAAACATAACACGACTAAAGAACTTTGTGATAAACTTGAAGCAACTTATTACTTTGAAACATCACTTCCAAGTAAATTGTACCTTCTTGAAAAATTATTTCGGCTTAAGTTAGACCTAATAGAGACATGGATGAAAACCTAGATGTTTTTACTAAACTAGTACATGTTATTATACAAACTGGTGACAAACATATTGATTATTATACCCCTATTGTGCTGTTGCATGCGATACATGATTCATATTATGATGTTAAATATGTTATTAAGTATGGTAGAGAACAAGTTACACTTGATACAGTGATTAATGGTTTAGAGAGTAAGGAATTAGATTTAAAAGCAAATAAGGGAAAATCAGTTACTAGTGTAATCAACATGGTTAGGGGAAGATCAGTACATCAGAATAATGGACAAAATAATCAAAATCAAAATTCGGGTAAGACAAATAGGAGAGGTAAAAGTAGGTATAATTCTATGCAAAGACATAGAAATTTTTACGATTATGGTGAAGCTGGTTACTATAGAAAAGAGTGTCATAATCCGAAAAAGAAGAATCAAAATCAAAATCAAAACCAATAAATTGACTGTAACTTGGCTTCTAGTGGTGGTACTTCTGTTGATGTGTTTATGGTGACCGAATATTGTGAAATTGTTGTGAATTATGAGATATTTACATGTAATAATGAATGGCTTATAGATTATGCTTGCACATTTCACATTACACCATTTAAATCACTTTTCTCTACATATAAAGAAGTTCATGTTGGTTTCGTTTCCTTAGCAAACGAGAAAAAAAATGTCTTATTCTGGTATTGGTGATGTTGACTTGAAATTTGATTCTGAATATGTTTTGACTATGAAAAACGTGAGACACGTGCCTGAATTATGTAACAATTTGATTTCTTATGTCTCATTGGAGGATGATGTCTTGGAGGGAAAATTGGGAAGGGGTGTTATGAAATACTAAAGAGTTCTTTAGTAATTGCTAAAGGTGAAAAACGTCGAAAATTGTATGTTTTATCTATTATTCATATATCTTATTCAGATACAAAAACTGGAGTTTTCGTAAATGAAAAATTGTCAGATATGCATTTCTGTGAGACTTGCGTTAAGAGCAAACATTCATAAGGTGAGTTTTTCATTCCCCTTTCTCTAGGAAAACATTCTAGCAAAAAATTTCTTGATTACATACATGTTGATGTATGGGAGCCCTAGAGTGTATCGATTCAAGGTGGGAATAGATATTTCTTATCTATCATTGATGACTTTCACGAAAAGTCTGGATTTTCTTAATGAAGCAAAAATCTGATTCGTTTCAAATTTTCAAAATTCGAAACTTTTTATTGAAAATCAAAATTCCAAGTGTGTTTCTTAGGGTATATATCCAGAGGATGTAAAAGGGTATAGACTATAGTTGAAAGAGGAACATGGCTTTAAAATTATTATTGGCTTAAATCGTACAATTTGGTTATCTTACTTTCACTTTTTTTTCGTTAAGCTCTTTGTACTATTTTTTTTCTCAATTTAGTAAATATATTTGGCCAATCAAGTTAATAAGGTCACTGTGGATCATTTTTGTTAGTTAGATAGACGGAAATGTTTGAAATGACCAAAACCAAAATGCCCTTACTAATTTTAATTTGTCAAGTGGAATATAGTATTTTTACAACAAAAAGTGTTGTATTAAGTATTTTGTAGGTGATGTATTAAGTACCTATGATAAAATTTTATCTTTGAAAAAAACATTTTTATTCATAAATATTTATTACTAATTCAAAATACCGATGTAACAATATAGATTTTATTAAACTAAATCAACATAAAATCATATAAATTATAATTAAAGTTGCATAATACAATGGGAAAACAAAGTAATTAAATACTAATAAGAAATATTCAATCGTTACTACTTAATTTTCATTGTTGTTGTCTCCAAAGCGTTCCTAAATATGTTCGACCAAATCAGATCAAAGTTTTTGATGTACTTCTTGATCACGTAGTTCTGCATGCCTTTGGAGGTATTGTTGAAATTCTTGAATAAATCCATGTGATGCGTCTACCGGTGGATCTACTTCTTTATCGCTCCATTTACTTATTGCATTACCTTCATTCTCCACAATCATATTGTGTAATATGATGCACGCGTACATTATATCTTTCAAAGCCTTCTTGTGCCAAAATCGAGCCGCACCTCATACTATTGCCCAACGAGACTGGAGGACTCCGAACGCTCGCTCAACGTCCTTTCTTGCAGCCTCTTGCATTTGTTTGAACTTTATCCTTTTAGGATCTTCTGGATATGTAAACTTTTGACAAATGAAGCCCACTCCGGGTAGATACCATCTGCTAGATAATATCCTTTCGTGTCTTGTGTGCCATTTACCGTAAACTGAACTTGAGGAGAGTGTCCTTTCAATACATCGTTGAACAATCGAGATTGGTTGAGTACATTAATGTCGTTGTTAGAACCTGCAACGTCGAAGAATGCATGCCATATCCAAAGGTCTTGAGAAGTAACCGCTTCTAGCATTATTGTTGGAACCCCTTGATCTCCTCGGGTAAATTGACCTTTCCATGCAACTGGACAATTTTTCCATGACCAATGCATGCAGTCAATGCTTCCTAACATACCAGGAAAACCATGGACCTCATAATGTAGTTGAAGTAAGCGTTGGACGTCATGTAGCAGCAGTGCATTTTTGCAAGGGGGAAAGTCCCTTTCTACCGGTTGCGTCAACCCTCATCTGAAAATACTCTGTATGATTTGAAAGAGCTTCTACAATTCAAAGGAATAATTCCTTACTCATTCGATACCTTCTTCTGAAAATTTGATATGTGTAAACTGTCTCATTGGAGAAATAGTCGTTGAAAAGTCTTTCATGTCCAGCTTCACGTTCTCGATTTATGTACTTTCGACTGCGTTTACGATCGTGGGAGGCTTCTGCTTCTTCTTTCTTCATTTTCATTTCCATAATTATCATCATCATTTTTTCACTTGAATCGTCAGTCAATTCATCGTGCACGAATTGTAGAAGTCCATTTTTATAGGAGTGATTGGGATCTTGAAACATTTTTTAGTGTGAAGATTGGTGTATCCGTAGGTATATGTGTAAGAGGTTGTGGTTGGAGAAAATATAGAGTCTCAAGCCTCTTATATATAGGCCTCTTATAACGACTAGTTTTTGCAACGACTAGTTTTTGCAACGGCAAGTTTTTGTAATGACTAGTTTCCTTCACACAATTAAAAATTACATAACATAAAATATTACACATGGGTTACATGAAGAAAAAAAAATGCATTAATTAAAATATTACATAAACTTAGAAACTTCATAAATTAAAATTACAAAACATAAATTAGGGAATACAACAATTAGAAACTTCATAAATTAAAATTACAAAACATAAATTAGGGAATATTATATTTGACCTTGATCGAGTCACAAATGTGTTGATGCATTTATAGTTGCTCATTCGTCATGCCACTAGTATCCTTAAAGAGGATTTCATAATTCAACGCAGTTGTCACTCCCTCGAGTGCTAAAATCTTTCTTTCTTCAATTTCATGATGCTTATCCCATAAATCGACACTTTTGATTTCATTTTTCTCGGCGATTTTTGCTTTCCCTTTCCTTTTTGCCGCCTTTTGACCAATCGGGCGGACTTCGACTTCATTGTCTTCGATGTTGATGCTCGTATGTGCATCGGATGATGAAGTGAATGTTCCCAATTCAGATATCTTTGTCCTTTTAGAGGACTGTTCACTGGATTTCCCACCTTTCCACTTTGGCTCATCTTTCATCATTAGCCACACATGCTCATATTTGAAATGTTTTTTTACGTATAGAGTGATAAAGACCACGTGCAGTTTCCTTCACTTGGTCGTCGGACCACCCACTACGATGTTGATCTCTAACTTGGATGAAAAATTGATTAAATTCATTAACCTGTGGACAAATTGCGTACCAATGCGACTTCAAGACGTTCGACTTTCTTTGAATTCCCGTCTTTCGGTTGTTGTTGTAGTACTCAGTGATTCGTTTCCAAAACTCCTTATCATTTTTAGAGTTGCCCTTTACGTTATCTGTTCAAATAACGAGTCAAGCACTTGCAAGCATTTTATCTTCTTCAATGCTCCACTTTGTTTTTTGCTTGTCTTTTGTTTGGTTGTCTTCTTCATTATCAAGAACAATGGTTTCCAACCCCTCTTGGGTTGAAAATGGGGGAATTGTAGACTCACCGACACTATCCCTTCTTGTATGAATTGGTGTTGTTAGATTTCCAATACCGGGTATATATTGGTTTGTCATAGTTGAATTAAAATATTGCGAATACATGGGAAATTGATAATTTGGATAAGGAAAATTTGGAACACTTAAAATACCTTGATAATTTGCATAAGGAAAATTTGGCGGAGCTTGAAAATTTGGCAGAGCTTGAAAATTTGGCGAAACTTGAAAATTTGGCGGAACTTGAAAATAAGGTGGAACTTGAAAATTCGGCGAAATTCGAATAATTGGCGCACCTTGAACATTCGACAGAGCTGAAAAATTCAGAGTAGTTTTGGCATTCGCAGAATCTTCTATATTAGACTTCAATAAATTTGTAAAAAAAATTGTTATCCATAACAAAAGAAGTGTAAATAAGAATCTGTGTAGAGAATGAGAAAGTGTAGATGAATTTGTGTAAAAAAAAAATTTTGGAAACCATTTTATATGAATTTTTTTATTACCGTTATTTCATTACCGTTGTAAAGTTTTTTTTTATATAAAAACAGTCGTTGCAAACTGTGAAAAAATGTCAAGGCAGCTTGAAATTTTTGGCTTCATTTTGTAGACACCCTAATTTCGTACTCCTGGTATATAACATGACATAAAATATCAAGACATGTTAAAACATTAACAAATGTCAAGTTGCAGGTTTGAAAATGCAAAATGACAAAGCAGGATGCGCAAAACAGTGAAATGCAGGGGCTAAAGGTGCCAAAATTGAAACTACCAAAGCTAAGCTGGCGCCACCCACACTCAAAGTGGGAGTGGCACCCAGACTTAATGTGGGTGGCGCCCAAAGTTCAACTACAGTGCTCTCCAGTTGCTACAGAACTGCTACAGTTTGTCGTAAAGTTTCACCTTTTCCGCGGTCTGTACAATGCGATGAAGCGTGAAGGAAGGAATTTTAATCCCCGATGAGTCCTCTTCCCAGGCTATAAATAGAGCCGAAGTCGACCTTCAGCACACCTTTTCTTCCGCAAAGCTTTCTGCATTCTCGTTACGCTGAAAGATTAGAGAGCGAAGTGAGATAGTGAGTGATCTATCCAAAGCCTCAAAACCCTACCAAAACTCCTCCGAACTTAAAACCCACCGGTTAAAGTGAGCCTTAGCCTCCCAACTAGGTTTCTACCCTATCTCCCCGGTCCAAAAATCGTGGAAAGAGCAGTTGCTCTGCCCGATTAAAAAGGCCAAAACCACCTCATATAAGCCATCATTCTGCCCGAGTGAGTGAGCCAAAACCACCACAAATAAGCCGTCATTCTGCCCGAGTAAGCGAACCAAAAACACCAGAAATAAGCAGTCATTCTGCCCAAATCACAACAACAACAGAAAAAGACTCCCTCTTCCTGAAGGACAGAGCGAGCACACCCGCTCTAAAAGGTAATTGCCTTTAAGGGCGTTTTTTTATTTATAAAGTTGTTATTTAAAATCCGGCCCAATGTAGTAATTATAAGCCGTTGTGCTTCCCGGACTTGGTTAGAAAATATTATGTAAAAGAGCCGTTATAATGGCCAAATATTTTTAAATATATTTATAATTATTGTAAGGAAACGGCTGCAAGTCCGTAAATAATGTAGCCGCGGATGTATTTTTTTTTATTTCCCTGTCTTTTAATGCTTTGTTTATTTGCTAAATAAATATAACAATAAACATATTTTAGCCAAAAATCACTTTTGAGACCGAAAGGGCGAGTTGGGTGCCTAGCACCTTCCTAACTCGTAACTTAGCCTCCGAACCCGTTTTACAATCTTTGGTTTTTTTTTTTTTTTTTTTGGTTTTGCTTTATTTTTACCTTAAAATAAAGATGGCGACTCTAAAACATTTTGGATCCAGTGGGGCCTCGCAACACTCCTTTCTTGCACTTTTCTGTTTTTCCCTAAAAAAGGGAGAATGAAAATAAAAGGGTGATGTATTCCCATATCATGGTATCCCCTAAACAAGGGATAACTTGATGCGGGAAACCCAAAGCACCCATAGTGATCCAAAATAGGCCATTAGGCTATTTTTATAAAATCCATAGTGGGGGCCTCGCAACATCCTTTTTTACACTTTTCTGTTTTCCCCTAAAAAAAGGGAGAATGGGAATAAAAGGGTGATGCATTCTCATATCCTGGTATCCCCTAAACAAGGGATAACTTGATGCGGGAAACCCAAAAGTTCCCATATTTGATCAAAAATTCACTAAAGGCAACCGAGACGCATTCTAACGCGCTATTTTAGACAGCATTCCTCTCGCACTTTTAATTTCATTTTCCCCTGAACAAGGGAGGATGGAATGAGAGCAGTGGTGTCCTGCATCCGCACGTACGCGCACCCCTATTCAAGGGCGCGGGCGCACCGTCCCGGGAACCCACATATTTCCAAACGGTTATAATGTTAAATGTTAAAATAATAAAAAGTAAAGTACTTTGCAGAGTATGGACCGGTTGATGTTTTTGGAGTGGTTGATAGCATCAA
The DNA here is from genome assembly GCA_013146195.2 of Codonopsis lanceolata. Classification (NCBI taxonomy): domain Eukaryota; kingdom Viridiplantae; phylum Streptophyta; class Magnoliopsida; order Asterales; family Campanulaceae; genus Codonopsis; species Codonopsis lanceolata. Next base: position 37,752,070 of record CM028384.1, on the reverse strand, counting down.
CCGATGACTCAGCACATTCCAATGGTCAAAAGCTTTATCCCAAATTCTTAAAGTGGTAAGAAAGTGACGCTTGAGGTGCTATAAGCTAGACCTGGTGGGTTTGACCCGGTTCGATTGATTGCTCTAACGGGGTCCAAACAAAAAAAATGGAAAGAGAAAACTTTCCTTTTGTTCATGAAGGCAAAAACCATGGGGTACAAAGTGGGTTCTCAAAACAAAATGAAAGTTCATAATAAAGTAACCAATTTTTTAAGGTGATAACCAGGTCGGTATCATGTGGTGGAATTATAACCGTAAAAGTCCATCATTATTTTTAAAAACTGCTATAGTGCACTTTTGGATGAAAACGACGAAAATACCCTTAATGAAGGAAAGGTACACACACAAAGCCACTTCCCAATTTGTGCGTCGGTAAAAAAATTTGGGTATCGGTAAAAAAAAATTGGTCGTTGCTCAGAAGCCACTACCCAAATTTGGGCTTTGCAATTAAAAAATTACGCTTCGATAATTAATTTTTTGCATCGATCAATACAAAAAGTGATATTTCTTTTTGACCCGTAAATAGATGAAAAGGTCAGGTAAGATTGAAAAAATAAATTGAAGTCTGTCACCATATTAAATAAACGACGCCTAATTAATAACACTAAGGCATTATTGGAAGAAATGATGCCTAATTTATAACACCGAGGCATGATTGGGCGTCGTTCATTTTTGTGAGGCTCAAAATATTGGGTGTCGTTACCTCCAATTTCGGCGTCGTTGTCTTGGCCAACACACCCACTTTATATGCAACACACACAAGTAGAACAAAAGAAATAAATGAAAACATGACTTATAAGCTCAAAAACAACATGCTTTATATTCATTAGAGCTGTCCTGATAATGATTGTACTCTTCATATGCAATGTCACCATACTTGCATGGCGTACGTCGTTGCATCCAATTTGGATGCCGTTGCCTCCAATTTGGGCGTTGTTGCCCAAATCATAGGCAACGACACCCAAATCATAGGCAATGACGCCCACATCATAGGCAACGATCCTCAAATCATAGGCAACGATCTTCAAATCATAGGCATCGACACCCAAAACATAGGCAATGACACCCAAATCATATGCAACGACGCCCAAATCATAGGCAACAACACTCAAATCATAAGCAACGATGCCCACGTTATAGGTAACGACTCCCACATCGTAGTCTTCGACACCCGCATCATAGTCTTCGCCCATCTCCTCCACTACCATCGAGCAAGATTGTTCACGTATTGCATCCAAAAATGGAGTCAAAGATTGTTTTTATCATACCCGGAGAATGAGATGTCAATCCAATCTACCTTGCAAAGCCAGTTTCGAATTTCTGAACTTCTCATGTTGAACAAGTTTGAGATTGCTTCTGTTTTGAGGAGTAGTCTGACCGTTGTGATCATGGGAGATTCGTGAGGTGTATTGAAAAAAATCAATAAATGGACCCGGGATATAAGAAAGCAGTTCACAAAGCTCATTATCGAAGATGATGATGATGACGATGATGGGGAGAGGTAGCGTGGGTATTTTTGGAAGAAAAAAAAACATAAAAGTGCTTTTGCAGTTTAAAAAAATAGAGTACTGACAATTTCACAAAATGAGACCGGCCCGCAATTATTCTTTTTTTTTTGACCTGAGACCTCACACTTTCTGAAACTCTATCTCCACCAATTGGTCACCCCATTATGGTTAAAGTAACAAATTTCATAATTGGGTTCGGGTCAATTAAAAGAGATCCAAAATCGTTCTGAAAAATTCCAACGATTAGACAATGATAATTGCTCTGATACCACTTGTTGGAATTATAATACAATAACATAATTCCAATATATATATTTAATAAACATCCTAGAAGAATGCAAAATAAACATTCTAGGATAACATCATGTTTTAATCATCAAAGATTTATGAAACAACGTACCTAGATCCATAGCTTTATCGGTATGGGCTCGTTATTAATCCACGAAGCGAGGATTGGTTTAATGACAGAAAACTACATACCAGAATTCTTTATATAATGATTGTATACGGTTACCATAATTCTCAAATCTATATATATATATATATATATATATATATATATAATATATATATATATATATATATATATAACAATATGATAAGGGGTATTAGCTAAAGTATTAGTATATATAATAACTTCTTCTATTGTCAATAGTAGAAGACTTATATTTAAAAACTTTTACAACTAACATTACTTCTAACCAATGTGGGATAAAACTCTTCAAGGTTAGATATTACTTCTAATGGCTCACTTTTAACACCATACTTTAAACTTTGATATCTTATTCATCCAAAACTTGATTTGGACAAATAAATATATCAATTTGATGTTCTTGCCGAGTAGCACACATTTACACAATTACTTTTGTCAACAAACAAATGACACGTAAAGAAATTTGTGCCTCAAGTTGCACAATTTCTTTTACTAAAAACACTAATTTTTTAAATAAGTATTATACTTTAACTCTTGATATCTTATTCATCCAAAACTCAATTTGGACAAATAAATATATCATTTCGATGCTCTCACCAAGTAGAACACATTTGCACAATTACATTTACCAACAAACAAATGACACGTAAAGAAATTAGTGCCTCAAGTTGCACAATTTCTCTCACTAAAAACACTAATTTTTTTAACAAGTATTATACTTTAAGTCTTGATATCTTATTATCAAAAACTCAATTTGGACAAATAAATATATCATTTTGATGCTCTCACCGAGTAGAATACATTTGCGCAATTACCTTCGTTAACAAACAAATGATACGTAAAAGAAATTCGTGCCTCAAGTTACACAATTTCTTTCACAAAAAACACTAATTTTTCAACAATAGAAGAGATGTATCCCACATTGGTTAGAAATTGATGTTGGTTTTAAAAATTCTATTATTAAGTACCAATAGAAGAAATGCATCATGCATCATACATTGGTTGGAAAGTGATGTTGATTTTCAAAGTCACTAGAAAACCAAAAGTTTTTAAAGCTTACATGGATGCTTTAGAATGAAGATTTATCCAAAGGTGGTGAGGTGGCACAACCATAGTGCTTCTCACCAATTATATATATATATATATATATATATATATATATATATATATATATATATATATATATATATATATATATATATATGATAAAATATTTTACAATTATTACCAATAGAAGATGTATATCTCACATTGGCTAGAAAATGATGTTGAGTTTAAATTATTTTATATTATAACACATTGTTTAAAAAGAAAATGTTAGATTTTAAAGTCTTTAAAAGACTAAAGACTTTCACTTTTACAAGAGATGTATCTCACATGGTTACAAAATATTCTACTATTATTACCAATAGAAGAGATGTATCACACATTGGTTAGAAATTGATGTTTGTATTAAAAATATTATTATTAATTACTAATTGAAAAGATGTATCATACATTTGTTATAAAGTGATGTTGATTTTTAAAGTTTTTTGTTAAAAAACTTCTACCATTATTACCAATAGAAAATGTATATCTCACATTGGTTAAAAAATGATGTTGATTTTTAATTATTTTAGATTATATAAAAGACTTACTATTATTAGCAATAAAGATATATATATATATATATATATATATATATATATATATATATATATATATATATATATATATATATATATATATATATATAACTTAGTTTTCTAACCATTATTAATAATAATACATAATAATAATCATAATGATAATGGTATTAGTATTAGTATATATAACTTCTTCTATTGTCAATAGTAGAAGACTTATATTTAAAAAAAATTACAACTAACATTACTTCTAACCAATGTGGGATAAAACTCTTCAAGGTTAGATATTCTTTCTAATGACTCACTTTTAACATCATACTTTAAGCTTTGATATTTTATTCATCCAAAACTTGATTTGGACAAATAAATATATCATTTCGATGTTCTTGACGAGTAGAACACATTTGCACAATTACTTTTGTCAACAAACAAATGACACGTAAAGAAATTTGTGCCTCAAGTTGCATAATTTCTTTCACTAAAAACACTAATTTTTAATAAATATTATACTTTAACTCTTGATATCTTATTCATCCAAAACTCGATTTGGACAAATAAATATATGATTTCAATGCTCTCACCGAGTAGAATACATTTGCGCAATTACATTCGCCAACAAACAAATGACACGTAAAGAAATTGTGCCTCAAGTTGCATAATTTCTCTCACTAAAAACACTAATTATTTTAACAAGTATTATACTTTTAAGTCTTGATATCTTATTACCCAAAACTCGATTTGGACAAATAAATATATCATTTTGATGCTCTCACCGAGTAGAAAAAATTTTGTTTAATTACCTCGTCAACAAACAAATGACACGTAAAGAATTTCGTGCCTCAAGTTGCACAATTTTTTTCACTAAAAACACTATTTTTTCAACAATAGAAGAGATGTATCCCACATTGGTTAGAAATTGATGTTGGTTTATTATTAAATATCAATAGAAGAAATGCATCATACATTGGTTGGAAAGTGATGTTTATTTTCAAAATCACTTGAAAACCAAAAGTTTTTAAAGCTTTCACATGGATGCAAGTATTTCACATTGGTTACAAAGTATTCTACTATTATTATCAATAGAAAAGATGTATCACATATTGGCTATAAATTAATGTTGGTTTTAAAATACTATTATTACCAATAGAATAGATGTATCATACATTTGGTAGAGGTAATGTTTGTTTTAAAGTCTTTAAATAGAAGACTTCTACCATTATTATCAATAGAATATGTATATCTCACATTGGTTAGAAAGTGATGTTGATTTTAATTTTAGATAAAAAAACTTTTACTATTATTACTAATAGAAGAGATATCTTACATTTGCTAAAAATGATGTTAGTTTTAAAGTCTTTAGATAAAAGACTTTTACTTTTATCGTCAATGTAATAGAAGAGATGTATCCCACATTATTTAGGAAGAGATGTTGGTTATAAAAATTTTAAAATAAAAGACTTCTTCTATTATTACCAAATGAGGATATGTATTACACATTGGTTAGAGAGTGATGTTGATTTTAAAAGTCTACAATTATTAGCAATAGAAGAGAAATATTTCACATTGGTTATAAAGTGATATTGGTTTAAAAAGTTTTTAGATGATGTATCTCACATTGGTTACAAAGAAATGTATCTCATATTATTTAGAAATGAGTATTGGTTATAAAAGTCATTAGATAAAGACATTTTTTGTTATTACCAATAGAAAATATGTATCCACATTGTTTAGAAATGAATATTGTTTAAAAAGTCTTTTATCCATTACTATTATTACTAATAGAAAATATGTATACCACATGGTTAGAATGTGGTGTTGGTTTTAAAGTCTTTACATAAAAGACTTAAACTTTCATTACCAATAAAAATATAAAATATGTATCTCACATTGTTTAAAAATGAATTATGATTTTAAAAGTTTTTAACAAAATGATTTCTAATATTATTATCAAGTTAAATGTTAATTTTAAAAGTCTTTAGATAAAAAAAATACTATTATTATTAATACAAAATATGTATCTCACGTTAGTTAGAAACTTATATTAATTTTAAAAATATTTAGGTAAAAAAATCGTTTAATATTAGTAACAATATAAAAAAATTATAACAATAGGAGAGATTAACAATCTAATTATAATGTCTAAATGTTATATTATTATTACAAAAATATATATATCCCACATTATACCCGTGCATAGCACGGGCTAAATAACTAGTACAATCTTATTACTAATGTTTCCGTATCAAACTCGGTAACTTTAGGACTTTTACCCACACTTAATTAAATCCTTTAATATTATAAATGACTAATATAATTAGGTACCATAAATATGTAGTCCACAATTAATTAGGAAATAAACAAATTTCCTAACATCTGGAGCATTGAAAGCTACTAACCCTTCAATTTCTTATCTTGGAAACCTGTTGCTCCTGAAGATTTGCCCATTGTTTTGCAAAGTCCCTACAATGATACTGTTGGCTCCTCCATTGTAGTTGGTCTAAGCTTTTGCTAGATAGAGCTAAGGCTAATCGTCAGTGACGATTCAATTGTCGTATTCGATAATCTGTTGAGCTTTGTTTTTCCTTTCTGTTATTTTTAAAATTGATATTATTATTCCTGCAATTTCCGGCTCTAATCCTGTTTCTTGCAGCTTGGTAATATTCTGGAAACAGAACATTGCTTCTTCAAGATATACTCCTATTCCGTTTGTTGGTAAATTGGTACTGTGTCTACTCAACAATTCCTCGACTATCCCGTCAACCCCAATTCAACCACAAATTAGTAGACGAACAATCTAAAGCAATTAATTAGACTTATTGAAGGGGATGGTGAGAAGTTGCAACCACTTGTACCATTCCTAGCTTCAAAGCTTCAAACTGCTATTTTATTGTATGCCTTTATACCAAACCTAATGACTTGTTCCCTTCTTTGCATTATGTGTTTATCGTTGCATTTCTGCCGAAATTACCTAAAGGGTTGATAAACCAGAAGTCAAAAGATAAGTCTTTGTTATTATGGGTTTCTTGATTTCTTCGGGCTTATCATCATACTCATGCGAGAAGTTATGCATTCATATCATTCCATGAGTGAGCTCCAAGATAGCTCATTGCTTAGCCGAGAAAACAACCTGAAAATTATATATTCCCGATCGAAACTTCCTGCTCATGGATTTAAATCTATCCGTTCTCACTCCTAACACGCGTTAGTCGTAAATTCGAGTCACATTCTCATCTTTAAAAGATGAGATTCAGACGAAACCAGCTATGATCGGTTCTTATTTCTTAATATAATCGCTAACCGAAAAGGCTTCACTATTTTATTAATTAAACACCAAGGAAAGCTTTGCGAATTCTTATACTAATTCTTTAATAAAGGAAAAAATAGATAAATTATGAGAAACTACGCCAACTAGTCAGAAAATAAAATTATTCAAATAGTGTTCACTTTTTTGGAACATCCGCATTTTTTTAAATTAAAACCGTGCATGGCACGTACTAACTACTAACTACTAACTAATAAGAAAACAAAATAAAGGTCAAACTATAAACCGCCCCCGCCCCAATGTATCCACCCCCACAAATGTATCCACCTAATCCAAAAATCTCATCAGCATTCGAAGTGTGTCTATACCGTACCTGATGTTCCCATTCATCATATATTACCCCCTTCCGTTAGTTGTCATTATGAAATTTCTGTTAATTGTCACGTGAGTTTATTGTGCGGATTTGGTGCGAAATGGGTTTTACGTGTAATTTCATTATTTAGTTAAATATTTGATATTTAAAATATTTTTGAATTAAAAATGAATTTTTAAAAAAAATTAAAACAAATTATAAAAATGGGATTCGATGTGTGCGTGCAATGGTTTCCAAAAAAAAAATCCTAAACTAATTCTGCGATCTCTCTCTCTTCCTTCCTTCGCCGAGTTCGTTCAACTCTCTCACCTCGCACAGTCTTCGTCCCTCTCTCTCTGGCCATAAGTTGTCATCTCTTCTTTAGCTTTCATCATTCCGCTCCGACTTCGCTATCAACATCTAGTCATCTCCTATTCTTGGTTCCACCGCCATTCCAGCTTCGATCGTCTTTCCCACGTCCAACGATCCTTTATGCTGCACCAGCTCCCAGCATCTCGTCATATTTACCTTCCATCTCCAGCATCGTCGTCTCCAACCATCTTCCATCAGGTCACCTCATCGTATTTGGCCAACGCTTCTTCCAATGATCGTTTCTCTCTCCACCTCAAGCCATCTCTCTCCCCAAATCCAGCAAATCCACTACATCGAAACCATCTCCCACAATAGCCAGTTGCCATCTCCGCTCCAGTTTCGATCAAGCTTTCATCGTTCTTCATCCCCAACTCCATTCAAAGCTGCATCTGTCTCCATTCAAAAACCACCCAACTCTGATTGTCGTCTCCATCTTTGCTAAAAGAACTAATTCTCTTAAGCATCTACCTATACAAAGGAGCTCTCTTTTCATGAATAAACACTCATTTACATCAAGAAAACAAGATGATACATCAACAACTCCTCATATTGTTAGGGCCACTAAAAAAGTACTTAAAATTAAGGCCAAATTACTTTTTACCCCCCAAAATTTCCACAAAATCCCAGTTAACCACCTAAATTAAGGTTTGTCCCATTTTAGTACTCAAGGTTTCCATTTGTCTCATTTAACCCCCTCCCGTCTATTGTCATTTGAATGAAGACGTTAAATCGAGGTATTTTCATATTTTCCATATCTCAGGCAAAGAAACCAACTAAAGATCGAGCATTTCATCGAACACTCTTCGTGCTTCCCTCAACTCGCCAATAAAACCCCACCACCTCACCAAAATGCAGTAAGTTTTGACGGTGGGGCTAAATTTGTGCTTCATTTTATCAAACAATTGTTGAGCATGCTTCACAAGCTTCCTTTTACACATTAAGTACAAAAGATGGTCACGATCGTTAATACCCGGTTCTATACCAAAATCAACTATATTGTTCAAAGCTCTTATAGCATCTTCAGGTAAATCAGCCTCTGATGGAAGCCCTAAAAATAATCCAGAAAATTTCAGAGTTAATTTCAGAAGATTTCTTCTCTTTGATTTCAAGGAAAAAGTCCCAAATTAGCGGGAATTGATTGCTACTACCCAAAATGTCAACGAGAATGTGATAGCTTTCGTGGTTAGGTTCAAATTTTGGCAAGTGATTAGCCCAAAGAAAGAACCTGTTGGCGGAGAATCCAAGGTTTTTACAGCGTTTGAGAACTTGATCGACCAAGTCTAGGGAAATGTTGGAGGAGAAAGGATTGAGAGCTGAAACGATGTCATGGCGGGGGTCACGGAAGTCACTAAGGATGCGAGAGAGGTCGTTCACGAGTTCTGATTGGGAAGGAGAAGAATATGGGGATCGAGGAGAGAAAGATGTGGGTGTGTGTTAAGGAGGGGCGAGAACAAGGATAGATCAAATGGTTGAAGAGTAAATGGGTTCTTGTTCTGGTTCAAGACGTCAGTGATCTGAACACCATTTCCGACCGCCAAAGGGTGAAACCCCTACCCTATTATTGTTTGTTACTGATTTCCTTGAGTGAAATTAAGGGGATCCGAGTAGGACTGAGTGGTGAGTGGAAGAAGCTCGGCAATTTCTCATGAGAGACAAAGTTGAAGAACGACTTCTGGAAGAGCCTTCTTTCTTCGATAACTTCCATTTCTCATCAAAATAGAAATGCGAAGGTGGGATTGTAGAATTAGTGGAAGCAGCCATTAGAGTAGCAAATCTCGAAGATCTCACAAAATAAGGGTTATAAATGAATTTGATTGTGGAGATGAATGATGAAATTGAGTCAGGGAAAGAAAACAATCGATCTTAGTTGGTTTCTTTGCCTAAGATATGGACTTTAGTTAACCGAAATACGGAAAATACAAAAATACCCCGATTTAACGTCTTTATTCAAACGGCAACAGACGAGAGAGGGTTAAATGGGACAAATGGAAACCTTTAATGCTAAAATGGGACAAACCTTAATTTAGGTGGTTAACTGGGATTTGGTGAAAATTTTGGGGGGTAAAAAGTAATTTGGCCTAAAATTAAGTACCAAATGACATGGCGTTAGTGGTTCCACATATTTTGCTAACTTACTAACCCAATATTAGTTGATTTTAACCATATTAAAAACAATCAAATTAATAAAAAAATAATTAAAGTTTCTCCTTAAAGTTAACTTCTGACCGTACCTTAGGCAATGACGGTGAATCCTTCTTCTTCTTCTCCGATCACCGCCAATGGCATCCCATTCCAAATCAAGGGGCTAATGATTGCTTGATTTAACTATGTAACTTCACTAATTAATATGCAGGCAATTGCACTTTCACTTTCACTGCAAGATTCAGCAGGGCCACTTTTGGATGTTGTAAAATAGTGGCCTTCTCAAAGCTCCGAGGCACCTGTGATAAATGATTACAAATGGTTACACTCTGAAAGAAAGTCAATTATACGCATGCAAGAAGACGCGGGGAATATTAGACGCAAACAATTGGTGATCATTCATTCATTCTGGTGGTCTGTTTTTTTTTTCTCCTCTATTTCTGTTTTTGTTTTGAGAGAGGGAGAGCCAGGGAGATAGAAATCCAAAGATTCGTGGAATGGGCTGCCGTTGGAGGCGGGATCCGCCGGCGCCGGAGAAGAAGACATCCTCCGTCATTGGCTAGGGTTGTACGGTCAAAATTGTCACTCAGTGTTCAATTCTTCGATTTCACGTTTGGGTTCGGAATTAAATAATATATAAAGATAATTTATAATGTAATAAAAATAATAATTAAAATAAGCCAAAGTATATTTGTACCACATCTCACCCCGAAATCAAAACCGCGTTGACGAAAAAGAAGGATACACGTCATTTAATTGGACCTATAATAAGATGGCGTCTGGGCCGTCCAATCTACCACAGCTGTGACGTGTTCTCATGGTATTGAACAATTTAATTAGTTCGAAGAACCTAGCTAACTTTAAATAGGAAATTAGGAATCATCAGAAAAGAACAGATATTTGCAATTGCAAACTAAATCGTCTTCGGTTCTTCCCATCTAACCTTACATGTGAATTGTGATAGTAACCTGTAACTTCATTAGCAAGTCCCTGCCTACGTTCTACGACAGAAAGTTCATTTCGAAAGCATGATGGCAATGATACTACATGCAAGCATGGAGTCTCTTTCTCTCCTCAATATGCCCAGTACCAACCTTAGTGAACTCAACAAAAAGAGATGGCATAAGGCTTTTGAAACCATCTATTGTTCTAGAGCCTTGTTCTCTTATTTCAAAAGCACGGTACTCAAAACCACGACCAGAATTTCCCCTGTGCCGCCATATGGTAGAGTAGTCATCGACGTTGTTGAGAACCATCCATTCTTCTCCAATGTCGATCAAACCAAACTCTCAAAGCTTGTCAAGGAGAGAAAGATTGACCATCTTGTTGAGCTAGGTGGCGTCACCAGTGTCGCTTATTCTCTCAAGACTGATCTTCAAAATGGTATCAATCCAGATGCTGAAGAAATTTCATCTCGACAACAGGCTTTTGGCACAAACACTTATCACAGACCACCTACAAAGAGCTTCTTCTCTTTTGTTGTAGAAGCCTTTAAGGATCCAACAATTCTGATCCTTTTAGCTTGTGCCGCTCTTTCGCTTGGTTTTGGCATGAAAGAGGATGGTCCAAAAGAAGGATGGTATGAAGGTGGAAGCATATTTGTAGCTGTATTCCTTGTCATCTCTGTTTCAGCTATAAGCAACTTTCGACAAAATAGACAATTCGACAAGTTGTCCAAAATTAGCAACAATATTCAAGTGGAAGTTGTGAGAAGTGGCAGGAGGCAGCAGATTTCAGTGTTTGAAATTGTTGTGGGAGATATAGTTTGCCTGAAGATTGGCGATCAAGTACCTGCCGATGGATTATTCTTTGATGGTCACTCGTTACAAATCGATGAATCAAGTATGACAGGGGAAAGTGATCACGTTGAAGTGAATTCCACAAAAAATCCCTTCCTAATTTCTGGCACAAAGGTGGCTGACGGCTATGCAACTATGCTGATCACATCTGTTGGCATGAACACAACATGGGGCGAGATGATGAGCACTATCAGCCGCGATACCAATGAGGATACGCCTCTTCAAGCCCGGCTCAACAAGCTAACTTCATCAATAGGTAAGGTTGGCTTGGCCGTTGCATTCCTAGTCCTTGTTGTATTATTAGTTCGCTATTTTACAGGGAATACTCAGGATGAATATGGTAATAGAGAGTTTAATGGAAGCAAGACGAAAACCGATCATATAATCAATGCGGTGGTAGGGATTATAGCTGCAGCTGTAACTATAGTAGTAGTTGCGATTCCAGAAGGCTTACCTTTGGCAGTCACACTTACTCTTGCATTTTCAATGAAAAGAATGATGGCTGATCAGGCTATGGTGAGGAAGCTTTCTGCTTGTGAAACCATGGGCTCAGCGACCACTATTTGTACCGACAAAACGGGCACACTCACGAAGAACAAGATGACTGTGACAAAGTTTTGGCTTGGACAAGAATCTATGGAAAAAACAAGTTCGACTTCCATTGAAGCCAATGTTCTTGCTTTGCTCCACCAAGCAGTTGGCCTGAATACAACTGGCAGTGTCTATAAACCAAATTCAGGGTCGGAGTACGAGTTTTCAGGCAGTCCAACTGAAAAGGCAATTCTATCTTGGGCCGCCCTGGATTTGAAAATGGATACAGAAGGACTGAAACAGAGTTTTATGCTTATGCACGTGGAAGCGTTCAATTCAGAAAAGAAGAAAAGTGGTGTTGTATTGAAGAAAAGTGCAGACAATACCATCCATGTGCACTGGAAAGGAGCTGCAGAGATGATAGTAGCTATGTGCACTCATTACTACAATCACTCTGGTGAGATCAACGCATTGGATGATATGGAAAGGAAGAAATTTGAACAGCTAATCCAAGGTATGGCTGCTAGTAGTCTCCGATGCATTGCTTTTGCTTATAAACAAGTTTTAGGAAATGCCGAAAATAATGGAGAAGCTGATCAACAAATAGAAGACAAAGGTTTAACCCTTCTGGGGATCGTAGGCATAAAGGATCCCTGTCGGCCTGGTGTGAAGAAAGCTGTTGAAGATTGTCAATATGCTGGAGTGAACGTTAAAATGATCACAGGTGACAATATCTTCACAGCAAGAGCTATAGCCACAGAATGTGGGATACTTGGGCCCAATCAAGATGTAGAAAATGGGCAAGTGGTAGAAGGTGTCGAGTTTCGTAACTACTCACACGAGGAGCGCATGGAGAAGGTTGATAAAATCTGCGTGATGGCAAGATCGTCTCCATTTGACAAGCTTCTAATGGTACAATGCCTTCGAGAGAAAGGACACGTGGTTGCAGTCACTGGGGATGGCACAAATGATGCACCGGCACTTAAAGAAGCTGATATAGGACTTTCGATGGGGATTCAGGGGACGGAAGTTGCAAAAGAAAGCTCTGATATTGTTATATTGGATGACAATTTCGCTTCCGTCGCTACAGTCCTAAGATGGGGAAGATGTGTCTACAACAATATCCAAAAGTTCATTCAGTTCCAACTCACGGTAAATGTGGCTGCCCTGGTGATAAATTTTGTAGCAGCAGTTTCAGCTGGGGAAGTACCATTAACAGCTGTCCAGCTATTGTGGGTAAATCTTATCATGGACACATTGGGTGCTCTTGCTCTTGCAACCGAGCAGCCAACAAAAGAGCTTATGGAGAAAAAACCCGTTGGTCGTACAGAACCACTCATCACAAACATCATGTGGAGGAATTTGATGGCTCAAGCATCGTATCAAATAGTCATCCTCTTGACGATGCAGTTTGCAGGAGAAAAGATCTTTAGTGTCAATGCGAGAGTAAGGGACACCTTGATTTTCAATACTTTCGTCCTTTGCCAAGTGTTCAATGAATTCAACGCGAGGAAGCTTGAGAAGAAGAATGTTTTTGAAGGGATACTTAGGAACAGGTTATTTTTAGGAATAATTGGTATAACCATCGTTCTTCAAGTGGTGATGGTAGAATTTCTTAAGAAGTTTGCTGATACAGAGAGGTTGAACTGGGGGCAATGGGGAGCTTGTATTGGACTTGCAGCTGTATCTTGGCCGATAGGTTGGCTTGTCAAGTTTGTGCCTGTTCCAGAAAAACCCTTCTTCAGTTTTCTCAAGTGGCAAAATTTGAAGAAGTTCATCCAATTCAAGTATTAGGGACATTTGGGGTCACTTGTTCATTGATTTTTCTTCTTATTGTTTTGTTGGAAAAACTAGTATTCTAGTTTCCACAACAGTTATTTTTTTGTATTAATATTTTATCACATAGTTTAATAAGAATTAGTTATATGAATAGAAAAAATATTTGATGGATTGTATATCAGGGCATTTTGTATTATGTAGGATGACAGACAAATTTAAAAACAACTTTGATACAAAATATTGTCACAACGAAGTTGTCTCCAAAGAACAGATTTTGATTTATGTTTGGTCGGTTCTCACTATTCATGGGATGACTGTGTTGGGAACATTTAATGAAAGGTGCAATAAGCCAAGATAATGTATGATCACTTAGCTTCTATATATGGAGACTGAAACTGTCTTGGAAATATAGCGAGTAGAGTGGCATAGTTGAGGAGCATCTGAGGCAAGTATCCAGAGCTTATACAACTTTCCAGAGAAAAGAGAGATCTCAACTCTCAAGTCTGTGTGTCCATGAATTCAGCATACGATTATGTTTCTCAAAACAAGCATGTGTTAGGATTGTAACGTACCGCACTAGGAGATTTCCTGGAACATTAAATTGATGTATTTGAACTCTTCTTAGTTCTTCATGACCGCATTCACTGTAACTTATGTTGGGAGATAGCAGAGAAGGTAGATTTAACATGCTCGGATCCTGTCAGAAAGTGGCCAACTCAAACGGATTAGTGCTGTGGAGTTCAACTTTAAGTCCAGTTCATTCTCAAGCGTAAATGATCCTACTTGTATGGACAACCTGAGTACAGATTATGGCCAGTATTCTAGATGTTTAGTTAACACTGGACTCAGACAAGTTGAAGACCATGCTTGAGCAGCCTGAACTATAAAATTGGAAATGATTTCTTCATTGAATCCTAATGTTAGTTGTGTAATTTCAACAAACAGGTGGCATGCTACCAAGAAAAATATGATGCCAAACTCAACTAAATGGAGAAGTAACAAACTTGAATGCAATAAAATTGGCCAAATTAACAAGGAATAACAAAGTAGAAAGGTAGCTTACCACTCCCTCCGTTCCGGACAAAGAGTTCCCGTTTAAAAGTCAAACTAAAAAAAAAACATTTTTAATAGCTATTTAGTAATAAATGACATTTTTATGCCTTAGTTTTTAAAAGCAGATTATTTAAGTGAAACATTCTAAAATGTAATAGTGGATTTTTTGCCCGAAACGGATGGAGTATTATCTAGGGGTGGAATCGGGACGGGACCCGTCCCGATTAGCCTTATCCTGATCCCATCCCGATAGAATTTGGGATCTCAATTTCCTTCCCGATCTCGTTTCCGATAAGTGTCTGGATCCCGATGTGTCGAGATCCCGATAATTCGAGAGATAAAAATCTCGTAATCTCAACTATAATATTTATGAACAATATCTCTGATACTAAAATATTTTTTAAAATGTCTCCATCATGATTAAAATTTTAGAGTGTATATATTTACAAGTATACTTGAATATTTACTTAATGACGGGTATTGATGAATCTGTCATTATGAATAAAATGCACCCCTCACTCACAGGAGAAGAGTTGCACTAAGTGCAGAAACTTGATAAACAAAAAAAAAAAAACCACAACATTGGGAAAATAAATTTAACAAATACCATTAAGTAATTTTAGAAAACACAAAATAGATATTGTTTGAAAGATAATCTCTTGGCTTGGCAACAGTACACACTCAAAATATTTATAAAAAAAATAAAAATTAAAAAAAAATTAGCGGGACGGGTCGGGAATCCCGACGGGATTGATATATTTCCCGAATCTCGTCCCGAAATATGTCGGGACGAGAAATATTCCGACAAAGTCGTGTCGAGATTGGGATCGAGATCAGGTCGGTCGTCAGGGCGGGTCCGGAAAATTGGGACTTTTAAAAAAAATTGAAGGGGACATAGACTTTATCCAAACCCTTATTTTTTTATTATTTTAATGTCTTGAAAGGCTACAATTATATATATGATGTCTTTGGTGTGGCTAGAACAAATGGTGCATCTGATGAGACTTTGAACACTTGATCTCGGTTGAGAGTAGTGATGTCTCAGGGTGCCTTTGGTAGGACTTGAACACTTCACCTCTCCGTTAAGATAAGCGAGCTGCTAAATGAGGCCTTTGGGTAAGACTTGAATAACAACGTTACCTCTTATTAGGTTTGAACATCCGACCTTTATATTGAAATTTGTAAAGTCTCGGGTATCTCTAGTGGGACTTAAACACCCGACATTTTCGTTATGAGAAGTAAGCAGTACCAATTGAGTTAGAGCTCATTGGTGAAAATCGGGACTTTTGTCGCCCTAGTATTATCTAATGAACAAATTGACTAGGATACTTAGATTATGACAAAAAAGATTGAAATCATTACGAAATGTTTCAACAGCCTCCCTTCAAATCTGAAAACTCTAAAATTAGGGTTTAGGTTTTACAATCAATTCAGATGAAAAGTATTCTTTTCAAATCAGTAATTTTGGATATGTATGACTACCTTATACTCAAATTGATTATGAACTAAGAAATTGTCAAACATATTCTTATTGTATCTATCTCACTCTCGTCTCAAAACTAAAAAAATGCTAGTAAAAAGATTGTACTCATACATTTGTACTCCTTCCGTTCTTTTAAAAAAAATAAAAATAAAGTCGTTTCAAAGAGAGTGTCTATTTTCTAATATTTTTTTAGAAATTACTTTTATCTCATTACCCTTAATTTCACTTTAATTGATGACTAATGTTACATAGGGGTAGTCTAGACTTTTTAGGGGCCTGGGTATGCGTGACAATTACCACACAAAACTCGTTAACCTACCCAACCCGACCTAAAAATTACCCGACCAAGATCAACTCATTAACATTTTTGGGTCGAAGCGGGTAACCCGTTTCAACCGAAAACTATTAACAGATTGAGTTGGGTCGAGTTAAATGGGTCGAACTCGTCCATTTTTATCTGATTGTTTTTGCTCTATAAATGTATGCCTTTGGGGGGGGTCGGGTTAAGACGGGTCGACCCTCCGACACGTTTGATATTCGGATTCTAATGGGTTTAAACATGTCCCGACCTATTACACGTTCCAACCCACGCAATCGCCCGACCAACGCTGAGCCAAATTAAAAAATGAGGCCCCCAATACGTACAAAGAAATATACTCCCTCCGTCTCTAATTTATTGTCCTGCTTGACCCGGCGCACCGTTTAAGAAAACATATTTGACTGGATTATTAATATTGGTTTAATGTGTAGTTTCCTTTAAAGCTCATGTGTATGTGGCCCATAATTAAAGTAGAGTGAAAAAGTAAGGGTAAAGTGGTAAAAGTGATGTTCTAAAAAGGTAAGTTTCAAAGTGGACAATTATTTTGGGACGGACGAAAAAGGAAAGGAGGACGATAATTTAGGGACGGAGGGAGTAGTATTTAAACTCTGTGTATCTTGTTTGTTACTGAACGCGCCTACTCAGGTATGCAGGGGGGGCATTTTTATGTGAGCTTCCTCTTTCACACTCCCAAGTCCCAAGTCCCAAGTCCCAAGTCCCAACTCAACCAACACCTTTTCCTTTTCCTTGTTTCCTAAGTAGTCTCTACTCTGTACCATTACACACTGTTGAGTAATGGATGTATTCATGCACTGTTAAGGAACACATGCAATGCATGGGCATTGGGTTGGTATTGTTAGTTTAGTATTATCCGTGGGGTTTGTTTTGTAATATTGGGTTTGATAGTTTAATATGGAAGGGTGGTAGATATTAGTTTCCTGGTGACGGTAAGTTTCCTCTTACCTTAATGGTATTGGTCTCTTACCTTAACAGTTGGGGTCACAGTAGGAGATCTCCTTGTATTTTTAAATCATGAGTATCAATGAGAAAGGAAACAATTATTGACTCTAAATTTATCATGGTATCAGAGCCTTAGAAACCCTAAACCGTATAAACCCATTTCAACGCGATGACGGAGGAAGGAAGCGGAAAGAACAAAGTAGAGGCGGAGATCAATTCAAGAAAATCGGTTCTTCGTCCCCGTACTTTCTTGGATCTCAAGAAATCCAGGGAATGTTATCACTCATATTTTGCTTCGTGGCGAGAATTACGATGAATTGGCGAGATTTATTCGTCTATCGCTCAAAGCGAAACAAAAAATTCAGTTTCGTTGATGGAATTCTCACCATTCCAAAGAAGGAAGAACGATTAGACGACTGACAAACAGTAAACTCGATGCTTGTGTCATGGATTATGAACACTATCGATCCTAGTCTATGTTCAACCGTATCATACCATGAAGAGGCCAATCAATTGTGGGATGATCTGAAAGAACGGTTTTGTGTCGTAAACGGACCCTGAATTCAACAACTCAAGTCAGCGTTGGCAGAATGTAAACAATCGAAGAACGAATGTGGGGAAATTACTATGGGCATCTCAAACAATTGTGGGACGAACTCGCAAATTATGAGACACTTCCGGGTTGTGAATGCAGGAAGTGAACATGTGATCTTAGTACAAAATTTGCAAGGATTCAAGAAACGGACGCTTGCATCGATTCCTTATGGGACTGGAAACTTTCTACAGCTTGATACGGTCCAATCTTCTATCATTGGATCCATTCCATTCACTGAATCAGGCTTATCACAGTATAATCCAAGAAGAACGGTTGCGTGGAGGAGCAGTTTCTAGAACTAAAGAAGAACACGTGAATGTTATGGCTTTCAAGGTTCAACACAACATGAAAGGAGGAAGGACGTATGATGTCTCCGCTAAGTTTTGTCGGCACTGCAACCGCTAGGGACATGAAGAAAGCAGATGTTTTCAGTTGATCGGGTTTGCTGAATGGTGGGGAGATAGACCACGCAGTGGAAGAGAATGAGGTAGAGGAAGTACAACGGCTGGTCGATGAGGCGATAGGGGCGGTACGCCTCAAGGGCGTGGCAAAGGAGCTGCATCACAGGTATGTGCCAATAATACCACTGGCGGCAATGTGAACATGCATGGAAACGCAAGCTCCAGTAGCAACCCGTACAACAACAGTAACAAACAGCGACTTATCGGGACTACCTGGCATTGTTTCGGCAGCGATTGTTAAATCTTCTCAATAACTCTAAAGTCTCTTCTGACCAGTTGAATGGTAAGCGTGTCACTCGTTATTGGATTATTGATTCCGAAGCTTCGAACCATGTTACGAGTGACTTGGACTCTCTAATAAATATGCATGATATAATAAAATGTTCGGTGTGTTTGACAGACGGACAACACGCCATAGCGACACGTGAAGGCATTGTGATTTTGGATGGAGGATTAAAACTTGAGAATGTTCTCTATGCGCTAGCTTAACATGCAGTTTAATTTATGTGTCTCAAACAATAAATGAAACATACTATGTTGTTTACTTCACTAATAATATGTGTGTTATACAGGACCGTATGACGAGGATGCTGATCGGAATGCGGGTGAACAAAGAGATGGACTCTACTTTTTCCGTGGTATTCCTCATGTTCAAGCTATGACAGTTGATGGAGAATCAGGGATGGATTTGTGGCATAAATGGATGAGGTATCCCTCTGAAAAAGTAGTGAAATTAATACCAAACGTAGGTAATTCGGGTAGGACAAATAAAACATGTGATGTGTGTCAACGTGCAAAACAGACTAGAAAAAGTTTTCCTGTTAGTAAATACAAAGTTGACGGTATTTTTAATTTAATTCACTATGATTTGTGGGTGGTTATAAAACTCCTTCCTCTTGTCGTGCATATTATTTCCTGACTATTGTGGATGATTACTCTAGAGAAACTTGGGTTTACTTGTTACGTGATAAAACAGAGGTTGAAATTATGTATTTGAATTTTGTCGCAATGATTGCTCGACAGTTTAGCAAAACAGTGAAATATGTGCAAAGTGATAATGGGACATAATTCTGTTGCCTGGTTGATTACTTTGCCAAAAATGGGATCATATTTGAGATATCTTGTGTTTGGACTCCACAGCAGAATGGGCAAGTAGAACATAAACATAGTCATATTTTGAATGTTGCTAGAGCCCTTCGTTTTCAAAGAAATTTGCCTATGTCTTTCTGGGGGGGAATGTGTGTTGGCAGCATGTCATCTGATCAATAGGACTTCGTCTAGTGTTCTTGAAAATAAAACACCTTATGAAATGTTGTTTAAGAAAACACCATCTTACACTTCGTTACGAGTCTTTGGATCTTTATGTTATGCTCATAATCAGTGGCACAAAGGTGACAAATTCACTAGCAGAAACAGGAAATGTGTTTTTATAGGCTATCCTTTTGGAAAGAAAGGATGGCGTATGTATGATTTGGATACAGGGGAAATATTTGTGTCACGAGATGTGAAATTTTTCAAAAATTAGTTTCCTTTTTCAGACACTGGACAGACAACACATAAGATACCTCCAGTTGGAGATTATAACGCCCCGACCCCCAATCTCTATACGAGCCTCGGGTCGAGCGCCTAATAAACACATACAAATGCCCTACTAATTACGGGCTAAACAAATCACACATGATATAACATAATAATTCCAGTAAATAATATAAACACCACAGCTTCTGAAAAGCCGAGAAAACCAAAAAAACCCACAAGCTAAACACAATGGCTCCAAACCAACCAACTAGTGAAATATAATACATCAGTAACAATCAAAACCCAAGGTAGAGTCTATATAACTCTGAACATCCACGTCCTCACTGTTATACAAATAAAGCCTTCTAGGAGCTACAACTCAGCAACCTGCTAAGTCTCGTGTGTCTCACCGATCACACGGAAACTTCTGATCTAGCTGGATCAAATTCCTGTATAACTCACACTAAAATTAAACAAACACGGGGTGAGTAATAACTCAGTAAGTTACTACATACAACTACATGGCATGCTGTTATGTACATATAAACATCATAATAGTCAATCAAGTATAGTTGTACATATACTTGCACACATCACGTTGATCATGTTATAATGCACATTGACCCAACGTAATTAAACACATAAACTAGGATATAAAAATACATGAGAGCTTTCCGTTTTGTCCTACCTTTCAATCACCATAGTTATGTTGGTGCTGCAGTACACACGCTACATCATGTATGTACACATGTTGAACCAATGTCTGAAACCAATAGTATCCAGAACATGTATCCATGTCTGAACCCAATAGTATCTAGAACCAATGACCTTGGGACTTAACCAGGAGTCTCATTACCCTGAGTTTTACCCAAGTGTCTAGCCTTCTGTCTGTCATGTGAATTGATCTAATAAAGGCTACATCCTTGTTACAACCAATAACAAGGGAGAGACACATGCAACGACCCGTAGCGATCACGAGATTTAACTCTTGTAAAGACTATTGTCATCCCATTGTTGACACAACCACAAATGTCAGCAGGACTCAATGAGATACACAAGTAGATGTTTACTTGTAATAAACACAACTGTTTAGTTCCAAGTATGGGAACCCAACACACATACCAAGTATGAATGTTTTCTCGTAAATAAACACAGTTGTTGAGTTCCAAGTATGGGAGCTCAACACACATATCAAGCATGTATTTACTTAAAACCAACACTATAGATAAATCATCTCAATGATAACGAATGCAACGTTTGTAAGAACTAAATGTTCAACATCACAAGAGTAGGCCACTGGTCCTACCACAAACACGCATTAAAAAAGACAAGTCTATAAATACTAGTATAGACACCCCAATTTTGTACCCTTGATATGTGACTCTGGCATGAAATATCAAAACCTGTGAAAACTTAACAAATGTCAAGTTACAGGAGTTTAAAAATGCAAAAGGCAAAGCTGGATGCGCAAAACAGTAAAATGTAGGGGCTAAAGCGTCAAAAATGGAAGCTGAATAGTGCTCTGGCGCGGCCAAAAGGGGCCTTTGGCGCGGCGCCAAGGGAAGGATATGGTGGCGCCCAAGCTGCTACAGTACACCCCGGACTTAACGCATTGTGCAATTTTTGAAGCGCGGTGTACAAGGAATTTGAACACACATAGAGAAAAGAATTCTCGATGAGTCCTCTCCTTCAGCTATAAATAGAGGGCTTGGGGCTCACTTTCAGACCCCGGAAGAAACCAAGAGAAAACGCCGATAAAATTTCTCTGCGTCGTCTCTACGTTGAGAAAATAGAGAGTGAAGTGAGATAGGGAGTGATCCTTCCATAAAGCCTCGAAACCCTGCCAAAACTCCACCAAACCAAAAACCAACCGGTCAAAGTGATCTCTGGCCCTTTAGTTAGGTATCCACCCTATTTCCCCAGCCCAAAAACCTCAAAATAAGTCGTTACTCTGCCTGAGTAAACAGGCCAAAACTACTAAAAATAAGCTGTCACTCTGCCCAAGTAAGCAAGCCAAAACCACCTAAAATAAGCTGTTACTCTGCCCAAACCACAGCAGCAGCAACATAAAAAGTCTCCATCTCTCGAGAAGGACAGAGCGAGCACTCCCCGCTCTAAAAGGTAATAGCCTTTAAGGGCGTTATTTTTATAAAAGTTATTTTCAAATTCGGCCCAATGTAGAAAATATAAGTCGTTGTGCTGAACGGATTTAGTTAGAAAATACTATGTAAAAGAGCTGTTATAATGGCCAAATATTTTTAAATATATTTGTAATTATTGTAAGGAGACGGCTGCAAGTCCGTAAATAATGTAGCCGTGATGTATTTGCTTTTATTTCATGTCTTTTAATGCTTTGTTTATTTGCTAAATAAATATAACAAAAAGCATACTTTAGCCAAAAACCGCTTTTGAGACCGAAAGGGTGAGTTGGGTGCCTAGCATCTTCCCAACTCGTAACTTAGCCTCCGAACCCGTTTTATAATCTCTGGTTTTTCTTTTTTTGGTTTTTCTTTATTTTTGTCTTACAATAAATATGGCGATTTTATAAAACATTTTGGATCCAGTGGGGCGTTGCAACACTCCTTTCTTGCACTTTTCTGTTTTCTCCTAAAAAAGGGAGAATGAGAATGAAAGGGTGATGCATTCCTATATCCTGGTACCCCCTAAATAAGGGATAACTTGATGCAGGAAACCCAAAGCACCCATAGTGATCCGAAATAGGCCATAAGGCTATTTTCATAAAATCCATAGTGGGGCCTCGCAACATCCTTTTTTGCACTTTTCCGTTTTTCCCTAAAAAAGGGAGAATGGGAATGAAAGGGTGATGCATTCCTATATCATGATATCACCTAAACAAGGGATAACTTGACATAGAAAACCCAAAGCTCCCATATTGGACCAAAATTCACTAAAGTCAACCGAGGCGTATTCCAACGCGCTATTTTAGACAGCACTCCTCTCGCACTTTTAATTTCGTTTTCCCCTAAATAAGGGAGAATGAAATGAGAGCAGTAGTGTCCCGCATCTACACGTACGCGCAACCCTAACCAAGGGCGCGCGGGGCGCGGGCGCATCCCGGGCGACCCACAACTAGACTTTCTTATGACAATCTCAAGTAGACCGTTGAATCCATATTATTCATCAAACACACATGTAACCATATATTACCTTATAATCATAATTGTGTCCTGTTGAAACATAGATGTTTATAATTACTTAAACTCATTAATTAGACCTTAGAACATAAAACAACAAGTAGTAATCAGTAAGAACTCATAGAAACTCATCTACTGAATTAAGATCACTCTAATAGATGTATCTAAGTAAAATTCAATATGATTGAGTTAATTAAGTCTTGCATGATTAGAACATAAATTAATTGTTAACTAAAATCAAATTGATTAGACTTTAGCAAGTCTAAAGTTCTTCCTGCTGAAGTTCAGTAGGTAGACCTACAACTTATGTTTTGCTACTTTAAGCAAGATAAAATTAATAAACTTAGACTAAGGTAGGCAGCTTTCACAAATCTTATTCATCTATCTGCCGCGACTTAGCCATCAGAAGAGATGTAGTTTTCTAAAAAGTTTTATTTCACCTGCTATTATCTAAAATTCAGTTTTCAACCACTATGCTTTCCAATACCTAAATCCCTATCTAATGAAAACTATATTTTGTTGAAACAATGCGCTTCAATCTAATTACGAAATTAATGCGTTCAAAATTTCCTAAAACAATTGTTGGAATATGCTTGTTGATAAGTAATTTATCTTCTTGCATATTTTAAATATTTTAATTTGTTTGTTCTCCATTACCGTGAGTCATAACAGGTGGCTAAAAGGTCTGCGTATCGATTAGTGTGGCAACTTGTTTGACATTACATAGGTCTTAGATTAGGTTTG
Source organism: Codonopsis lanceolata (assembly GCA_013146195.2). Lineage (NCBI taxonomy): Eukaryota > Viridiplantae > Streptophyta > Magnoliopsida > Asterales > Campanulaceae > Codonopsis > Codonopsis lanceolata. The sequence continues at coordinate 37,727,940 of CM028384.1, read as the reverse complement.
TCCTAATCAAGTCCTAACTTCATAATGATGATCAACAGACTAGCAATTCATATGCACCAGCACCAGCACCAGCACCAGCACCAGCAGACATGCTAAGGCGTCAAAGATCTTCAGAAGACTCATCACCAGCAGACTTGTCTTGGGCGCAACAAAATACCTTGAAGGCGCCACCAGCAGACATGCTACGGTTTGATTGTTCATACCAGCAGTCCTCTCTTGCAAAAGACTCACTTCTCTGGACTAAATATCTCACCAGCAGACTTGGATCTGCACGTGCTACAAAGAGACAAGACTGCAGTAGATCAAAAAGAGACAAAATGTTCAAGCCTCAAAAATCACTCAAATCTTTATGAAGCCTAACATCTCTGATGCTGCAAGATCTTCTCTCTCACTCACGTGGTTTGGAAAATTCAAAAGAATCTACTTTATTGGACAGACCACCTGATAGTGCATTATGATTCAGACCTACTTTTCAGAGACTTATCATAGAGTCTGACGGGCAACCAGTTCTAGGATCTGCAAGACAAAGCTTTTATCCAATAGTTAAAGATCCGGCAAACAACATCTCTATCCAACAGGCCTCAGCAATGACATTATTTCAAACTGATAGAAAATCTATCACCATCTCTCAACGATCAAATGGACCCCGGTTTATAAAAGAAATCCCCCTTCTTCTTCAAACAAAAGTGGAAGAAATACGACCATCTACAATAAGAACCAATTCGACAAAGCTGTGAGATCTAATGGAGATCATCTTCACCAACGCATCTCCGACCTACACAGAAGATTGTAGTGAGAAAGACCATACCTTAGCAAAACACTCTTTGTGGTTTGCTAAGAAGAAAAGGATTGGAGAAGAAGAGAGAGATCAGAAATTTCTATAGACAGAGATCGGTGTCTTGGTCAAGAACCCAGTTCTTCATCCTTCTTCGAAGAACTCAGCCAAGCTTCATGATTTTATTCCTAAAGTCAGAGGTCAAGCTCTTGGATCGATTTGAAGATAGATTTCAGATGGTGCCCAAGGAAGATGAAGAGTTGTCTGTAAATATTGCATTTATATCTTCATATTTGTATTCCTATACAAATGTTGTTGATTGTGCAATAACAGATCATCATACGAAGTCGAGTGCTCTGCACTCAGTTGTTCAAATAATTTTTATCTGAACAACCCTTAAAGTTGTCTTCTCGTATATGTTCCTCGTTGTCGTCTCCTATTGCTCTCTTTACTTAAGAATTTGTCTATGAATAATTAAGTAAAGTTTAAGGCTTGGAACGACGAGGACTGAAACTTTACATAGAGAGTCTAGGTTGATGTATTCTGTAATTTATCCTTGAATAAATTCAGAATTTCTTTCAAATGGGTTATCTTTTAATATTCAGCCTTTACTTCTCTATGAGCTTTTGTAAATTGATTAATCCTTTGAAAAACTAATCTCTCATGACTTCCTAAACCAGCATCTGGAAGAAGACCTAAGTGTGATGTTGTTCTGAACATATATTCATATACAGCCACTTAAGACTTCTCTCTAAATCTAAGCCTTACAATTTCCGCTACTCTTAAACTCTTTAAACATGCTTTTGATTTACTCGCAGTTCACCAGCAGAGTTCCTTACTCCGCTAAGAGCAAGTCTACTATTTAGTACTACCAGCAGACATGCTCGTTGTGCAAACTACTTATGCCTTTAAAACCTACACTTTATGAAAACAAGAAGAAAAGTTTTTAATAGGCATCATATGCTATTCACCCCCCTATCCTATTTGAGCATCAATGTGGACCAACAACAATATTTTCGAAAAAGCGTGGACTTTACTTTCATTTAAACACTTAGCTAAAAATCAGCCTTTCGTTAAAAGATAAAACATTTCTATTGTAAGCTAAAGTAATCAGCAGATAGCATGCTGATATCAGTGTAAGTAACCGCTTTAAAAGATACTCTATCTACTTACACTTTTTTGATTAAAATACATAAACTATATATATATATATATATATATATATATATATATATATATATATATATATATATATATATATATATATTCTTTCAAACAGTATTTTAAATAAATGTTTTTGAAAAACACTTTTGGCCACTCTCACGCATTTAATTCTTTGCCATCTAAATTTAAGCGTTAAACTGTTCAAAAGGAAACTTTTTTGTAAATTCATTAAATTGCTCAACAGTTTACCATTGCATTAAATATTCCACAATGTACCATATCTTCTATCCAACCACCATCTTTATATATATCACGCTAAAAGATATATACTCTCCTTATTTTATGGAAAAAGATATCTAACCACTCTATCTATGAATTTATGATCTTATGATAGGTGATATCTTCCATATCAGAAATCCTCTTCAAGATCTTCGAGCTTTGAAAGATAGACTTCATCATCACACCTCAAGATCATTCCTGCTCTTTCAAACGGCTACTTTCAAAGATCTTTATATAAAGCAGTTTGGAGCAAGGATTCAAGAGATAGAGAACTGGGTACAAACATTTCAATTATCCCTTCAAGCTGCTCCTTCCTTGAAATATTCCAGTTCTCATGATAGAAGATATAAGAGAACAAATGATAGAAGGATTAAAGAAATCATCCATCAATCAAATGATATTCCTTCTTTGATTTGCTTCAATCCAGGGCTAGACACACATCTGATTCCTTCAAGCAATTATTCCCTTGATGTGTTCCAGTCAAACAATTACTAGATGTTCTTTCACCTCTTATTCCTTTCTAGTTATTATTTAGACAACCATTGTATTCTTCCCTACTTCTTCCTAATCTTAAAAGAATAATTGATTGTTGCACGAGTATGAATGTTTTTCAATCATACTCCTCAAACACTGGTTTTTGTTGTACACATGTCTATTAGTGATCACATAGAATTTCAATATATCTAGTGCACTTCAAAATCAAAGTTTGACCAACTTGGTAGTGGACGTAGCAGTTTCAACACTGTGAACCACTCCAAATACTCTGTTCTTTTATCTATTGTTTTTAATGTTCATACACTTAAGCAACTTCTATCTACTTAAGTGTTTAATAGTTACAATCATGAATAATTTACATAGTTGATCTTATATATTGTACTTCAATTCAGTCCATATACTTAAGTGATCAAAAGAAAACCAAACCAAACTATTTTAAGTTCAGCAGCTGCTACCCAAATTGTTTTACGTTCAGTAGATGTTATCTGCTGATTTTGCATCAATTGCTGAAAACTTATCTTTTTTGCTGTAACTTTTAAAGGTTTTTAAAATAACCCTCAAAGTTTTTAAAAGACTATTCATCCCCCCCCCTCTAGCCATATTTTGTTGCCAACTGGACCTACATCTCCGTAGCTACTGGACACCAATATCAACACAAGGGTAGTCCTCTAGTCCTACCACCTAAACCAAGAGACAATTGCTGAGTCAATAAATACTAGACATCATGCTCAATCACCAGCATAGGTCAATAGTACCTCTTACATCATAAAATACCATGCGACTGCTAGCGAGCATTTGAACATTATGTCTTATAACATGGAATGTTGTCACTAGCTATCTGTGAGTATCAAATACTAGATAGCCGAAGAGCAGGTCAATGACTCTACTACACACAATACACCAACTTGCTTCCAATGACAATCTATATCATCCATAAACTTTATATTTTAGTTCATGACTATCCAGTACCCAATTGGCGTACATATGATGATAAGAGCATGTTCTCGATCCCGCTATTTATAACTATGTCAAACAATACCTACGAGCACACTTTAACTCTTTATATAAGTCTCATAACATACCCACGATTAACCTCATCTAGGCTAATCACTCTCCACCAATACTACACTCAAGCTTACAAGTCATGGGTTTCAAATCAATCATAAGAAGAGACCATAAATGTCTATTACCCAACAGAGTATCATGAACAATTTACAAGTACTTGATCCACACAATATTGTCCCATAGCTGACTTGCATTTACAATATCTCGTAACAGTTCAACATTAAAACCTAGCCACTTCTCTTTAAACGTAGGAATCAATTACTTAATTCAGATAACTTAGTTATCTTAAATACTGACTCTGATGAGTCACAAACCCAAATGCTATTTACTATTAAATAGTTGTAATATTCATCCATGACATATAGTTATTTATACTTATGACTAGTACAAATCTACCTATCATTTAGTACAAGCAAACAAACATCCATTAATTGTTACAATCTCACGTAACTAAAATTCAAATACTATTTTCATATCTTATAGCATATATTTTAACGTCAATTAACTCACTGCTATTTATTCTCAAAACTTAATAAGTTTAGCATATGAATAATATTATTTAAATTACTTTAATTTCCTACAGGAACTAAACTTTTCAGTTGACTTAACTATTAGTCAACTCCAATTTGACTCCGCAAGGTCAATTGCAATATCACAACAATATTCGTAACACGTAGGGACTAATATATTATTCTCTCATTCAATACTTTACTGTCATACAAATTAACCATGTATGGTCAATTATAATACTATAACATTTTTGGACCATGACCGCTAATTATTTATTAGCCCATAAACATCAAATAATTAACAATGTCTTATTATTGAATCGTGATTTCTATAAGGGTATAATCATCCCCTAAATAAATTACAAACCTCATACGAGTTAGTTACACTACTTCGTATACTTTATTTCACCCAACTTGACCCCATAGAGTCAATTGTTCAACGAATCAAATTCTGGAGTGGTAATAATTACAACTCCATAATTTCTAGGTCATAAATGTCATTTTGTAGTATCACATATTTCATTCTTATCGGCTATTTTGTCGATTAAACGAAGCAATTATTTATTATGAACACGGATACCAATTATAAGCTCAAAACATTTAACAAGTATTATATTTTCTACCAGTTAACTAATATAATCCCACAAATACATCCTATGTAGCACATATTATTGCATACACAATGAAACAAGGGGATTAGTAACATACAGTTTGGCGGAATTTCTACCGATTAAACACTATTTTCACCTCCAATAATAGTCCACGGCACGAACCCGTAACTTGTACCTAATATTTTTGGTCATATCCCGTCCAAAGTAGCAGAACCCATTAATTACTCTTTCGGCAAGGTGAACAACATAAAGAGATGGAGGCTTAGTCCCCAAGGATTTCTTGCATAAGGATAATTAATTATATACACAACATGGCCTCACCCAAATTCCATTTCACATATAACTATCAAGAAGAAAGGTTTTCCTCCCTCTCCCACTAGTCTCGGCCAAGAAAACGAAAATGATAAGGAAAAATGCTTTTTTAGACAACGTACTATATGCTAGTGACACAGTTGACCACGTAGTTTGTATAAGACAAATTTAACTTAATGTACTAAAATTTGAAACAAAATGTATGAAACAGACAAACAATAAATACAAAATGTGACAAAATTCGTTAAGGTGTCGTCTAACTTCGTTAACAAGTCGCTAACGTGGCTATAAAGAGTTGGATTTGTTGGAGAGTAGATATCTTGGACCCTTTGTGCGTTTTTAACATTTTAGGACATATATAAGGGATTTTGGAGGGAAATTGTGTCAACCGTAAACTAGAAAGTCAAAGAACGATGGAGAGAAAAACACTGAGGTCGAGGGTTTGTTCGCGCGAGGGTTGTCAGATACTTTGTTGGAGGGTGTGTTCGAGGGTTTGTTCTTCTTGGGTTTGTGGAAAACATCGATTTTGGAGAAGCTCGAATCTAGCAAAAAGCCAAGCTGGGTGTGTCTGCTTGGGTTCGTTGTTCAGCAAAAAATCAGGTATGTATATATTATTTTGCAAAATTTGTACACTTTCTACTGGAAATTGTCTATGTATACATGTTGTGTGGTCCACTAAGAAGGCTTGTGTCCCCCATTTGGAAATAAAATGATTAGGGCTTCAATAAAGAATTTATTTAAAATTTAGGGCTTTATGACTCTTTTGATTTCTATATATAATTAATATTTAATGATGTTGATTTGGTATAAAAAAATTGTTAATTTATCATGGTGAACTGTGCTAAGTTGGTAACCCCACATCTGTTTATTGTGTATTGCATATATGTCAATTTTTGTCTTGAATTTTCTGAACAAAATGGTCCCCCATGTTTATTTTAACTCATAGCTTTGGATTGTTGCTATAATAGTTTGATAAAAAATGATTTTGGCTTTTTATGGAGAAAATGATTGAAAATAAGAGGAAAAATGATGCTACTTCCTCAATTGTTGACCGACCAAATCATGCACCACCAATTGTTGAACCAGCAGATGATGCACCACCAATTGTTGACCACCAGATCATGCACCACCAAATGTTGAACCAACTAGGTTAACCACTCCAATTACTACTCATCCTATGACAACAATAATCAATGATGATTTTATGGAGCAGATTTGGAATTTTGGTGGTGAGGTGGATAAAAGTGGGTACAATAGTGAGTATGTGGACTCCAGTGATTATGATTCTCCCTACTTTGATAGTGACAATGACATGGATAATCTGAAGGATAACTTGACCCACTATCCAACCTTTGACCCTACAACCAAATGAGACCACATGTCCCCTGTAAATGGGATGAGGTTTGCTAATATTGAAACATAAATGTTTAGAATTATTTAAACCCATTAATTAGACATTAGAACATAAAACATCAAGTACAAATTAGCTAGGACTCATATAAACTCACCTTCTAAATTAAGATCACTCTAATAGATATATCTAAGTGAAGTTCAATAGGTTGAGTTAATTATAGTCTTGCATGATTAGAACATTCATTAATTGTTAACTAAAATCAATTTGATTAGATTTTAGCAAATCTAAAGTTCTTCTTGCTGAAGTTCAGCAGGTAGACCTACAACTAATGTTTTGTCACTTTAAGCAAAATAAAATAAACTTGGACTAAGGTAAGCAACTTTCACAAGTCTTATTCATCTATCTGTCTGTAACTTAGTTATTGGTAGCTAACTAGCTGCTGATCCCATTACTTAACAACTTTAGTTTTCTATAAATAGTTTCTTACACCTACTGTCAACTAAGACTCGGTTTTCAGTTGATATGCTTTCCTATACCTAAATCTCTATCTGCTGAAAACTATATTATGATGAAACAATGCGCTTCAATTTAAATACGAAATCAATGCTTTCAAGATTTTCTAAAACTTTTTTTCCAAAAACACGTGGACTTTACCTTTAGTTTAAACACTTAGCTAAATATCAGCCTCTCGTTAAAAGCTAAATACATCTGCTAAAGCTAAAAAGATCAACATCTGACATCTGCTCATAATCAATCTCCGCGTTAAAGATACATTATCTACTTACACTTTTTGATTAAAATACCTAAATGATATATATATATATATATATATATATATATATATATATATATATATATATATATATTCTTTCAAAAAGTATTTTAAACAAACATTCTTTGAAAAACACTGTTGACTACTCTAACGCATTTAATTCTTGGCCATCTAAGTTCATACGTTAAACTGTTTAAAAGGAGATTTTTTATAAAAACATTAAATCACTCAACAGTTTACCATTGCATTAAATATTCCACAATGTAGTATATCTTCTAACCAACCACTCTCTTTAAATATATCATGCTAGAGATATATACTCTCCTCATTTCATGGAAGAAGATATCTAACCACTCTATCCTTGAATTTATGATCTTATGATAGGTGATATCTTCCATATCATAAATCCTCTTCAAGATCTCTGAGCTTTGAAAGATAGACTTCATCTTCACTCTTCAAGATTATCACCGCTCTTTCAAACTGCTACTTTCAAAGAACTCTATTTAAAGTAGTTTGGAGCAAGGATTCAGGAAGAAGATAGAGAATTGGGTACAAATATTTCACTTATCTCTTCAAGCTACTCCTTCCTTGAAATGTTCCAATCCTCATGATAGAAGACATAAGAGAAGAGAGGTTAGAAGGATTGAAGAAATCATTCACCACTCAAATGATATTCTTTATTTGATTTGCTTCAATCCAGGGCTAGACACACATCTGATTCCTTCAGGCAATTCTTCCCTTGATGTGTTTCAGTCCTCAAACAATTACTAGATGCTCTTTCACCTTTCATTCCTTTCTAGTTCTTATGTAGACAATCATTGTATTCTTGTTTACTTCTTCCTAATCTTAAAAGAATACTTGATTGTTGCACGAGTATGATTGTTGCTCAATCATACTCCTTAAACACTGGTTTTTGTTGTATACAGATCCGTTAGTGATCACTTAGAATTTCAATATATTTAGTGCACTTCAAAATCCAAGTTTGACCAACTTGGTAGTGGATGTATAATTTTTAACACTGTGAACCACTTCCAAAATACTTTGTTCTTCTATCTATTGTTTTTATTGTTTATACACTTAAGCAACTTCTATCTACTTAAGTGTTTAACGGTTACATTCTGAATTATTTACACATTTGATCTTATACATATTGTTATTCAATTCAGTCCATATACTTAAGTGATCAAAAGAAAACCAAACTATTTTTAAGATTCAGCAGCTGCTACCCAAACTGTTTCACGTTCAGCAGATGTGATAATTTTACAATCAGCTGCTGAAATCTTCTATTTTCCACTGCATCTTTTAAAGGTGTTCAAAACAACCCTCAAAGTTTTTAAAATACTATTCACCCCCCCTCTAGCATTATTTCGTTGCCAATTGGACTTACAATTAACATTGGCCAATTAAAACACTGTGTCACCTGTTATGCAGCAAACAATGGATATTATTTAAAATTTGTCAAACTTCAGAAGAAGGCTGCTCTAGTTGGATTTAGGCACCCTCAATGTCATTGGAGGTTGTATACTAGCATGATGCAAAAGGAACAATCAATTCAAGTCAAATCTTTGAGAGATGCACATAAGTGTGTGAGAAAGTTCAAGTTGAAAATTTATGGGCCAGCTTGGGTAGCTAAAATGTGTGCTAATGAGATAAAGAATAATCCTATGTGGAAACTGATTGATATGAAAGCTTACATTCTGAAAGTGTATAAGGTGGAATTGAATGAGGTGAAGGAAGCTTCGAAAGAACATTATAGTAAGTTGTTTGATTATGAATATAAGCTAAAAAGAAGTAACCCTAGGAGCACAGTTGTTTTGGAAACTAAAAGGTCTTTGTCTACAAATGAATTGATTTTTGATAGGTTTTAGTATGTTGAAAGACATTAGGGTGGTTGTGATGGGTAGGTTGGTTGACAAAGCCAAAATGTTTATGACTCTTGATGATAATATTTTTCCCAGAATAAGGAAGAAGTTGGAGGTTTTAAAAGATAGAAATAGGGATTGGAGTATTGACCATAATGTCAACAACAATTTGAGGTAAAGAAAGGAGTAAAGAGATATTCGGTTGACTTGAAGGAGAGGGTATGCAGCTATAGACTTTGGCAGTTATCAGGGATTCCTTGCAGTCATGCAATATGTGCAGTTTATTTCATTGGGGATGACCTAGATAACAACATTAGTAAGTGGTTTTGGAGAGACCATACTAAGAAGGCTTATGACTTTCCTTTGAAACCTTTGAATGGAGTTAATCAATGGGTGAAGTTTTCAAATGAGAAACGATTGCCTCCAATTGTGAAAAGAATGCCAGGGAGACCAAAGTACAATAAAAGAAGGGAAGATATGGAAAAATTCAAAACCAGTATCAAATAATCACGAAAAATCTAGACCGTCTAACATTTTGAGAAGCAAAATCATCAATAAAATCTTCAAATCAAATTATGAAATTGATAATATTTATTTTGTTTTTTATTCCTATTGTGATTAGATAGGTCACATAAATACGCTCAAGCTGTCAAATAGAAACTGAGAGAGAGAGATTAACCAATACAATTCCAACGTTAAAAATACGAGAGATTTATGGAGAAAAGGAACAGAAGAATTCCTTTGTTAAGGAACTCTTCATATTTCTTTTTGTTTTTTTTCCTTTTTGCTAAAGTTTTTCCTCTTTATAATAGACCTAAATAAGTTAAGTCTAATCTTTAATTGGTTCTACACGTGCTACGAAGAGAAAGGATTGCAGATGTTTAAAAGCGGCAAAAATGTTCAAGCTTCAAAAGTCATTCAGATCTTTATGAAGCCTGACATCTCAGATGCTGCAAAATCTTCTCTCTCTACACTTGGGTTGGAAAGTCAAAAGAATCTACTTTATTGGACAAACCACCCATCAGTACACTATGTTTTAGACTTACTTTTTAGAGACACATCAATTCAGTCTGACGGGCAACATTCAAGGATCTGCAGAACAAGGTCTTTACCTAACAGTTAGAGATCCATCAAACAACATCTTTATCCAACAGTCTTCAACGACAACACTATTCAAAACGGATAGAAAATCTATCAACATATCTCAACGATCAAAAAGATCCCTAACTATAAAAGAAATCCTTTTTTCTCTTCTTCATACATCAACGATGATTATGTATCGTTCAACAACAACAAATGCATAAGTGGGTGAATCACATATAAAGTTGACCTATTCGACAAAACTGTGAGATCTACAAAGGAAATCGTCTTCAATAACGATTCTCTTAGATCCCCACAAAAGATTAAAGTGAAAGAAGCCAAACCTTAGCAACACACTTTTTGTGGATTGCTAATAAGAAATAGGAAAAGGAAAAGAGATAGATTAGAAATATCTCAATACAGAGATCAGTGTCTTGATAAAAAACTTGCTTCTTGATTTAAGTTCTTCAACCTTCTTCAAAGATCTTAGTCTCTAATAGAGCTTTAGGACTTTATTCCTAAGTTAGAGGCCAAGCACTTAAGATCAATTTGAAGATAGATTTTGGATTTTTCCCTAGGAAGATGAACAGCTGTCTATATGCATTGCATTCATATCTTCATATTTGTATTCCATTACAAATGATGTTGATTATGCAATCATCGATCATCATAGAAGTCGAGTGCTCAGCACTCAGTTGTTCAGATATCTCTTATCTGAACGACCCTAAAAATTGTCTTCATATACCTGTTCCTTGTTGTCATCTCCTACTGTTATCTTTACTTAAGAACTCCTTCTATGGATAATTAAGTAATGATTAAAGTTTGGAACCATGAGGGTAGATAATGTACATAGAGAGTCTAGGTTGATGTAATCTGTAAGTTTCTCTATGAGCTTTTATAAACTGATTTACCTTTTAAAAAGCTATTCTCTCATGACTTCATAAACCTGCATTTGGAAGAAGATTAAGTGTGTTGTTGTTCCGAACATATATTCGCGTACAGCCACTTAAGACTTCTTCAATAAATCCAAGCCTTACAATTTCTTGCTGCTAAAACTCTTTAACCAGGCTTTTGATTTACTAGCAGTTCACTAGCAGAGTTCATTACTCTACTTAGAGCAAGTCTGTCGTTCCATGTTACTAGCAGACATGCTCGCTATGCCGATTGCTTGTGCCTTTAAAACTTGCTCTTTATGAATATAAAAAGAAAAGTTTTAAACCGGCAACATAAGCTGATATGATTCCTATATGGAGGAATCAAAAGCACCCTTAATTGATGGATCACACCTACCCAATGCTACGATCCGTTATTGAACGTGGTAGCGATCCATTACGCGAACACGAACCTTGGTATAATGAAGAACGCCACAATAGGGATGAATATCCTATTGATAAGTTCGGTTTCGATAGCCTCTCATAATCACAAGTTCAATGAAGAACAAGGAGGTTTTGAAAAACACTCAAAAACTATATTAATCAATAATCAAAAGTTGGCCACAACCATTGGGTTGTGAATCCTGTAAAAGGAAAGGTCTAAGTGGAATGTACTTAGAATCAATTTAGGAAACTAAATAAAATCAACTTAGGAAGTAGGGTAAGTACAATCTAAAGAAACATGGAAAATCTACAAATCCGTATACAAAATTGCATTTTGGCCCCTTCTCTTTAGGCGTTAAAAGCTTTCATCAGGACATTAACGAACATTTGAGAAGTCATCTTCCATGAAATCTAAGGCTGCATGTTTGAATTTGTAGAGTAGCCATTGTAATAACTGAATCTCCAGAATTAAGTTTGCATAGAACTAATCTTCCAATCATACTCTATGTCCAAGCCAACCCGAACCTTGATCTACATGCTTCCAATGACAATCTTGGTTCTAGAAATATCATTATTCACCCCCTAGCCTATTTGAGCATCATTCCATAAAATTGCTTTCTTGATCAAAAGCAATACATCAAATGGATGTATATAATTCCTTTCTTCATGGGGATTTGGATGAAGAGGTATACATGAAAGTCCCTCTAGGTTTCTCGTGTCCAAGCTAAAAATCTTTATATGGTCTTCACAAGAAACTAACCACAACCTTGAAGAATTATGGTTTTTCTCAATCACACTAGGATTACTCATTGTTCACTTTTGCTCGCAGGACGATTCAGCTCACAGTTCTAATTTACGTTGATGATTTGATTATTGTCGAAACGAGTTGGGAGCTTTGGCCGAATTTAAATCATATCTGAGTACGTGCTTTCATATGAAATATTTAGGGGTCTTGAAATATGGGGCTAGAAGTGGCAAGGAATCCTGAGGGCATACTTCTATGTCAACGAAACTATGCTTTTGACATTATTTCGGAGATAGGACTATTGGGAGCGAAACCAGCAAAGCTTCCAATCGAGCAAAATCATAAGTTAGCTCTTGCGACAGGTGAAGTTGATGACCCGGTAAAATACAGAAGACTCATGGGGCTCCTCTTCTATTTGTCCGTAACATGACCATATCTAGCCTACTCGGTTCACGTATTGTCTCAGTTTATGCAACAACCACGGGTGGAGCATTGGGAATCTGCATTTTGGGTGGTTCATTATTTAAAAGGTAAACCAGGACTTGGGGTTTTCCTTCAATCAAACAACAAGTTGAAATTATTGGGATGGTATGATTCGGATTGGGTAAGTTGCCTTTGACGCGTCGGTCTCTAATAGGCTGGATCGTGCATCTTGGTGTGTCTCCTATCTCATAGAGAACCAAGAAGTAACACACGGTATCTCGGTCATCGGCTGAAGCAGAATATCGATCTATGGCGGCACTTACGCGTGAATTGAAATGGTTGAAGTGTCTTCTCGAAGACTTAAGTGTGCAACAAGATGAAGCAATGTGCATTTCTTGTGACAACCAGTCTGTAATTTATATTGCTAAAAACCCAGTTTTTCATGAACGCACGAAACACATTGAAGTAGACTGTCATTTCATTCGTGATGCAATAACGGAAGGGCTCGTAGTGCCATCCTACGTCTCTACACAGGAACAATTGGCGGACATCTTCACAAAGGCGCTAGAAAAAGCAAAGTTTGGGTATCTTCTTCGCAAGTTGGGTGTTCGAGATCTTCACGCTCCAACTTGAGGGGGATGTTTAGTAATGGATGCAAGCATGCACTGTTAAGGAACGCATGCAATGCATGGGCATTGGGTTGGTATTGTTAGTTTAGTATTATGCGTGGGGTTTGTTTTGTAATATTGGGTTTGATAGTTTAATATGGAAGGGTGGTAGATATTAGTTTCCTGGTGACGGTAAGTTTCCTCTTACCTTAATGGTATTGGTCTCTTACTTTGATAGTTGGGGTCACATTAGGAGATCTTCTTGTATTTATAAACCGTGAGTATCAATGAGAACGACAACAATTACTGACTCTAAATTTATCACACACAGTACCAACACACAACATTACTGCTGATTTGTTTCAAAATAAGTTTCCTTCTCACAATTGATAATAATAATGCTTATAATTTACTTTTTCAATCTTTTTAAAAACATAAATGATACAATTATATATTTTGAAATGTCCCCCCGTAAAGAAGTAAATTCCACGAGGTCTCTTCATGCCGCATTGAATCCAAGACTAATTTCTGCTCGCATCACAGTACTAAGCACGTTGTTAGCCCAAAATTTTTTTATAGCAGTGAGTGAGAGTACGTATATCGAAATCGTTCTAAATAGATTGTCTCAACCAGAACTCATTGATAGTCAAACATTTGGTTTGACATTATTATCTTTCTACTTTTTCGCTCATTAAAAAAATGAATGTTTGAATTGAGAAATAAATTTAGTACCCCATCCGTTGCTAATAATTGTTGTTCTTTCTTTTTTTGTTCATTCAAAAATAATTGTCATTTTTCAAAACTTTCATTTTAAGGAAAATACTTTTACCACTTTACCTTTATTTTTTCTATGTAGTTTAATTTAATTATAGTCATATGCTCAAGGACATTAAAGGCAACCGCATATTATAATAATATAAGTTCACACAAAATTCATATCCAATTCATACAATAATAACTACTTAGCCAAAATTAAGTTCTACTAAATGTTCGAGCTCCATACATATTTAAAATTGTTCTTTCATTAACTTTTCTCTCATGGAATTAAGATACTTATTTACATAAAAAAAAATATGCATGGATAAAATTCAATGTAGGTTTCATTTGTCATCAACCTAAATTTTAATTTTCTATAAGTACAACACATACAAATTCAAAAATACAAAATCAGTATAAAATAATTACCGAAAAATCTAGACCGTCTAGCATTTTGAAAAGCAAAATCATCAATAAAATCTTCAAATCAAATTGTGAAATTGATAATATTTTTTTTGTTTTTTATTCCTATTGTGATTAGAGAGGTCACATAAATAAGCTCAAGCTGTCAAATAGAAACGAAAAGAGAGAGAGATTAGCAGTTACAATTCTGACGTTAAGAATGAGAGAGAGTTATGGAGAAAAGGAACTGGATAATTCCTATATTGAAGAACTCTTCATATTTTTATTTATTTTTCCTTTTTGCAAAAGTTTTTCCTCTTTATAATAGACCTAAATAAGTTAAGTCTAATCTTTGAGTCATTTTTTTGTAACAATAAAAATAGGGGTCCATATTAAATTAGTATTACTAATATGAAGCCTATTTTGTTTTATAAACGTGGCCTTTTTCCCCTCATAAAATTGAAAAGAAGTCCAAAAAATCATATTGGTATATACAAATATTATATATATATATATATATATATATATATATATATATATATATATATATATATATATATTTGGACCGACCATGCTCTTACATGCGTATCTATAGGAAGTACATAATATCTTAATATTTTATAATAAATCTATTTTTTTAATCTGTGTATCGAGTTAAACAAACCAATATTTTGGAGAAGAAAGAGAAATGTTTATAGTTTTTCAGAAATAAAAATAGTTACCAAGCACATCTCTATTTCTAATATCACTAAAATTAGAAATATAAACAAAAATATACAAGCTCGTAGTTTTCGCCAAGAATCTTGGGGCTCTAACCGCATAATTGTTGAAGAATGAAGTTGCAAGTCGTGACTCATAGGTAGTAGGTTGGATAAGGGATCCCACATTCCCACTAGAGTCGTAGTGAAAGTAAGTTTCATAAGGCAATTGTCTTGGGAGACATTCAGGCCGGTCACTGCTGAATATTTTTTAACCAATTTACACTCTTTTTTTTTTCATAAATCGTAAAAAGGCACGCCATCATCATTATACACAAAATAAGACACTTTCATGCATTGCAATATAATGCATCGTGATGCATAAATTGTCGCTTTTCAGTTACGAAAAAAAAATATAGGTATAAAGCAGTTGAAAACTTTGAGAGTAGGGTAGCCCATAATTTTTTAGGAATAATTGCAGGTCGCCACTCTTTTTGGAAATTGTAACCGCTCCACTACCCTATTTTTTTATTCAACAGCATAAGTCTATTTTTATTATTTTTTTCCTAAAATGTCCCTCCTTCTCCGGTCCTCTTCTACTCCTTGCATGTAGCGTGATCATCATATTGTATACGTCATTTCGCGCACAATAATTCTTCTGATTCTTCATCCAGAAAAATACTTGATAACAATGCTCAATAGAGTCCATATGACATGATTCCTAAACTAGACATAATATAACATTAAGTACTTGACATTTTCTTATATTGAATGGGTTACCCTTGTTTAAGTGATTGATAAACAAAAACCATGTACTGCAATCAACAAAAGAAATCAACGAATACAAAACGACACGGAGGGAGGATATGAACAACGACACCAATGTTAACAATGAGAGTATCTTCCATGGGAATTACAGTTTTGAAGAAGAAGAGCACCTTGCGATGCCTAAATTGTGGGCGTTGTTGCAACCTACGAGTCCCTTTTCATTATTTAGGAACTTACGACGCCCAATTTTCTGCACGTATCGCTTGCGACGCCCAATTTTTTACATCGTACCGTTTGAAATGCCCAATTTTTCTGCATCATACCTCATGTGATGCCGTATTTTCTGCATCTTTCTCGTTGAATCGTAACTGGGCTTAAGGTCGGAATTTGATGGTTTTAGGTAGTGCTTCTTGGAATCGATGGTTGGGGAGGTGGGTTTGTCGTTTTTTATAGAGGAATGAGTATATTGTTGGGTGTTTTGATGAATAGACATGAAGAGCAACTTTGATATTGATTTAAAATGGACGAAAAAGAAAAAAATGATTATTGTGTATTATTCAAAGTGAGGAGATGAGAGAGGGAATCAAAAAATTGAATGAGATGAGAGAGAGTTATATGGGAAATGATGGGTTTGGGGGGATTCAAAGTGAGGTGGTGGGGAGTGGGAAGGGGCATGGGAATATTAATGAGGAGATGAGAGAGAAAAGTACAAAGATAGAGAAAGACATTAATGAGGAGAGAGAAACATTACATTTCTATCATTTAAAGTACATTTTGCATTATGTAAAGACAAACGATGCCCGAATTTTGAGCGACACCTAATTTTTTTTCTTTGCACAGCCTCATTTTTTTCCTTATGATGCCCAAATTTTGGCCAGTGGCTTTTGTATTGCGATCCCCAAGAATTTGAGCGACACCAATTTTTTCCTTGTGATGCCCAAATTTTGGGCAGTGACTTTTGCATAGTGACACCCAAAATTTTGAGCGACACACAAATTTGAACTGTGACTTTTTCCGCGCCTTTCATTCATTAAAAGTATCTTCATCATTTTCCCTCCAAAAATGTACTTTAGTGGTTTAAAACAAATATATGAGATTTTTCTGGTTATAATTTCATCACATGGGACCACCCCGAATTTCCCCCTTTTTAATTGTCTTTGTTTATGGACCTAGAGAAATGAATCACCGACCCAAGTAGGGGCAGGTCTCATGTAAGACCGTCTTACGGATCTTCTCACAGCTTAATCCGCCAACACACGATGAGTCAGGTAAAGAAAATGAAAATTCGTCTTACAAAAAATATTCGTAAAACCGTATTACCCAAGTTTTTACCTCCGAGAAGACATGTCGGCCATCATGACTACAATTGAAATAAAACAAAGGTTAAAATTTTTTATACCGTCCTCGTAGAATCTCTTTACTCAAGTGGTCTTTGGATCATGAGTGTATCAATCATATTTTTTGTCTTCATTTTTTTAAAATATTTTTGTCTTCATTTTTTTTTATATTTTTGTCAGCCACGTCTCATAATTAAACAATCATTTATATAAAATAAAATCTACACTGCTCATAATATTGAAAAGTTAATCCTGCAACAAAAGTGTAGTCACAAAAACTCAATGAACAAGCCTACTACAGTAGGAAACCTCTAGCAAATTTCTCAGAAACGTGTACGTATATGTAGCTTTCAGCCTATCACAATTACCTCTCATGTCTTAATATGGACGTGTATATTCATTGGCCGACCTACTTTAGCAAAGACTTTCCAAGTCTTCACTCTGTTTTGGTTCGCCACTTTGTCAACCCTCCTCCCTCCCCCATCCCACGGAGAGTGGGCCTGCTACGGCTTCAATCCAAAAATATGTCGAATTTATGTGAACGAAACTAGTAGTGGAAGTGTGGAACAACTAAAAAATTACTAAATAAACACTATTTGCTCAAAATTGTTAATTTGTAGGGCTAATAGCCTTAATAGTCCCTAGAATTTAATATTTTTCACATTTAATCCTTTCAAAAAAGGTTTGTCTCACGTACGGTACAAAGTTTGTCAAAAATTTACGATTTAAGTTCTTTATATGGATGTTGTAACAAAAATGTATATTAACTCGTCACGTGGCTTGTACATGCCATAAGTTACGGGTACAAGTGTAACCATCTTCCTATTTAAGGGTATTAAGGTAATTTGGATGATTAGATATCAATGGGTTGAAAAATATGGTGGGTTTTCCAAAACATTTGGGGAAGAAAACCTTATGGTCATTTTTTATACTTTAGGGACTCAATTGTAAATTTTGATATAAATTAAGTTTGAGAAAATTTCATTGGGATAATTTCACTTTTGGTACCTCAAATATAACTTAATTTAACATTTGATACCCCTGTTACCTTGCTCATCAAAGTTCATCACAGACGTTCGTGATTTTCATCACTTTTGGTACTTTCCATTACTTGACTATCAAAGTCTAACGGCTAACATACTATCCCAAGTTAGCAACTGACTAATCTTGGCAACAGGGATACCAAATGTGAAATTGGGTTATATTTGATGTACTAAAAGTGAAATTATCCCAAAGGCTAGTCGGTTTCGAACCTGCTATAGCAGGTTACGTGTTAGTATTTCTCGGGAAATAGATGGAAAGGATGAAAACTGATTAAAATGAGTAATGTTGCCGATGAACATTGATGACATCGGTATCAGGGGTACGAAATGTGAAATTGGGTTATACTTGGGGTACCAAAAATGAAATTATCTCAGATTTCATTTTATTCCTTACTAAATGCACGTTGGAGGTACATGAACAATTTAACGATATTTCTCTAATGACATTTATGAAAAGAACTACGACTAAAATTTCATAATCTAAGGACCCATTTCTTTACAAAAAATTGCTAAGGACTAATGGTAAGAATTACCACCTCACCACCTTTATTTAAGTCGAATTTCAAAGCCCACCACTTTGGTTTGGTTAATTGTCTGAAACAACCAAATCAGTTCTGATAGACATGACGAAAATACCTCTCCTAAAACTAGAATGCTTTACTTGTTTGATTGATTAAGACTTGATGATGATAAGACAAAAATCCGCTTGGATGTGATCGAAAGAACGCCCTACCCTCATTGTACTATTGAAAAGAGTATGTATACTGTAGAACTTTCTTACAGATCTTAATTAGTAAGATTGAACATCACCCTCTCACAGCTCAGCCCACCAACACACAGCAACGAAATCCATCTTATATAAAATATTCGTAAGACGATATTTCCTACGTTTTTTTCTTATTGAAATACCCTTTCATTGGAGAAAACAAAAAATAAAATTAAAAAAAATCACTCTTTCTCTCTTACACAAACACACATGGGTAAGACCGTCTTACATATATTTATTCATAAGACGGAGCTCACTTTCTCACAGATGTTTACAAAAAATATTCGTTAGATTGTTTTACCCAAGTTTTTGGCGACACACATTTGTAGGTAGAGTGACGCTATTCCGACCTGTACCCCTTAAAAATGTTAGCTTCCTATCTTACACTTACTTCTTATAACCATACCCCCTCTTCCCTCCTTCCATCTCTCTTTGTGTAACATTCCCCCTCCCCCTCTTCTTCCAACCCAACACCACCCCCCATTGCTTCACTCCATCTCCCCTCTTCCTTATTCCCTCTCACTATTTTTCCTCATCCCCCTATTGCATCCCTTCTCTCTCCCTCCCTCCCCATCTCTCACTATTATTCCTCCTTCTACCCCTTCTCCTATAACAAAAAAAAAAAGATTTCGAAAATAACAAAAAAATAATGATTTTCCAATATTCCCCAAAATCACACGGGTAAATAAAAAAATATATTGATTTTGAATGTTCGGCTCTGGTTAGCCGAACAACATTGTGTTGTTCGACTAACCCACGCCGAACATTACCGAAAAAAAATTTGAATTTTTTTCTTGTTCGATCATTGGCCGACACTATGTTTTTTCCCACGGTAATGTTCGGTGTGAGCGAGTCGAACAACACAATGTTGTTCGCCCAACCAGAGCCGAACATTCAAAATCAATTTTTTTTTGTTATTTACCAGTGTGATTTTGGGAAGATTGAGAAATCATTTTTGTTGTTGTTATTTTTGAAATCATTTTTTTTGCTAAAGGAGGAGGGGTAGGAAGGAGCAATAAAAGTGAGAGATGGGGAAGGAGGGAGAGAGAAGGGAGGCGGTGGGAGGGAGGCAGGGGAGGGAGGAGGAGGATGAGGGCAGAATAGGGGAGGAGGGAGAAAGAAAGGGAGGCAATGGGGATGGGGAGGGAGGAAGAAGAAAGTGGAAGAACGGTAAATGAGGCAGTGGGGGGGGGGGTGCTAGGTTGGAAGAAGAATAAGGGGGAGGGGGAATGTTACACAAAGAGGGATGAAAGGAGGGAAGAGGGGGTATGGTTATAAGAAGTAAGGGTAAGATAAGAAGTTAACACTTTTATAGGGTACATTCATAGAAAGTGGGGGTTGGAATAGCGTCATTCTTGTAGGTGATAAAACAAACATTCAATCTAAATAGGGTCCGTAATCAGTAGACCAGTATTAAACTTCAGTTCTTCGTTCGCTTCCCGGAAAAATGTGTTCCATTTCACTTGCATTTCTTTTGATCTACCTTCATAACTCCTTAAAGTTGTTCTTCTAGTCATAATTCTTGTTTCAAAATTAAAACAAACTTAAAACTTTCAGTGTACGAGTATCATACTCTATATTTGCACAAACTTAAAACTTTCAAACTTGGATTCAAGTATGGACCATGCTAAAAAAGAATCCTCTTCCGTTACAAGAAAAATGACTTTTTGTAACCCTCTTTAATTGGAAGGTTCAAAAAATCGTCCCAAATACCCTTTTTTGGAAGGGAGGAGTTAGCGATGCCAAATACTTGGTATTTGGTACACTATACCTAGGGGTGGCAATTCGTACTATCGTATCGTGTTCGTGCCTCATTATCGTGTTTTCATATTATCTATCTTATTTGATCATAAATATAACAATAAATATTAATTTGAATATATTAACAATTTCGTGTCTTTCGTGTCGTGTTTCGTGTTGGGCTTATCGTGTCATTTGTCTCTGTAATTGTGTTTTATAATCGTATCGTGCTGGTCCGTGCTATCGTGTCGTGCTAGTCATTGCCACCCCTAACTATACCACTCCCCCTCCCAAATAGTAAATTTTTAGTACGGTCAAGCTATTTCTCGTCCTGAATGTTTTAAACTTTTAATGTCTCAATCAATTATACTCCCTCCGTCCCTAATTTATTGTCCTGGTTGATCCGGCGCATCGTTTAAGAAAACTTATTTGACTGGATTATTAATATTGGTTTAATATGTAGTTTCCTTTAAAGCCCATGTGTATATGACCGATAATTAAAGTAGAGTGAAAAAGTAAGGGTAAAGTGGTAAAAATGATATTCTAAAAATGTAAATTTCAAAGTGGACAATTATTTTGAGATGGACGAAAAAGGAAAGGACGACGATAATTTAAGAACGGACGGAGTATATATTTTTATAATATCGGCTACATCCCAAAAGTTTCTCACGCGCCCACAATTTTCAGTTCCCGCGGTTGTTCCCCCTCTTATTGAGATTTTTAGGACTACGTCTCTCTCTCTCACTCTCTTTCTGCAATTTTCAGTTCCGGCGGCTAAATCTCCATCGACTGCTTGGGATTAATCCCTTTGTAAGAACCTCTTTCTCTCCCTCTCGTATTCGTTCACTATTCTCCCTGTTGCGGTTGCTTGCACTATTGTGCCTTAGTTTTTAACAAACGATTAATTTCCTAAATACAGGCTCTCTGTTTTCGTTCGATCTTGTTGCTAGGGCTGTTACGGAATCCCTTTTGTGAGTAACTCTCTCTCTCTTTCGTTCTATTACTTTCTATGTCTCTCCTTCTCTCTTGAGATTCATGTATTTAGGGCTAATTAGTTAGGGTGTGGTTTGGGAACTTTTAGACAAGTTAGGAGGGTATTTCTACAAGTGGCTACAATTCAATAGTTCTAAAGTATTACATACATCGTTGGGTCCATACAGTTTTATGTTTTTGATTTTGTTATGCACAATGACCCTTAAATAATTTCCAGATTAAATATGATAGTTATGGTGGCAAAGGTTACTATATTTAAGTTCTAGGGCATATGTTAGTTTTTGGGTATTTAACTTGCTCAAATTTATGCTAGTTCTAGGGTCATATGTTGTTCACACTATCACTGATGTTTGTGGTAAATGGTTAGTTCTGCCCGCTAAACTGATTGTTATTATATAACCAATTTTATAGTGTTTTGTTCTGATTCTGTTACTTTGATGTTGCTGGAGGTTTTTGGTTTTGTGCCCTCTTATTTTCCGTCTTGTTTAGTATTTCTTGGTTGAGTATTGTTACTTGACTTGCTGAATTATCCTACTATATAATGAATCATCATCTATTCGTGTGCCTAGCCCGTCGACTTGGTTGAAAATTGTATAAGTGTAACAAGTTCAAGGCAAGAACTGGAACAACTTTGAATTAGAAAATCAAATTGTCTATGGTAGCAATGGTTTAGCACTTGGGTAGCAGGATTACTGATCAATATTTTAGGGATTCTGATCATAAAAAAGATTTTATTTTTGATGGATGGATTAAGGGTTTGGTTGTGAATCTAGTATTGATGGACACCCAAGTGTGATCATGGTATAAGAACATAGATTCAAAGACTACCAAGTTACCTGCTTTTAAAGCACACTAAATACTGAGTATCCATTTTATTGATTTCTTCATGCTTAGGAGAAAAGTTCATATTGCAACCTGTTTAGTCGACCTCGAGGTGGCTAGAGTAGGCAAAAGCTAGACGCAGAACATGGAAAGTTTATTCAAATGATTAAACTTGATAATGAGAAAATGGTGAGCATATAACGTGCACTGATGTTATCACAATCAATAAACCCAAGAGCATAAGCAACAGGATCTCACATTCTTTGGATACTCGTAAGTGTACCCCCTTTGGACAAGAACCGATTGGTGAAGCTAATCTGTAGATAGCCAAAAAGAGACATGCTTAGGTTAGTTTCTGATCCCAGAAAACAATGAATACATTCAGTAACAAAACCATGGTAAAAAACATATTGTCTCCCTGGAAACAAGCAAACTGAAACTAGATGAAATAAAATGAAAGCTAATGCACAATTTTTCTTACACTATCTAAATTCCGTATCTCCACCATTGCTCCATCTGACAGGACTCAAGGCAAGAGCCAGCACATTTCTTGCTTTATCGTATGTCTGCAATTGATGACATGAAACAAACAAAATTCAATAATCCAATCATTTTGGTTTGGTTGTTTCAATATTATAGAGCAAAGAAAGGGTTTGCTACCCACTAGTGAAAAGAACAGTAATGAAGTAAACTGCAATCTACCGAAATTTTACAGTACAAACAGAATAAAATGGCCATAGCAATTGGAACCAACAGGTGTACTGGTTGTGTGATGTGTTGGCCAGGGAGAAATTCTGGGATAATGGTAACAAGAGGCCAAAGAGCAGCAAGATACCATTGTGTGCTCTCTTTGATGAAATTCTAATGTTCCAATGCTAAAAGTGATGGTAGAGAAGATGATTGGAAAGGTGGGATGGATACATCTCCATGCTTTGCTAGGGTAAGGTGTATTAGCATGGGGATTGAAGACGCAACTCAAGCTCAGACAGACTACCTTAGTTTATGATAGCTAAGAATAATCGAGTAATATTGGCTCACGTTCTTCAGGCTAACAACAATGTTGTAGCTTAACTTGTTTAAGCCCAACCAGGGATTGTTTTAGAGACCTCAAAACCTGTTTCTTGGACTTTCATTTCCACGAAAATATATATTTCTGAAACAATTCTAAATAATTTGTTTATTATAGAGAGATATGGTGTGTATAATACACATATATACATATATACACATATACACATATATACATATATACACATATACACATATATACATATATACACATATACACATATATACATATATACACATATATACATATCACATATATACACATATATACATATCACATATATACACATATATACATATCACATATATACACATATATACATATCACATATATACATATATACATATATCACATATATACATATATATATACATATATATACATATGTGTATACATACATATATATATATATATACACACACATATATATGTGTGTGTGTATATATATAAATATATATGTATGTATGTATATATATGTAATATTAAAGAGGATAGTTGAGATAATTCTAAAGCTGATTACAGTCCATACAATGTGGGCATAATGTGTAGACCAAAGTCACATTTTAAGAGTATAAAGAAGGGAGATTGCAACTCCAGATTCTTCCACTTGAGATTCTGCTTTGATTTCATGGCAATGCCGTTGTTGCTGAGTGTTATTCCACTTACATTATTATTGAACATCATTCTGTATTTTTTTGTGCTACTTCTTTAGGAGCAGCACTGTAAGTGTAAGTACTTCAGTTTACTACTTATAAGCAACGCTACTGGACAAGTATTTGTCAGGTGTAACAAAAAAAAAAATGACCAAGACTCTTTGGTCCAAGGCCGGAAATTCTTCCCATAGAGAAGTTTCCCTGAACCAGTGGTGTTTTTTCTCTTGCACATGTAGGTGCCTAGCAATCTCTCCTTCATCTCAGTTAGTAAGGTAAATTGGACTTGTCCTACTTTACTGCTATATCTAGGTCTCCTTTTTCTTTTGATCAATTACGGGGTCAAATCCATGAGCTGGGTTTGCCCAGATGTTGGTCTCTAACAGCATATCGATCTAGGGAAGCCTGCTATCATCACTGCCACGTTAACCTCCCAGGAGTAAAAAAGAGAGAATAGAAGTGCAATTCGTTGGGATATAAGAACCTTTGCTACAATAGATGCTACTGAAGTTAGACGTACAAGACAAATAAGAAGGAATTAAATCTAGGGTCTAAGAGTTTGACAGAGCAGCTTGAGAATGTGATTAAGAATCTCTAGAATCTCTCTCCGACTCTTGTTATGCTCTCAGATCAACTCTTGGTGCTCGGGCTCTCTTCGCTGCGATTTAGCACCCCTTTTGCTCTAGGTCAATATGGTCAATATCTTTCTACAATAACTAGAGAATGCAATAGAGAAAGCTGCTTCATAATATGCATGCAGTTCATATTTCAAGACTGCTGCTCACAGTAATGAATTTTATGGTACATCTAATTTTTTTTTCAGATAGCATGCATGCTTGGCTGCACATATTTCAAGATTGCTGCTCACACTAAAAGTGTCATTTTCTTAAAATGTTGACTTTCAAACGGGGACTCTTTGCCCAAAACGGAGGGAGTACTATTTAGGTTGAAAAAGTTAGAAAAGGGACGGGGCATATTATCATCCTAGTTTTAGCGGGTGTGTTTTGGAAGTGACCTACTGGGTGACCATTAGGAATAGGGAGAGCCAAATTTGATTTGGGAAACAGGTGGACCGGCCAACCGCTTAGAGCAGGCCTGAAAGAAGTTATTTAGGGCTTGTCGGAGGTGAAGGCTCATTACCAGAGGTGTTTGAACGGAGAAGAAGAAACACACATATATCAATCATTCACGCTGGGGGGAATGGGCAAGGGCACAAGTGGGGGGACACTGATGCTAACGACATCAACCAACAACAAAAAGGATTTCGCCGACTCCGATCCTCCTCCTCAGGCCCAGCCCCCAATGTACTACTCTTACTCTCGCTATCTCTCTCTCTTACACACGCACACAAGAGAATTAGTTAGACCAAACAAAGAATAGCCCAACACCATGGGTGCGTGCGGGTTATAAATAATGATGTATTGATCGATGCTTCCTTATGTTTTTGTGTTTTTATTTACTAGTTGCTATGAAGGAGAACGTCTCGTTCAGCTCCTTAATTCACTTCACAGGTAATACTACTTGCTTAATCCCATTCTCTATGATATCCACTTCATTTCTATATATTTCACTTCTATAAACTGGTGACTTGGTGTTGGTATTACCTTCTAATAACAATAGTATTAACCTTGTAAATTTGTACACCAAATGGTATCACTTACATTTGATTGATTGAACTTTTTAAAAATTTGATCTTTTGATTTGTTGGTGATACTAATTCGGTATAAAATGATACCCAATATTTTCCCATTCATGCACTCAACTATCTCTGTCTCTCTCTCACACACTCAGACACACGTAAGAGTATGCATTTATATATGGCTCACACAAGGTACTTGAATGAACAGGAAGATAGACTCAGCTAGAACTTTGGATGCATCCTTACCTCTCAAAGTCTGGCTCAAGGTTCCTCTCTTCTTTCTTCTCCCTTCTCCCATTTCTTCTCATCAACTATCTTCAGCTTCAGCTTCAGCTTCTCACAATCCATTCTTTTTTCTTGTCTTGACCATTTAGCAACACTTCTCTATTGGGGTCAATGATGTCACACGAGTGCTCGAACGTATGGCCCCTGCTGGATGCTCTCCCCCACACTATCCCCTTCACCCCATTCATCGTAATGCAGCTCCTCCTCTCCAACTCCAGGTTGTTGTACTTATATACATCTGCTTGTCTATCATTTTCATTTGTAGACTTTACTTGGTCATTTGCAATACTCTTGCTCAATTCATCAATTTTAAACTTTGATCTACCTTTAATTCAACTCTTCATCCCATCATACTGATCAGTTCACATTCATCTACATCTATTTTTGTTGGTAAGCTCTCACTTTCCAGATGTATGTGCAAACCAGTTCTTGTTCCAGAGTAGCTCATGATTATTATCAATTAGTGATGCTCCCGTGCGTTGCACGGTTTGTACACTGGTATAAAACTATATATTCAATTAAAGTTGAAGAATATACAATTAAAAAGTTTAATATGAAAAAATAAAAAAAATTAATCAAGAGTAAAATTAAAGATAGATCACATAAATTTGAAAAAGTAATTATAAATTTATTTAGATGTATTTTCTTATTCAGAAAAGGATGATTGGATGGAATTCAACAATCTTCGTCATTCGTTAAGTCAACAATTGATAATAGACATATGCTTCTAAATGACAAAATTTGATAGAGATAATAGTTTCTGATATTTCGTACTAATGTAGTAGCTATAAAAAACGTTGGTTATTGAAAATATAAACATATAAAAATATATTTTATGTCCTCACATTCTCTTCCTTCTTCATACCTCGTTCTTCTCCTTCTTCATTTTGTGTTTGTGTTTGTGTTTGTGTGTGATTCAAAATAAATTTACTTTTGTGTTTGTGCTACTGTGCATATACTGTTTGATGAAAGGTCTAAATAGAAATTTGTTCGTTTTTAAATACCCTTTTTGAAACTCAATGCATGAATTTTGAATCACAATGTATCAATTGTAAATTGTGATGCATTGACTTAGATGTGGGATGTAGGTAAGATACATTAATTTTGAATCATATGCTGATTGTGTACATGAAAGAAGAGAGATGAAGGTTTGATACATTATGATTTAAGGTGCGATGCATAAATTAGATTATGTGATTTAAATTGATGAATTGATTAAGTGATCTGTAGCGCGTCTTCGGTTCATTAAGAGTCGTAGTCTTTTCGCTCTAAAAGTGTCATTTTTAGTTTAAAAAAGTATAAAAAACTGTAGCGGTTGAAAATTTTACATAGTGGACGGACCCGAATTTCTCCCTAAAACAAACAACAAAAAGCACTAAAAATACTCAAAATTTCACGTTACCCAAATTTATCAATTGATTCCATCCAAATTATTATTACGTTAATGAACAACAAATATTACTCCAATTATAACCAATCTGGCCCAAAAAAATCTCAAGCACTTGTTATATAGATAAAGAGCTCCTCACTCTCTAACCTAAAAACCCCACCCTCACTCACTCTAACCTATATACACATCGCCTCACTCACTCTAACCTATATACACATCGCTTCACTCTCACTCTTACTCAATTAAGTCGTCTAAAATGTCACCTTTCTTATTTTTATAGCATTAAACTTAGGAAATTCCTCCGGTGAACATGGGACAATGACTTTTCATCTCTTCAAATCCTTCGTTTCAAAAATTCATCCACCGACTTTCCCCAACCAAAATAGAATCAGATCAAACCATTTCGTAGCAAGGTGCGTTAGATTTTTTTTTATAAAGTATTCGACTTTGTATTTCAATTTTTTTAAAATCTTAAAACTTAATTTACTTAGTGAACTGGAAAAAAATGGCTTATAATAAGATCCAAGTATTTGTGCTTCTTTACCTAATTATTTTTTTAAATATGGTTTAAATAAGTCAGGACTTTTTTATATTTTCAGTATTTAACGTTATACCCGAATTTTTTATATTTTGAGTATAGAAAAAAATATAGATTTCAAATTTTTAGATTTGTATTTTGAAGATCTATTTTTTAACATTTTTATAATTAAAATACATCTATTTTAAATCACTTGTATCTAGTGTAGTTGTTCACTTCAAAATTGGCCTCTTTGTAGTCGCTAATTTATTTGTTTTTCGTCTTTACATTTCAAATTCCTTTGATTTAATTAGATTTTATTTATAAATGTTCATTATTCTGATTTGATAAAACCAAAATTGATAAATTTGTAGTCACAGTGCATATTAATAAATAAATATAAATATATATTGGTTACCAATAAATCTGTATCAGTTTGAAGATCCTTAAATTCTATTAAATTTAGCACATACACTTGAACATGAAGTTTATTAAATTATCATAATTTATTCCCTACATCTTTAATCTTAGGCATTGCATATGTTTAAGCTATTTATTGATTACAAAGGTACCCTGAGAATTTAATAATTTCGCATATATAATTGTTTTCAGTTTGTTGTAGCTCCATGATCTCTAGAAAAAGAATACATTAAGTATTATAGATTGGAAAGATACTTTTACATTATAAAATATACATTTTGCATGAAAAACCGTTGAGTTATCTAGGCTTACCCTTGGTCTGATGCCTCTAAGCAAAATGAGAGAGGGAGACATTTTATATAGATTTCTTCTATATTGGTTTGTTATCATCAGTTGTTTTTAGTAATGATGTTCAACAAACAAAATTGTAACAAATTTATAGTGATTTTATCTTTGAAAATTGCTTGAAAAGAGAAAAGCTAAGTAACTGTCTAACTCCCTTAGGCGTCCAATTATAGCCGAAAAAATTAATCTTCAATGATAATTCATGTAATTGTTTTGATAATTTATTAATTTATCATTCAATTGATAAGCGATTATTAAATTCAACAATTGAAATAAATAATTATTTATTAGCTCATTGAAATTTCAATATAGTTAAAAAATCATAACTATTTTTTATATTGTCGGATGTGAATAAGGTTGGAATAGTTTGGTATATATGTCTGTCAATTGTCTCAAGTCAAAGAAAGAATGTCAAAAGTTTTCGGATTTATTTATCTAATTAATTTTGATTACAAATTCGCTTCATTTCCCTATGCATTAATGACACATATACAATGTAGAAGTGTTGTCATTTTTGGAAAGTGTATTTTGGCGGGAACTTTCCAAAAATTGCACCTCTCCTTTTATAAATGTATAGATTAATGTAATGGTAACCCAACATAGAGGTGGTAATTATTCAGATAGGTTGAGGACAAAAGGTTCCTTGGTGTAACCTGCCCTAGATTTTAGTCATTTTACTAAGAACTTGCTGAAATTGTAACGACCCGAGCCCGAGAGCCTGGTCTGCTACGTGTAGCACACACACTGGCCCACTGAGCACGCAACACTTTGGGTCATCAGGCCCACTACAAGCTGACCTAAAAGTCCATGGATGATGTTGGTGTCCAGTAGTAGCGCATGACTATCTTATAAATCAAACACAAGTCTCACATCTATCTGATGTGGGATTGGGGTATTACAATCTCCCCCACTTAAATCCTTGACGTCCTTGTCAAGTCCGAATCGTACCCGGACGATGTAGGATTCAATAGGTGACTTGTACGGGGATCAAGAGGTGGCTCCCACCTTCTGCGGTGTAACACTTTGGCCCGCATAGTACTTTGTTCCCACATTTTCGGTCGGGTCCCGCTCTGATACCATTTGTAACGACCCGAGCCCGAGAGCCTGATCCGCTATGTGTAGCACATACACTGGCCCACTAAGCACGCAACACCTTGGGTTATCAGGCCCACCACAAACTAACCCAAAAGTCCATGGATGATGTTGGTGCGCAGTAGTAGCGCATGACTATCTTATAAATCAAACACAAGTCTCACATCTATCCAATGTGGGATTGGGGTATTACAGAAATAGTATGTTAGATTATTTCCATGACATTGTATACACATTCTGGATTTCTTTCAGTAACTAGAAATTTGGATGCTATGGCACCTCCTATATAGTTGTTCATTTTCATCAATCCTTCGGCACAAATATGAACCAAGATAGGTTTTTCTCATTTGTGGATGCAGGTCATACTTTTAGCATCAGATTGCTGTCCTCGTTCGCTTACAAGGCATCTGCCAAGTTTGGCTTCTTCAAGGAAGGTACCTCTTATCTTTGTGAAAGATAAGAAAGGAGGCTCTTTAAAGCTGGGTGAACTGGTCAAGCTGAAAACATCAATAGCCATTGGAGTCAAGGCAAGGCTACTATCTAACTTTTTTTTATAAGTAAGAGTATTATATGTTAGAAAGCATAAAAAAAGGTGACGCGTCCTTGTACACTAGGAGTATATACAGAAAACTAATCTAAGGAGAGACTATTAACAAAATCTACAAAGGAATAAGGGTGAGAAATGGAAGTATTAGCATCTTCTGAACACCAAGACTGGAGGGTTCGCAACTGAGACAAGGACCTCTCCTTGTTATAAAAAACCCTTCTATTCCTTTCAATCCAAATGGTCCAGCACACGCACAAAAGAGCGTTAAATTCCTTCTCCTTTGTTTATAAAAAGACCAACTTAGAAACAGCCCCTTCGTTGATCTAGGCATAACCCACGATGTTGGATAAATGTACTCTTGTTTGAATGGTCGTTACAATTCAATTTTGATGACTGGTCTTTTTATTCATGTAGGACAAAAAAAATGCAATCAATAAACTTATGGAGGAGATAATTGGTGGCAACGCAGTATATGGTGGTGTGGAAACCTGAAAGTTTCCAAGGCCTTGTGCTCTGGGAAATCATAAGGAAGCCAGCTTAAGCATTAGCTATCATTTCAATTATATTCATCTCAGCCAGCATTCAATGTATCCTTGTTCACTTGCTTGCACTGTTCTCGTGCGTTTTTTTAGAGGAAAGCCATTCAAGGATATGATACACTGGGATAGATGTAAATGTTATAACAGATAATCCGATCTAAGATTCCCATGCACAAAGGACTATATACATATACTTGAAATGAATCAAATGTCTTGTTTATCACTGTGTATTAGTCCAGTGATTTGTGCATTCTAATGTGGTTCCTCTATTACAACTGGCTGCACCATTTCAAAGTTTTACCATTTCAAAGTTTTATCAAGTCTTTAAGTGAACGCCATGTCTATTAGATATCTGCAAATTGCAATAAGTAGCTCTCACACACATTAGCTTGGGAGCTGATAGCCGATGAAGAGCGCTCACCTGCACCTTCAGGATTAGAACTTTCTTGGCTAAAACTCCCATTTTTGACAACCTTGCTTGATCTCTCCGTCTGTTGTTCCTAACCTTTTGCCAGCACTAGTTTGAACTGTGACAAGATTAAGAATAAAACATATCCCTAAATTATTTGTCTGCGTGACTAATCAAACAATTAGTTCATAGATGCCAAGGAAAAAGCAAAAAACAATTAAGACTACTTGTTGCCAATAGATAAAATGTGAAATCATGACAAACTAACCTGATAAATGGAGTATATAACATTTCTTCTTATCTGTGCCATCATCTCTATGAAAAGATTGTATCCTTCAAGCTTGTACTCCATAAGTGGATCTTGCTGTGCATATCCACGTAAACCTACAGCTTGCTGAACAAACTTAAGTGCTCGCACGCGAATATGGAGTTCAGAAAATAGAAATGATAAATTCATGTGCCAGCAATGACATATAAAGTATAAACCAGGATTAACAAGTTTCAGGCCACCATATCTCTCCAAATAACCCAAGTGGGAAAAGGATAGGGGTATTAGTCCAATGTGTTAGAATTTCTGTCTGAATAAAAATATATGGCTGTGGAACACCAATTTTACAATAGCTCATCCATGTGGCCGTTCATATTTCAAAACTGCTGCTCACGTTAAATGAATTTAATGGTACATCTGATTTTTTTTCGGATAGCATGCATGCTTGGCTGTACATATTTTCTTAAAAAATTGATTTTTAAACGGGAACTCTTTACCCGAAACAAACGGAAGGAGTACTATTTAGGTTGAAAAAGTTAGAAAAGGGACAGGGGCATATTATCATCCTAGTTCTAGCGGGTGTGTTTTGGAAGCGACCTAATGGGTAGGGAGAGCTAAATTTGATTTGGGAAACAGGCGGACTGGCCAGCCGCTTAGAGCAGGGCCTGAAAGAAGTTATTTAGGGCTTGTCGGAGGTGAAGGCTCATCACCAGAGTGTTTAAACGGAGAAGATGAAACGCACATATATCAATCATTCATACTGCAAGTGGGGGGGACACTGATATTAACGACATCAACCAACAACAAAAAGGATTTCGGCGACTCCGATCCTCCTCCTCAGGCTCAGCCCCCAATGTACTACTCTTACACAAGCACACAAGAGAATTAGTTAGACCAAACAAAGAATAGCCCAACACCGTGGATGCGTGCGGATTATAAATAATGACGTATTGATTGATGTTCAGTGGCGAATTCAGAGATAAACTTCGGCGGTGTCACAAATTAGTACTATTACATAATTTTTTTGGAAATTACAATTGTTCCCTATGCGTTTTCATACGTTGAAAACGTTGAATTACATTGTCATCTGTAACATTCATTAACAAGTTATTTTCAATAAAACATACAAGAGAATCATTTAAAAATTGATGGGACATTCGATTTCGTAAATCCGTCTTGACAATATTCATTGCAGAGAAGCATCTTTTTACGCTTGCTGTAGCTACTGGTAAAATCAACGCTAACTTCAAAAGTCGATACAACAACGGGTACGATAAGTATTTATTTGTTTGTACTAGCAATGCAGATAGCTCACCAAGCCCCTTCAATTGACTTAATCTGTCGTCTAATCGCACATCAATAATATATGCCTCTAGTTGATTCTGAAGAGTCATACATTCATATATAGAAAAGTCATGAGGATAAATCTGAGTCATTCTTGTCAATGCTGTAACACTAAATTAGCAAAACCTTTAATTTGACTCAAACTAGCAACACAAATAAGCAACTTAGAATTGACCTCATTGAACCGATCATTAAGCTCCAAAAGCTGTTGGTCCATAATGACATAAAAACATTCCACACGATAATGAAATTCGTTAGAAATGTTTGTTTTACGCCGAGGATTGCAAGGATTAACATAGTCATCATTTATGTTCAAGCAATCAATCTCATGCTTATTGCAAAAATGCACTGATTTTATCTAGAAGAGATTCTCATCCATTATCTCTTTCTGTTTGCAATCGTATCCTAGTTACTTTAATAAGTGTCATAATATTCAAAATATCTTCATCTTTCCTTTGCAAAGTTAATGACAAATCATTTGTGAAACCCAATATAAGCAACATCAATTGCAAATTAAAGACAAAATCAAATGATCACAAATATCTCAATAGACTAGATGCTTGAGCTCTTTTCGTTGTATCAGGAACATCACATGAAACAACTTCAAGAACTTCACGAACAGAAGAAAAAAAATTAACTAAGTTCAACAATGACTTATGATACGATCCCCAACGTGTATCGGCAACTCTCTGAAGACTTAACTCTTGATTTAATCATGTTCCTGTCTCAATTACACCACTCTTGATTCTTTCTGCCACTTTTTTTGCTTATTTCTGTCGAATCATGTCTTTACGCTTACAAGAACCTCCAACAACATTCATTAAGGTGGAAATCATGCTAAAAAAGTCTACAATAGCAACATGTTTTCTAGCCAGAGCAACAAGTGCTAATTGAAGTTGATGGGCAAAACAATGAACATAATATGCAGACGGATTTTCATTCATAATCAAAGTCTTCAACCTACTGAATTCACCTTTCATATTACTTGCCCCATCATAGCCTTGACCCCGAATTTTCATCAAACTCAAACCCAAATCAACAAACAAATTATCAATAGCAGATTTTAAAGACAAAACAGAAGTCTCCATCACATGTACTATACAAATAAATCTCTCTTTCACATTCCCACATGAGTCGACAAATCGCAAAACCACACCCATTTGTTCTTTATCAGATACATCACTAGATTCATCCACCATCAATGAAAAAAAATCATCTTTAAACTCTTCAATTATCTTTTTGACTATTTCTACAGCAAAACAATTAACAATATCCTTTTGTATGCTTGGAGCAACCATTTGACAATTTAGTTTTGGAGCTTTTTAGGAACAAGATTATGCATTTTCTCATCACGAATAGTCATATGCTTCATCATTTCAAGAAAATTCCCTCTATTCGAAGAACCTTCACTCTCATCATGACTACGAAAAGCCAACCCTTGGTGCAATAAAAATCTACAAGTTGCAATCGAATCACATAACCGAAGTTGATATTCATTTCTTTCAATGTCTAATTGTCTATGAAGACAAACTGCAATAGATTGCTCTTGTCTCATTAGATCCTCACACTTCTTTAATGACAAATTATGGGAACTATTAACTGCACCAACATGCAAATCCAACCTATCCTTTTTATTCCAAAGCAGAAAAACCTTCATTTACAAATGCCCCACCACCACCTTGATTGGTGACTTGATTACTAAAAAAATAACAACACAAGAAATATGTTTTATCTTCTTTCATGCTATACTCTAACCAATTAGCATACTGATCAAACCAATTCGGATTAAAACGGCGCAATTTAGTTCCTATCTTTTTCTGAGGGAAATTATGGCCACGGGGTTGACAAGACCCCTTTAATAGATAAGCTCTTCTAACTTGATCAGCTTGGTTTGGGTGAAATTCATGTATCTTTTTCCATTCTACAGGATCTGAAGGAATATTATTCACATCAACAAAATCTTTCCTAGTTGAAGTTATGGAAATAGACTCTTGAGTACTAGCAGATGCACCACTAGAAGCACCCAGTTCAACCCCCCCTCCTAATAAACTAGTTCCAATTTATGTCAATTTACGTTTAAAAAATCTCTCCATATTCCCTCAAAAGCAAATAGTCAAACCCTGTTAAAAAGACCAAAAGCCTTAAATTAATAGTCATTTATCATATTAATATGTTTCAAAAATTAAATTCATCATAGACTTTAATTCCCAACAATGCGACTCAGCGACTCTAACGCAACAAACAAACAAAGTCCAGCAAATTCATCAGACTTTAACCTCGGATAATCAAATTCAAAAATCAAAAGCCCTAATTTCGGATAAATAGAAACGATTCCAACAACTTTATCAATTAAACTATCAAATTAGTTAATTAACTACACAAAATGACAAAAAAAATGTTTAATGCATGGTTCCAGCAAATTCATCATAGACTTTAATGATTTTGTCAAAAGTAAAAAACCCCACAAATGACAAATCCCAATTCCCACAGGCCACATGAACAGAAGTTAGTCAAGACTCAAGTTCTGAGCGAGCAAAAGTAAAAACATTCGTGTCGGTATTCCTAATATCCTATGCAGAATTTTGTAAAAACAGAAGTTACAAAACAGAAGTTACAGAACCCAAAAAAAATTGCTTCAAAATGACAAAATGAATTCAAATTTCAAAATATTCGGTATTCCTATGCAGAATTGAAGTGAAGATTGAAGAATTTGAGAAACAGAGAAAGTAAATTACCTAGTCTGCTTTGCGCCGTGCCGCCGACTTCGGACTCGCCGTCGGTGGTCTAGACTCTGCAGTGCCGATCTGCTCGCTCCTGCGGCTTGCGTAGCTGCGTTGTGCGTTGCCCAGTCCTCTAGGACCTCTACAGCTCTACTCCTCTTTGACTCTTCCTCCACCAGCGGCAGTCACTGTAGCTAGTCCACCTTCAGGCTTCCGGCTTCAAGGCTCAAGCTCGCTGAGTCGCTTCCGCTTAGTCCGTGTCGTGAAGACTCGCAGTCTCCCTTCCAAGTTTTCTTTTCACCGCTTTGATTTTTTGGTTTGCGGTGTGCAAAGTAACCCTAGATTTGGGGAAAAAAATAGTGAGCGGTGTCACTCTGTAAAACGACGCCGTTTTACAGAGTAAAAATAATAAAAAAAAGCTGAGCGGTGCACCTGCCCCCAAGTGAACAACGTACATCCGTCTCTGCTGCTAGTCTGCTTGCCGCTTCCGTCCGTGTCGCGCAGACTCACAGTCTCCCTCCCAAGTTTTCTTTTCACCGCTTTGATTTTTTGGTTTGCGGTGTGCAAAGTAACCCTAGATTTGGGGAAAAAAATAGTGAGTGGTGTCACTGCAGTAAAACAACGCCGTTTTACAGAGTAAATTTTTTTTAAAAAGCGAGTGGTGCACCTGCCCCCCAAGTGAACAACGTACATCCGCCTCTGTTGATGTTTCCTTATGTTAGTTGCTATGAAGGAGAACGTCTCGTTCAGCTCCTTAATTCACTTCATAGGTAATATTACTTGCTTAATCCTATTCTCTATGATATCCACTTCATTTCTATATATTTCACTTCTATATACTGGTGACTTGGTGTTGGTATTACCGTCTAATAACTATAGTATTAACCTTGCTCTTATATTTATGTCTCAAATCCTTTTGGGATTAGGATTGATAAATTGCTAAAAGATTATGAGTATGTTAATCTTAATTAGTGAAGGATAATGTTTGTGAACATGACCTATATAAGGGCATGTATATGCCACATATATAGTAAGCCAAAGACGAGTTTGTGATACAAAATGGAGATAGACGACAACAATACAATTGATGTCGAAAGTCTCGAGGTCTTGGCGTTGTTAGACAAAACAATGCGTGACTATTTTAGGCTGTGAGAGGTGTGGTACTATGTCGGATTGTATTAATCCTTGTAGCCCTTGTTTTATGTAGGGTGAGTTTATTGAAAACTCTCTATTGTAATTCCTCATCGTTTATAGTGAAGTTGTTGCTTGCCTTGGAGTGAATTAAACCACGTAAAATCCTTTGTTCCCTTTTAGTTTATTCCATTATATTTTCTATTATCTTACCATTATTCGTCCAAAAATACTTGGTGCTATTATTTTCGACCGATTTGCTTTCGCGTTGAAGATATGAACTTGAAATTCTTAATCCAAGAATTTCCCTGTTTTTATAACAAACTGGTATCAGAGCTTTGGGTTAGTTGAAATCTTGAGATAAAGAGATTGAAGGTTTTTTTTAAGATGGCGGAATTTAGAAATTCTACGCAATTTCCAATTGGAGAAATTTAATGGAAGTAATAACTTTAGCTTGTGACAAGTTAAAGTTAGGGATGTGTTGATCCAGGCAGATCAAGAGATTGCTTTGGAAAGAAGGGAAGCAAAACCCGACGATATGAAAGATGAGGTATGGAAGAGAATTGATCAAAAGGCGGCTAGCACTATTTAGGGATGTTGCACGGATAATGTTTTCTACAATGTTATCTCCGAAAAATCCGCAAAGACATTATGGGAGAAATTGGAGAGTCTCTATATGGGGAAATCAATATCAAACCGGTTATACCTAAAGAAGGAATTGTTCAATTTCACAATGGACGAATGTACAAATATTCATGATCCCTTGATGCTTTTAACAAGATACTTTGAGAGTTGGTGAATGTTGATGTTAAAATTGAGGATGAAGATCAAAGCTTAATTTTGTTGAAGTCTTTGCCACAATTTTACAAGTATTTAGTTACTACTATTATGCACGGTAAAGACACACTTACTTTGGGTGATGTACGAATTTCATTATTAACGGATGATTCTATAAAAAATGGTTTTAGGAATAATAATAATAATGATGCTTTGTATGTGGAAAGCAAGGTACCTCTTATTGTGAGTGCCCCGTTTTTTACCGGATCTGCGCCACTGAAAGGCGGTATGGTTTCTAAACTTTAAAGCGCGTGGAATACGCTTGACCTCAATTGTGGACCCAAAATATGTATAACAGAGTCGTCATCTTTATTTTTAGGAGAAACAAAGAAAAACCAAAATTACCAGATTGTATGGGTTCGGAGGCTAAGTTACGAGTTAGGAAGGGGTTAGGCACCCAACTCGCCCTTTCAGTCTCACAATGGGTTTGTCAATATGCTTGCTTTATTTTATACACTTTGGCTCAGAACAAAACATTTATATATATAAAAAGGAATTAAAAAGGGATTAATTTACACTTATTAAAGAAAAGAAAACAAGATTACAACTAGAATAATACAACTTAAAAAATAATTACAACATTTTTACAAGCTATTTTAAGAATAAAATAGCTATGTTAGTAACAAAGTTTATTTATATTTACACGTATAAGCCGAGAAGAAACTTATTAAATAATAAGAGACATAACTATTTCTATATTTAAAGTATGTGCAGAAAAGAAACTAATTAAATTGAAAGGAAATATAACTATTTTACATTAAAGTAAATACATAAAATAAACTAATTAAAATAAAAGAAAAATATAATTATTATTACAATTAAAGAAAAGACAGAAAAGAAACTAATTAAACAGAAAAGAAATATAACTGTTATTACATTAAAGTATAAACCGAAATAAAACTTAATTATATATTTATATGTAATTTATAGATTATAATAGATAACTACGAGGACAGATTTCTCCTTAAATAAGCAAACCTGATAGCATCCAGTGACTTGGTGAGAATATCAGCCAATTGATGTTCAGTTGGAACATATTCCAAATTGATGTTGTAACGCCCCATAACCTTGCATGTGCATTCTATGCTTGTATTTATGCTTTCTTGGTTGATTGCGATCTTGTTTACTTAATATATAAATGTCTTAGAATCATTCATAGATCATTCTAGAAGTCCATAACATGCTTAGAATCATATAAACTTGATTGTTGAATCGCTGGTTTAGTCGCGTTAAATTTGGCCTTAGCGATTCCTCTCGTTGCTCGTATTTGCTTCTATTTCGACGTACGAAGTGTTAGTTGAGTTCTTGGCTTTATATTCAGGTCTTATTCATGTTGAAACAAGTCTCTTTCATGTCCAAGATATCCTAGTTTGAATGGCGTTTGATTGTAGTTTGATACGTTGTTCATTAAATCGCGTGGTTCGCGCCTTGTTCTAGCTTGTTCCGGGAGTTGTTCGGGTGTGTTTCCGACTCGTTTTGAGTAGGGTTAGACCTTAGAATGGTTGCCCAAAAGTTTGGGACCATTTAGATCAAGTTTAGATCAAATTTTAGACATTCTGGAGCCGAGGCGGCATGGATCTGGTGAGCGCCCGCCTCAAATACGAGGAGCAATTGAGAAATGGACTGAACTTGGGAATGGTCCCAGGAGGTTGAGCGCATGGGCCTGGGCCTGGTGAGGCGCCCGCCTCACTTGTTTTGCTGCTACGGGCTGATTTCCTCCTGTTTCGGAATTTGACGATTTGTTCACTTCAAACCCCTACTTAAACCTATCCTAAACCTCCCTAACCCTTCCTACTTAAGTCCTAACATCCCTAACTAATTTTAATGATGGATTAAGAAGGCTTGTTGATCATCCAAACCTTATCCTAAGAATCTCAAAGGGACCACAAGTGGTTGACACATGTCCCACTCAAGAATTAGACCAATATAAGCCCCAATTCAGATTTTGACCCTCATTCTCACCCTCTCTCTCCAAAAACGAATTTCATCTCTCTCAAGGTTCTTCCATGGCTTCTTGGAGCTAAACCCTTCATCTTCAACCATCCATTCATCCATTGCCCAAGAGCCTTTCATTAAAGTTGAAGAGCTCATCAAGGGGAGCATTTCCATCCGAATAGTTTCTTCTATTTCTTAGTTGGTGTATAACTAGTAAGTTACTCTTCTTCATTTTAGTTCCCATTGACCCTAAGGAAACAAAGTTTATGATGTGTGAGGTCAATGGGGACACATAATGCTTCCTACAATTTTGAATGCATAATTTTGTTAGGAGCATGTCTAGGTTGATTTCTTGCCTTTGAATGTTGAAATTACTCTTTCATCATGTTAATTGAGGACTTGAACATGTTAGAAATAATGTAGTATGTTGTTGACGAAAGTGATATTATTTGGGAATGCCCTAAATTATGCCTATGTGGTGTTTGTGAAAATGGTTATGTGATGTATCCTCAATATTGGACCACATGAAGGACATGAATTATATTGAATTGTGTAGGTGAATTTATACCCTTGTGAACCTAGAAGTGACTTTGGTTGGGTTGTGAAGCATATAGCTTCATTTTCCCCAAAATTGGGAATTTAGTGAAAAGACTCAACGGAGTTGACTCTAGGGAAGAATTGAACACGTTAAGCTCTAATTTCAATCCCTACGAAGTTTGAACGCCGTTTGATTTGGTTTACTCAAGTATGAGTTTGATTTAATTGACTTTAACAAGTTGTTATGAAAGGTTGGTAATTGTGCAATCTATTGCCTTGATATGTTTATGGTAGAGATTAACCCCTACTTGGTTGGTCGAATTCGCCTTGTCGAATTCGGTCCTTATTTGGTTTAAGTCAAGTAAATATCTACTTGTGCATTGCATTGAGTCCAGTGGCATTAAATGGTTTGTTTATCAAGTCGAGGGTGGGACGATGCATCGCTTCACGAATTATGGGATTCGTGTTTGCTATGGATCGCCGCACTGACTTCACACACCCCTCCACTGTGGGCCGCGGTGGGGATGTAGCCACTTTCGCCGTCGACGCTTAAGTGCCGCATTGGCTTGCTATTGAGATCGAGTGCGACTTCGACGATAGTCGATGAATTCACATAACATCGATGGCACGAACCCGATATGAAATGTTTTGCGGGGAGCTCTGAAGCGGCCGTGACTATTATATCCTACTTGTATGATTTACTTTACGCACTTATGTGAACAATGTGCTAAGTGCCATATGATGATAATGTGCTAAGTGTTAAATGATGATAAATGCCATGCTATAACATGAACATGCATATTTTGGTAACTTACTAAGTCTTTCGACTTACCACTATCTCGCTTGCTTTGTTTTCCTTAGATCAAAGCCGAGGAGACGCTTCCACGCTAGATTCACGTATTCGCTTGAGCGTTGTGAGCGAAGATTGCTCTTTTGGACTTTAATTGATTAATCTTTTATTTTGGAAAGGATCGTTGGGAAGCAAGTCATGTAGACTTGGCTTCGGGGTTTTGTATGTTGTAGTAACTTAAATATTTGGTACTTGTAATCTTTTTGGTATCTTGACTTATATGTCGAGCTTGTTTATATGTGTATGGTTCAAATCACGGTTTTCATAGCTAAAGCTTGTTTTAAGCTTGTTATTATTTATTTGTTGTCTCTCAGGCATGTTGTGGCAGTTGAGGTTTTATAAGCATGTGTTAATTGTAGGAGTAGTTGTTGGGTTAAGTTCGCATAACGTCGCCGATGACTTGTTTAAATCGGGTTGTTTTCCAGGCCAAGTGTGGCCGAGTTGTTAATCGTCGAAATGTTGCGCCACGTGAATTTTAAAATCCTACTTGTGCATGCTTATGTGTTTAAACTTGATTATTTGAATGACTCGGGATCTCGTATTGGGGTCAGGGTCGGTGTCACAGGTGGTATATCGAGCTATAGGTTAGGCGTCGGCCGGGATAGGTTCCATGGCCTAGGTGGGTTGGTTATTTGTGTGATGATTCTAGCGTCGAGTGAATTCTTGTAGGAGTTCGATGGATAATCCTAGGAATGGAAATGGCGCGGTAGAGGTAGGCCAGAGAGGTCAGTAGAACACGAAGTTGAGTCTGCAGCCGCCGAGAATCCGGTGGGTGGGATATGGCCGGTGCAGGTAGGTTGTTGGCTTTTACGGGCCGGGGCCGGAGGTCAAGGCGGGCGGTACCACCACCGACAGAGGTAGCACGCCCATGGAGACCGAGGGCCGATAACACTCTCTAGAGAGATTCCTTAAGTTGAAGCCTAGTGCGTTTCTTGGGGAGCCAAACCCAGGGGAGTTGTGGATGGAAGAGATGATCAAAATCTTATCTATGTTGGAGTGTCTTGATGAGGAGAAAGTCGGACTAGCGGCGTTTAAGTTTAAGGAGCCGCCCAGAGCATTGGTGGAATGTGTTGAAGGAAAGTTGGGAGATGCTGACAAGTCACATCACTTGGGCTAATTTTCGGAGGAATTTAAGGAGGAATATGTACCGGATGTGGTTCGCGACGAGGGAGAAAGAATTCTATAATCTTGAGCAAGGTACCATGGTGTGGCGGAGTT
Organism: Codonopsis lanceolata; assembly: GCA_013146195.2. Taxonomy (NCBI): domain Eukaryota; kingdom Viridiplantae; phylum Streptophyta; class Magnoliopsida; order Asterales; family Campanulaceae; genus Codonopsis; species Codonopsis lanceolata. The sequence continues at coordinate 37,685,503 of CM028384.1, read as the reverse complement.
CATAGAGGCGACGGATTGTGCACGTATTTGATTCCTACGGAGGCTCGGAGGACACATAAGTTTGTTAAGGGGTTGAGGTGAATTTAGGAGCCGATTCTAGCACTTAAGCTCACCGACTATCGGATGCAGTTGATAGAGCTTATGAGGTTGAGCAAGATATTGAGAAGCACCGAGTCAAGAGTAATTCGGTGTCTGCGACAGGCTCGAACACTAATCGGGAAATAATTCGGTGGCGAAGGGGATACCAAGGGAGCAGTGATAGGAGAGGTGGAGGCCAGGTAGGCCAGACGGGGAAGCAGGGTAACAATACTTCTTTACTCGAGGCGTGAGGGGTCTACATGATGAGACTATGATTTGTTCGTTACGCGAGGAAGTCGGGCACCTGCAGTGATAGGTCTTTGGGCAAGGCTGGAAGTGTTACATTTGTGAGCGGAGGACTCACATGAAGAGATTGTCCAAGTTCAAGGCAATCGGTCGGTGGCCAAGGCGGCGATGCAGGGCTAGAGAGATATGGATGGTAAACAGAAGGTTCGAGGCCGTGTGTTTGGCTTGATCGGTAGCGAGGTTCGAGGTGCAGTGATAGGAGGTACTTTTCTATATTTGATCATAAGGCTCGAATTCTCATAGATCGGGGTCTTCGCATTCTTATGTTGCTTCGCTTTGTTGAGAATCTTTGCGTGTTGCCTCGATCTTTGCCATACTTGCTTGAAGTGTCTACCACTCGGGGAATATATGCTCGCGTCAGAGGTGTTTAGATCTTGTGATGTTTTGGTGGGTGACCACACTTTGCATCTTGGACTTGGTAGTTTTACCCATACGTGATTTTGATGTGATTCTTGGCATGGGTGGTTATGTGTATCATGCTATAGTTGACGCCATAGGAAGAGGTTACTTTTTATATCTTAGGGTGTGCTGAATTTCGTTTGTGGGTGATCAGCGTCGGTGACTTGCATTTCATTGCGCTAAGGGCTAGAAAATTGTTGTCTCAAGGGTGTGCGGGGTTATCTTGCTGCGTCGTTGATAAGAAGAGGTCTTCCAGAATTTAGAGGAGGTTCGGTAGTATGTGAGTTTCGATGTGTTTTCTAGATCATGCTATGCCGCAGATAGAGACTAGAATTTTGTATTGAGCTTATTCAGGGACTTCACGATTTCTAAGGCACCAGTATAGGATGGCACCAGCGGACTTAGAGTTGAAAACTTCGGTTCGGGAACTTAGATTGGTTTTATTAAGCCAAGTGTGTCGCCTTAGGCCTTGTAGGTCTTATTTGTGAAGAAGAAGGATGGGAGTTTGCGGTTATGCATAGACTATCGAATTGAATAAGGTGACCGTTAAGAACAAATACCCGCTACCCCATTGATGATCTTTTGACCAATTCTGGGTCTATCGTCTATTCTAAGCTTGATTTGCGATGGGGTTACTATCAATTGAAGGTTAGAGAGGAAGACATTCGAGAGACTTTCGCACTAGATATGGGCACTTTGGTCGTGGTGATGCCGTTTGGGTTGACGAATGCGCCCGGTGTATTTATGGATTTGATGAACCGTGTTTTTCACAGTTATCTTGATTGCTTTGTT
>CM028384.1:37601738-37683828 GCA_013146195.2 Codonopsis lanceolata | reverse complement strand
CAAGATTCGGTACATCGATGTTACCTTTTCCACATGATCCTTGAGGAATGATAACAAATATCAATGTGCTTTGTCTTTGAGTGCATCCTTTGGATTCTTTGAGGCTGAAATTGCGAAGTGTTGTCACACATATGGGACAATTTGGGTCTTGATGTTGTAGTTCACAGAGTTCTTCATCCAGAAGTAGTTGTGAGCAACAGTGCTTTGGCGACAATGTATTCTTCCTCATGGTTGAGTTTGCAGCGATCCTTGCTTTTGCATGACCGTGAGATAAATTACATTTTTAAGAAATTGATGATCCCGGTGCTTCATGCTCTTACGCTTACTTTGCATCTTTGCATAGTCTCATCAGTACTTGACTAGATCAAAGTTGTTCCTTTTCGAATACGGATACCCATATTTGTAGTTGTTGAAACATATCGATGATACGTTTAGCGACAGCAAATGTGATTCCTTTGGATCTGCATTAAATCTAGCACAAACACAAACATCAAACATTATATCGGGTCTCTTGCGGTAAGGTAAAGAAGTGAACCTATGATTCCTCGATACTTGGTCATGTTCTCTTGCTTTCCCTTCTCATCTTTGTCAAGATGGCGTCGGTAGACATTGGTGTCTCGAATCCTTTATTTGAATCAAGACCAAATTTCTTGATAAGTTCCTTTGCATATTTGGTTTGGTGATGAAGATCTCGTCTGATGTTGAATCGAAGTCTAGAAAGTAGGTGAGCTCTCCCGTCATGCTCATCTCGAACTTGCTTTGCATCGACTTCTTGAATCTCTTGCATGCTTTGATTTGTTGATCCAAAGATGATGCGTTCACATAGATTTGTACAGAAGAGAATGACCTTTGTGCGAGGATGAAGCGAGTTGTGTCTATTCTTCCTCTCACGAATCCTTGTTTGATTAAGAACTTGGATAGAGTTTCGTACCAAGCTCTGAGGAGCTTGTTTGAGGCCATAGAGTGCTTTCTTGAGTCGGTATACATGATCATGTTTGTCTTGGATGACAAAACCTAGGGGTTGTTCAACATATACCTTTTCTTGAAGATCACCATTGAGAGAAAGACACTCTTTACATCCATCGATATACTTTGAAGTCCATGAGCGGCCAGTAGGCTAAAAAGTCGATTGATTCTAATGTGGCAACGAGCAAATGTTTCATCGAGTCAATTCCTTCTTCTTGTCGGGCTGTGGCAACCGATCTAGCTTTGTTTACGGTGACATTTCCATCTTCATCTCTCTTGTTCTGAATACCCATTTGGTGCCTATGACTGGATGGCCAGTAGGTCTTTGAACTAAGCTTCACACTTTACATCTTTCAAACTGGTTTAGCTCCTTTTGCATAGCTTCAATCCAGTAATGGTCTTCGATAGCTTCATCAATCTTCTTTGGCTCGATTTCAGACACGAATGCGAAGGCAAACATAGTCTCGTTTCGAACATTACTTCTCGTGCGAACTCCTGAGTTGAGATCACCAATGATTTGAGAGATGGGGTGATCTCTTGCTTCAATAACATTCGGAGGAAGATCACTTCTGGTGAGTTCTTCCCTTAAAGAATCTGGAGAGGGTAGAGAAGGTGATTCACCAAAATCAGGTTCAGAAGAGATAGGATCTTCGAGACCTTCATTTTCTGGTGAACGAGAAGGATGAGTGATCTGCAAAGGTGTTTGAGGTAGAACATAAGAGATAGGTTCATGGTCAACAGAAGGGTTGGAAGAGGTACCAGCAGAGTTGACGTCTGCTGGTGCTGGATTAGCAGAACTTGAAGAGTCTGCAGTTAGAGGATTCTGAGGTGATAAAGAAGTAGAAGCTTGATTCGAACATGTCTCAACATTATCAGAATCATCAGCAACATTTGGAGCCATTCGAGACTCTAATAAATCATATTCATCAAAAGTAGCATGCACGATTCTAAAATTTTCAAAGGGGTTTTGTTAAAAATGCAAAATGCTTTTGAATGATTGGAATAGCCCAGAAAAATTCCTTCGTCTGATTTTGAATCAAATTTGCCTCTATATTCTCTTCCATTATATATAATAAAATATTTACAGCAAAAGATTTTGAAAAATCCTATACTTGGGGCTCTTCCTCTCCAGATTTCATATGGAGTTTTGTTATGAAACTTGTTTACCAGGGATCGATTCTGAGTGAAACATGCAGAGTTGACGGCTTCTGCCCAGAAGTATTTCGAAAGTCTTGCTTCTGCCAGCATAGTTCTTACTGCTTCAATTAGTGTTCTGTTCTTTCGTTCTGCTACACCATTTTGTTGAAGAGTTCCGACAGCAGAATAGTTATGGTCGATTCCGTGGTCATCACAATATCTTTCAACACCGTTATTTTTGAATTCGGTGCCATTGTCTGATCTGATGTCACTTATGTCTTCAAGATTTTGAGTTTGAAGTATTCTGAAAAGAGCGTTGACTAGATTGTATGTCTCATCCTTTGAAGTCATTGTTTCGATCCAAGTGAATCTAGAGTAGTCATCAACTACTACAAGTGTATACTTGTCTCCGGAGATACTGATGGTAGTGATTGCTCCAAAGAGATCCATGTGAAGAAGTTGAAGAGGTCTGGAAGTTGACATGACAGACTTGCTCTTGAAGGAAGACTTGGAGAGTTTTCCTAGCTGGCAGGCTTTGCAACTTTTGTCGTGGTCGGCAGCCACCATAGGTAGACCTTTGACAAGCCTATCTTTGGAGATCTTGGAGAGGTACTTGAAGTTGAGGTGACTGAGACGCGTGTGCCAAAGCCAACTGTTGTCACAAATGTTGTTAGCAACTAGGCAAAGGCTGGAGGATATCCCTATAAGGTTTAGGTCCACAACATAGACTTTTCCTTGTCTATTGCCGGTCAGCAATGTTGAGCAGGATTCACGATCTTTGATGAGACATTGGTTGGAGGAGAATTGGTAGATAAGACCTTTGTCGCAGAATTGGGATATGCTTAGAAGATTATGCTTTAAGCCGTTCACTAGAGAAACTTTGCTGATGGAGAGACTTCCTCTAGTGATTGAGCCATACCCAATCGTTTTCCCTCTTGCATTGTCGCCAAAAATTACCATAGGACCTTTAGCTTTAGCTATATCTGAGAGTAGACTTCTGTTTCCTGTCATGTGTCTTGAACAACCACTGTCGAGGTACCAGATGTCCTTATCTTCTGAATCTATAGCCATGAAGCAGACCTGAAAAAGTCAAAAGAACAAGGTCCCCTTTATTTTCTTTTGGGTCCTGAGGATTAGCAACCTTTTGGGACCCATACCTGCCTAACCTTGAGAGAACTAGGTCTCTCAGATTAGCATTCTAGGGCCAGATGGCCTAAACAATTGCAAGAATGACATAGATGAAAGTTCCATGGATGACTGTGATTAGTTTTTGCTGTAGAGTGCTTTTGACTTTCCTTCTTTCCAACAGCAGTCTTGGGTTCAACTTGCTTGTTGACAGTAGGCTTAAGGGGTTTCTGGTGAGTCTTCCTAGATCTATTACCAACAGACTTAGCCTTGGCTGGTCTGGTGTTAACTGATGTAGGAGGATTCGACAAAATTCCTTTTAAGTTTATTGTCAACTAGCTTGGGAGCCTTGGCCATTTCATAGACAAACTTGACAAGTACCAGCAGAGATTTCGTTCGTTTACCGCTAGCAGAATTTGTTTTAGCAAAGTTGTTGTCGACAGACTTTGATTTCTCTACCGTTCCTTTAATAATTTTCTCATTAGAATCAGTCTCTTTGGCTTTCCCTTTGTGAGCCTTGGGGTAAACATATGGTACACTTGTATAGCCAAGTCCATTTTTACCCTTGTTGCCGAAGGTCTGTTTGGAGAAGGAAGTATCATCAACAGTCTTGGAGGATTCACCTTTCTCTGTGACAGAAGAACATGCAATGATGGGCTCATCATTATAGCCTAAGCCTGATTTGTCTCCACTTGGCTTTTGGCTAGAGAGGATTCCTTCAAAGGTTTCCTTAGAGCTGTTCCAGGAGTCAATTGTCTTTTGCAAGGCAATTTTCTCCAGGTCTAGCCCTTTGATGTGCTCAACTAAGCAATCAACTTTGTCACAAAGGAATTTGTTTTCTCCTTTTAGCTTGATACTCTCCTGTTGACAACTATTGAGAGTTTGAATCTCATCTGCCAGTAGAGATTTCTAAGCAGCAAGCTTTTCATAGTTCTTCGCAAGTTTTACATAGGCTACTCTGAAGGAATTGAACTCCTCAAGCATATCTTGATTATCCTTGAGTAGTTCTTCCTTACTGAAGCTTTCACAGTTGATCTTAACCTTTACGAAGGGACTAGGTGAGATTTCGACTTCATGTTCAGAGTCATAGGTGGGACTTGATTCATGAGCTATTAAGCATATATTGGCTTGCTCACAATCATCCTCATCCTCTTCTGAATCCGTCTCAAACCATGTAGCAACCTGTTTCTCTTCAATGTCTTCAGCCAGTATACCTTTCTGTTTTTGAAATTTCTTATAAGGAGGCTTTCGGTATATTTCAAACTTTGGTTTTGGACATTTAGAGGCAAAATGACCAGGTTTTCTACAGTTTTAACACACAAGCTCATTATTAGATGGGCCTTCAGTAGTTTTTCTAAAAGGCTGCTGGTGTGTGTCCTTCCTTCCATATTTTGCAAAATTTTAAAACGTTTTACAAACATAGCAAATCGTTCATCTGAAAGAAAATCATTTTCACTGGAGGAAGTAGATGGTTTGTCTTCAACTGGAGTTACTTCTTGTACCATGACTAGCAAGGACAGAGTTTTAAACTGTTTGTCCTGCTCTAGAACTTGACTAACTTCGAGCTTGTAAACCTTCAAACTTGTATAAAGACTACGAAGAGTCATTTCATTTAAGTTTTTGGATTCTTTCATGGCGATAGTCTTAACATGCCAAAGACTACCTAGTGAGCCTAGAAATCTCATGTTCATTTCTTTCTTGTTATAGGTTTTACCAAGGGAGAAGCAACTATTTATTACCTCACTAAAACGATCGTATGCTTGTCTCAAGGTCTCCTTGGGATCCTTTTGAAAGAGTCGAATTCTTTGGATAAAGGTGTACTTCCTGTTGTCTCTTGTATCTTGGTCTCCTTCCAAGTATTCGACAAGAGCTTCCCACATCTCTTTGGCAGATGTACACCGGATCACTTGTTGGTAAGTACTGGTGTCTAGTGAGCTTGCGATGATGTTAATGGCTTTACTGTCCAGCTCTACTAGTTTTCTTTCGTCCTCAGTCCATTTTTTTTCTTCTTTTGGAATTTCCGGAGGATTTCCACCAACGGTTGCCAGAAGGTTTGGCTTCATTGGTACATGACGTCTTCTAGCACGCACTTTCATAACCTATTGTCAATAGAATTCATAAACCGCATTATCTTATCCTTCCAAACATCGAAATGACCTTCGTCCAATATTGGGACGTGGTTCGTATTTAATGTAGGTAGCATGTAATGTGTTTGTGCCATTGGATCGTGTCTCTCAAGAGGTTAATCTTGGAAAAACTCAGTGTTCTAAAACTCTCCGCCTAGGCCCCTTTCTACCGCCGCGACTTTCTTAGTCACCGCCTATGCCAAACCTCGTCGACCTTAATTTATTTTTATTGCTTTGATTTTGTGGCATGTGGTGATCGGAGAAGGAAGGGGGGGGCGAACTGGAGAAGGAAGGGGGAGTGGTAATGGTGAGGCAGAGAGGGAGGTAATGGGGGGTGAACTGGAGTAATATCTTTTTTGTTTTTAGTTCTAAACTTGACTGGTTTATTGTTTTGTGGTTGTTGAGAATTGGGATTAATGATAGCTTTATATATTTTTGTTCATTTTACAAATATAGACAAGTGTTTGATAAAATGACAAACATAAAAAAAATAATTAAATTTGTAGTCAATGTGTTTGATCTTTGATGTAAATTATCAAAAAAAAATGGTAACTATGCCTTAATTCTAGGCCCCGATTACACCCCGACTAGTCCCCTAGGTGCTAGGCACTAGTGTGCCGCCTAACGATTTTTAGAACCTTGGAAAAGCTAGTTTTCTAAGAGTTCTACTCTGATACCAATTGTTAGTCTCAAATGGCACAATAATAAGTTAGAAGGATGGGGGGTTGAATTACTTATTAAACACTTAAAACTTTTCGTAATAATTCATAAAACAAGCACTTGCAATCTATTAAAAAGATTGAAGTAGCGGAAGACTTGTAAGGAAGGCAGTTCAAGTCTGCCGGTGAAGCACTACCGGTAGACTTGGCTGATTACTTAAGTTTGCTGCTCAAGGGAATAAGTAAATGCAATGAAGACAATAAAAACAGTAAGTAAGGAACACATGTATTTTAAGATGGTTCGCACTATAAAGAGTGCTACGTCCATTACCAAAGCAGTCAGCCTTAGATTTAAATGTGCACTATGTTTTCCACTAGGTCTATTACAGATTTATCTAATGGATCATGTACAAAATATTTGACTAGTGTTTTGGGGGTGGGGAATTGAATATCTGAAAAAACAGAATATTCAATGTGCAGAAGAATAGTAAAGAATACAACAATAAGAAGCAAATGATTAACATTTGATGCAGATCTTGTTGTTGTTGTTGAGAACTTCATTGATCAGTTAATGATCTCTTGAATGCACTGAGTAAAAAGCTTGATGTTGTTGGATAGATTCAGAGCATTGTTTTCTTCAGTCTTTAATGACAATATTTATAGCTGGGCATCCTTGAGACCGTTGGGGAAGACGAAGTGAAAAACAGCTCTATTAGGTTAATTGCATTAAATGCCTGGAGCTGCTTTGTTAACTTTATCTTCAACTGAGACTGATCAGGGAATGGTGAAGAGTGGTTGCAACAACTAGCAGGTGGGCGACAAACAGAGTTGTAGACCTGCAGTAGTTGGTACAGTCAGTTTGTGTCAGACTGTGCACCTGCTCTGCCATGTTCAGGAGGCGAAAATATTCATTCTTTCGGAAAAGATGGAGGGGCGTGTCTTGGAAGTTAGGAGCTGAGTTGAAGATGGATTAATTCAAATTCAAACTAAATAAAGTTGAATTAAATAATCCACTTAAGCTTGAAATTCGGATGAGCTGGACACGTCATGCTATCCGAGTGCAGACAAGGTCTGCCGCTGAATGCTGCTTGAGAAGTCTGCCGGTAAAGCCTTCAGCCGAAGTCTTCCGCTGAAACCTGTGAAGTCTTAAGAAACTATTCTAAGGCAAAGTTCTATACACAGTTGCCACGCTAACTGGTACGCCTTCCATTTAGCCACTAAGTATAGAACCTAATGTAATGAATGATCAAATGCAAATCAAGATACATATGAGAAACAACACTTAAAAATAATTAGCTTCCTCAATTATTATATTATGTTATTATTCAAATTTGTGACCAATGTTTAAAGATTCTTAATTTAAAACGACTTTTGTATCAAACGTTTAAGATACAAAAGAATTAAGAGATATGATTACATGATATTTACATGTAACATAATATTACATTAATCTTTGCTCTGTTTCTAGTCGTAAAACTTACTAAAAATGGCCAAAGTGATACTCCCTCCTCCATTCAAGACAAAGAGTCCACTATACTATTTTGGGATGTTTCACTCTAAAAGTCCACTTAAAAATTATACTTACAATTTCTATAACATTTCATCCTTACACTCGACTTGTGTTGTAAGTACATTGTTTGTGCTTAGCTATTTTGTAATTATTATTAACTTTAATGACATTAATATATCTATTAATAATTAGACTTTTCAAATGGGGACTCTCTGGGTGGAACGAAGGGAGTATAATATTGTAAATGCCGATTAACCTGGTTAGAATATGAAATTCTTTTGATTTTTTTTTATATACAAACACATATATGAGTTTAAACATACAAAATGTAAATAAGATTAGGCTTAACAACATTGATAATAAACAAAATAACATCGATATAAGAAACAAATAAAAAAAGAACATTAGAAACATCTTGTGTTTTTCTCCTTATAAGATCTTGTGGAAGATTATATTAGAGGTATACTTAATACAACACCTATAAAATACTTGATACAACACTTTTTGTTGTAAAAATACTATATTACCCTTAACAAAAAAAATTAGACATTGGGACTAGTTTGGGTTTGGGAGCAGTCCTTAACAAAAAAAAATTTAGGCATTGGGACTGGTTTGGCAGCAGTCCTAACCCAATTTTTTTTTTTTTTGTAAGGCATTGGGATTGGTTTGGCAACAGTCCTAACTAATTTTTTTTTTTTAGGCTTTAGGACTGGTTTGGGAGCAGTACCAAACAAAGATTTTTTTTTTCATTTACTCATAAAATGACAAAGGGCAATTTGGTCCACTTTTTTTAAAAAAGTGTTATATTAAGTATTTTATAAGTGCTGTATTAAGTGTCAATGTTATATTATGTTAAAAAATTATGCAAAGTAAATATACTAAAAAGTAAATAAATGAAATCCTATGTGATTTATACATGTCCAATTGTTCATAGCTGACACAACACTCAATCTGCCATTGATCTGCTGCATGTCCTGTTTAATAAAAAAATAGGCATAATCAGTAAAAAAAAAAAAAAAAACACACACACACACACATACATTAGCCATATAGCAACATTAAAAAAAAATTTCTAAAGCATATTATATAATTGGTAAGTTAATTTATTATACTGTAAAAATTCGCACACACAAACAATCATATACGTACCTTAATTTTATCATTCACTTTTAGCATGTATGTGTATTATATTGTAAAACCTGACGAGGATGAAGAAATTTGAGAGTGATAAGTTAAAATTTAAGAGGATTAGATTACAGTGGTTAACATATTGTAAATGATGGTAGAATAGACATTTTAATCGTCTAATCTATAATACAATAGAGGTCAGTGTGACACGCTTACAATTGACTTGGGATAAAAAGGGATCATGATTTACTGTTTTACGGTGATCCAACGACTCTTATTTCCCTCAGCTCTCACATGTGCGAATGACGGTTTACGGTTTTACGGTTTTACAGTTTTATGTTATCATAATTAACTTAATCAATTTAATTTTTTTCCGATCCGTAATTTCGTATGCAAATTAATTGAAATATTTGTTTTTTTTCCTTTTTAACTATTATCGTAATCTTTTTTTCCGACCCGCAATTTCGTATATAAATTAATCAATTTACTGTTTTACCAAGATTCTACGGCTATTGAATAAAAAATTATTTTGCAACACCAATTTCCAAATAATGTCTCTCAAAATTTTTTAAAGAATTTTCATTGTAGTTTTTAAAAAGTTGATGAATGTCAAATTTTTAAACGAAAAATTATATGCGGGCATTCATTTCAATGTAATATTGATATATATGAAATATAAAGAATGTCTCTCTGTCACGTTTAATCTCACAATCTCAACCGTTTTTATCACGTTTTTTTCCATCCCTATTTTATTACTGCGAAAATTATTGAGATATTACGGTTTACAGTTATTATTTTACATTTAATATTTTACAGTTAATATTTTACGGTTTTACATTTATTTGCGAAAATTAGTTACTCTTTTATTGAGATACTACGATTTTATAGTCAATATTTTACAATTTTAAAGTTTTATGGTTGCGAAAATTTGTATTTGTATTTTTTTCTTTTTAATTGTTATCATAATTAACTTAATCAATTTAATTTTTTCCGACCCGTAATTTAGTATACAAATTTTAAAAAAAATTAAAAAAACATAAGTTTTGTAATTTGAAATATTTATTTATTTTTTCTTTTTAACTGTTATCGTAATTAACTTAAACAATTTAATTTTTGTCCGGCCCACAATTTCGTATACAAATTATTAATTAATCCCTCCGTTCTGGGCAAAGAAACCCCGTTTGAAAATCAATTTTTTTTAAGAAAATAATATTTTTAGTAGTTCATTTCTACAATATCTGTTTTATTTATTAATAAATTTTCAAACTGGCGCCGTGCCATCGGCACGGGCAAGAGTACTAGTATTATTTATAGATATAAGAAAATATGTTGTTTAGAGGAGATAAATATAATTTGAATTTGAAAGAGATTATTTAGAATCTATGGATAAATCTGAATTTGAAAAAGAATTGTTTGGTAAAATTTTATTATTAATTACAATTAATTAACCTTTATAAAAGTGTGAGTTATTAGTAACAAACAAGAAAAATGAGGCCTAGGTCTGAAACAAAATTAACCTAACTAGGCCTAATAAAATTAACCTAATTAACCTATTATCGGTAGTCGGTACGCAAGGGGGCATCTCTATGTGAGCTTCCTCTTTCACACTCCCAACTCAACCAACACCTTTCCTTTTCCTAGTCTCTACTCTCTACTCTCTACCTACACATAACATTATTGTTGATTTGTTTCAAAATTAAGTTTCCTTCTCACAATTAATAATAAATTTAATTACAATCACGTGTTCAAAGACATAACACCAATATAAGTTCACACAAAATTCATATCAAATTCATACAATAATAAATACTTAGCCAAAATTAAGTTCTATTAAATGTTCGAGTTCCATACATATTTAAAATAGTTCTTTCGTTAACTTTTCTCCCATAAAATTAAGATACTTATTTACATTAAAATAAATAAATTGTTCATGGTTAAACTTCAATCTAAGTTTCATTTGTCATCAACCTAAATTTTAATTTTCTATAGTTTCGTTTGTCATCAACCTAAATTTTAATTTTCAATAAGTACAACACTTACGAATTCAAAACTACAAAATCAGTATCTAATAATTACTGAAAAATCTAGAATGTCTAACACTTTGACTAACAAAATCATCAATAAAATCTTCAAATCGAATTGTGAAATTGATAATATATTTTTTTGGTTTTTTATTTCTATTGTGATTAGAAAGATCAAAGAAATAGGCTCAAACTGTCAAATAGAAACTGAAAGAAAGAGACAGAGATTAGCCGTTAGTTTTTCAATGTTAAGAATGAGAGAGTTATAGAGAAAAGAAACCGAGGAATTCTTATATATATTAAGGAACTCTTCATATTTCTTTTCATTTTTTTCCTTTTTGCTATAGTCTTTTCTCTTTATAATAGACCTAAATAACTTAAGTCTAATTTTTGAGTCCTTTTTTTTTTGTAATGATAAAATTAGTATTACAAATATGAAACCTATTTTGTTTAATAGAGTGGGCCTAATTTTTCTCCTCAGAGAATTGAAAAGAAGTCCAAAACATCATATTGGTTTTTATATATATATATATATATATATATATATATATATATATATATATATATATATATATATATAAAATTGTGGGGCCCCCTAAATCTGACCGACCATGCATTCTCACATGTGTATATATAAGAAATACACAATACCTTAATATTTATAGTAGATTCAATTTTTTTAATTTGTACATCCAGCTAAACATGATACTCGCTCCGTCCCTAAATTATCGTCCTCCTTTCCTTTTTCGTTCGTCCCAAAATAATTGTCCACTTTGAAACTTACCTTTTTAGAACATCACTTTTACCACTTTACCCTTACTTTTTCACTTTACTTTAATTATGGGCCACATATACATGGACATTAATGGAAACTACACATTAAACCAATATAAATAATCAAGCTCAATTACTTTTTTTAAACACAATTTATTTAGGGACGGAGGGAGTAATATTTTGGGGAAGACTGAGAAATGTTTTTAATTTTTCAGAAATAAAAACAGTTACCAAACATATCTCTATTTGTAATATCACTAAAATTAGAAATAAAAACAAAAATATTATAAACGAAATTATTTCAAACAAGCCCTTAGGTTTCGTCGAGAATCTTGGGGCTCTAACCGCGTAATTGTTAAGAGTGAAGTCGCAAGCTGCGACTCATAGGTAGTAAACATAAGGCAATTGTCTTGGAAGAAATTCAGGCTAGTCCCTGCTTATTTTTTTAACCAATTTACACCCTTATATTTTTTCATAAATTGAAAAAAGGCACATCAATGACATCATGCATCGTTAGGCACAAAATAACGCATCAGAATGTAAAAAATAAGACACTTTCATTTATCGTGATGCATAAAGTTTCGTTTTTCAGTTACAAAAAAATGTACATGCATACAAACAATTAAAAACTTTGAAAAGTTGAATAGATCGCATGAATTTTTTAAGAAATGAAAAAATGAAAGAAAATAAAAAATATATATAAAAAAAAGACAGGCCCAACCATCATGACTACAATTGAAATTAAAAAAAAAAGTTTAAAATTTTGGGTGAAATTCTAGTTGGTTTTTTTTTCCAAAGTTTCTAACACCTCCAGTATCTCGTTTTTTTTTTCAACCGTAAAAGAGAATTTTTCGAAATATTGTTCCAAAAATATCATTGTCTCTTTCAACAGCTCCGACAAACACATTGGATTCGAAAATCATCATTGTTGGGCTACAATTTTTCAGTAGATCGAAGGCGGAGGAGGAGGAGGAAGAAGAAGAAGGTTTACGGCGAAAGAGATGGAAGAAAAATATAGAGGACATAATTTGGTTCATTATCATTTTTATCGCGGTGCAAAAATGAATTAGATATTATTTTATGTATTACGGTTCAGAAATTAATTCATCGCGATGCAAAATTAGATTATGTAATTAAGACTTATGTATTGCGGTTCAAAAATGGATTAGATAATATTTTATGTATCGCGGTTCAAAAATGCATTAGATAATATTTTTATATATCGCAGTTCAAAAATTAATTCATCACGAAGCAAATTTGGATTAGCTAATTAAGACTTATGTATCGCGGTTCAAAAATAGTTTCATCGCGGTGCAAAACTAATGACTTCCGTAGCGTGCCTAAGGTTCATTAAGGGTATCGTAGTCATTTTGCCATTAAAAGTGACTTTTTTCGATTGAAAAAAAAATAGGGTACTTTAGCGATTAGAAACTTAAAAAGTAGACCGGCCTATAATTTTTTCTAAATTTTTTTTATCTACTTTAATTGTAAAATCTCTTTACACAAACGACCTTTAGATCATGACATATGTCAATAACAATTTTTATCTTTATTTTTTATATTTTGGTCGGCCATATATCATAATAAAATGTGGTTTATATAATAAAGTTTATACACCTTCCTGTGAATTAAAAGTTAATCCTACGACAAAAGTGTTGTCACAAAAACACAATGAACAAGCCTACCAAGTACCAATTAGGGGTATAAATAGTTTGACTTGAAACAAATTATCAGTTGAATCGCATGTTATGGGTTTGAGAAAAATCAAACCGGAGCTAAATCGTTTAAAGTCTTGAGCTGAACCGAACCGAACCACGATGGTTCGACTCGGTTCTGTGGTTCGGTTTTGTGATTCGGTCTGAATTTAGAAAGAGTTTTAGTCATTCAAAATTTAAGTAAACCAATAAAATATTATAAAAACACGCTAAAGAAAATACTAAAAAATTAAATATAATACAATTATATTCATAAACTCATTTTAAAATTTTTTGCACAAACTTTCAAATAAAATGATTAACATTTTTAATTCTTATAATCAAAAAATTGGATCCAATATAATAAAAATACAATAACGTACATGATATTTAAAACGTTTATGTAAATTCAAAAAGTCTAAAGGCAAATTCCTAAATGCGGAGTAGAATATTAGCCTTATACTCCCTCCGTCCCTAAATTATCGTCCTCCTTTCCTTTTTCGTCCGTCCTAAAATAATTGTCCACTTTGAAACTTTCCTTTTTAGAACATCATTTTTACCACTTTACCCTTACTTTTTCACCCTACTTTAATTATGGGCCACATACACATGGGCTTTAAAGGAAACTATACATTAAACCAATATAAATAATCAAGTCAATTGTTTTTTCTTAAACTGTGTGCCGGGTCAAACAGGACAATTAATTAGGGACGGAGGGAGTAGTTTATATAGTATAAAAATATTAATATTATAAGAGTACTAAATTATAAAGGTTAGAAATTTTAAAGAATTTGTTGCTCGGCTCGTTGGTTCGGTTCAAAATAGTTTGGTTCAATTTGGTTTGGCTTGACTCTTTTTTTTTTTAAAGTTTTTTTCCACCTGCGTGGGAAGAGATCGAACCCTCACACCCCCGTCTACCACCCCAGGCGGTTTGGCTTGACTCGACATGTCAAACCGTAAACCAAATCAAATTGTTTGACTTCCCAAAATCTCAAACCAAGTTGAACTATACAACATCTAAAACTGAACCAAACCGCATGATTTAACTTGGTTCGATTTGATTTGATGACTCAGATACTACCAACCTCTAGGAAATTTCTCAAAACGTATATATGCATTATGTGGTGAAAAGGAAATTTCTCAGAAACACCATTACCTCTCCTGTATTAATACCGACGTGTATATTACTTGGCCGGCCAACTTTAGCAAAGACTTTCCAATTAGGTCTTCTGCTTTGGGTAAGCTCTTTGTCAATCCTCCCCCATCCCACGGTCCCACGGAGAGTGGGCCTGCTACGGCTTCAATCCAAAAATATGCCGAATTAATTTATGGAACGAAACTAGTAGAGTAGTAGTGGAAGTGTGGAAGTGGAACAACTAAAAATAAATAGACACTATTTGCTCTAAATTGATAATTTGTACAGCTAATAGCCTTATTAATCCCTTGAGTTTAATGTTTTTCACATTTAATCCTTTCCAAAAAGGTTTGTCTCACAAACGGTACAAAGTATGTCAAATATTTACGCTATAGGTTGTTTTTATAGATGTTGTAAAAAAATGTATATTAACTCGTCACGTGGCTTGTACATGCCATACCAATGTAACTTTTCATTCCTATTTAAGGGTATTAGGGTAATATGGATGATGAGATATCAATTGGTAGAAAAATCTGGGTTTCCCAAAACATTAAGAGAAGAAGACTATGATCATTTTTTAAACTTTAGGTACTCGATTGCAAATTTTGATATATGTTAGGTTTGAGAAAATTTTATTTTAGCTCTTATTAAATGCACGTGGGAGGCACATAAATAACTTAACGGTATTTCTCTAACGACATCTATCAAAATAACTATAAATATGAAAATTTTATACTCTAATGACCCATTTTTTACAAAAAAATTGCTAAGGAACTAATGGGGAAAATGACCACATCACCACCTTTATTTAAGTCGAATTTCATAGCCAGCCCTTTGGTTTAGTGTCCGAGACAACCAAATCATTTATGATAGACATGACAAAAATACCTCACCAGAAACTAGAATGTTTTGATTTATTTGTTTGATTGATTTCGACTTGACGATGATACGACAAAAACCTGCTTGGGTGTGATCGAAAGAACCTACCCCCATTGTACATATTATTGAAAAGAGCATATATATATATATATATATTTTTTTTAAAACTGCCTTATGGATCTTACATATTATTGAAAAGAGCATGTATATATACTCTAAAACTACCTTACGGATCTTACATCACCCTCTCAATCACCCTCTCATGGTTCAGCTCACGAACACACAAATACACGGTATATCAGGTTAACGAGATCCATCTTACATAAAATATTTGTAATACGGTCTTTACTACCCTTTTTTTTTTCTTGATGAAATACCCATTCACTGGAGAAAACAAAAAATAAAATTAGAAAAATAAAAAATTCTCTCTCTCTCTCTCACACACACAAACATACATCCGTAGTCTGTAGACCAGTATTAAACTTCAGTTCTCCAGGAAAAATGTATTCCATTTCACTTGCTTTTCTTTTGCTCTACCTTCATAACTCCTTAAAGTCGTTCTTCTAGTCATAATTCTTGTTTCATAGTTTTCACTTTTCAGTGTGCGAGCAATACTCTATATCTGCACAAACTTAAAACTTTCAAACTTGGATTCAAGCATGGAGCCTTCCCTTGATCTTCCCTCTACCCTTGATAAGCTCAAAAAGAAACCATCGCACTTAAAAGCCTTATTATCGCGTTTCATCGAGGCTCAAGCAAGAAATAATAGCCAGGTTTGTCCCGAGCCATGTTTTCATTTCAAGTTTACATCTTTTCTCTCGTCTGATTTAGAACATCCCAGCTTCTCCAACTTTGATCCCTTGAAAATCATAACGCTTTTCACCGAGAAAAAACAAGATCAGCCTTTTGAGTCAGGAGGGATCAATGAACTGGCTTCCTTCTCTAAAGTTGCCCAGCAACGTGACAAGCATGACGATGTCCAGGAAGTACTGGCGAAGCTTGTGGTGGAGAGAAAATTGGACTTGCTTGTTCAATCAGGAGGGGTAAAAGGTCTTGCTTCTTCCCTCCAGACTAATCTGCAATATGGGATTCAGGCTGATGCAGAGGAAATTTCGAGTCGAAAACAGGTCTTTGGCACGAACACATATCCTGTGCAACCTCGGAAGAGTTTCTTCTTGTTTCTTTTTGATGAATTTAAAGATGTAACCATTCTTATTCTTCTAGCTTGTGCTGCGATCTCTGTTGGGTTGGGAATGAAAAAACATGGACGTCCTAGAGAAGGATGGTATGAAGGTGGAAGCATATTTATGGCCATCTTTGTTATCAACTCGGTGTCAGCTATAAGTGGCTTTTGGCAAGCTGGAAAATTGTACAAGTCGTACGAAATTACGAACAATTTCCAGGCAGAAGTGGTGAGAAGCGGGGTGAGGCAAAAAATTTCAGTGTTTGAGATTGTTGTTGGAGATGTCGTTTGCTTGAAGATTGGCGATCAAGTTCCGGCTGATGGATTGTTGTTAGATGGGCAGGGGTTATTAGTAGATGAGTCATGTATGACAGGGGAAAGTGATTTGGTTGATGTTGATTTAACCCGAAATCCATTCTTGCTTTCCGGCACAATGGTGGCCGATGGTTATGGGAGAATGCTTGTCACTTCTGTCGGCCTGAACACAGAGTGGGGCTTATTGATGAGCTCAATTCGCCCCAACCTAAGTGAAGAAACACCTCTACAAGCCCGAGTAAATAAGTTAGCTTCCACAAGCGGTAAGGTTGGATTGGTGGTTGCTTTCCTGGTCCTTGTAGGGCTATTGGTTCACTATTTTACAGGGAATACAGAGGACAAGAATGGGAATAAAGAGTATGGAAGCAATACGAAGGGTGATGATATAATCATTGCTGTGGCGGGGATGATTGCTGTGGCCATAACTACAGTAGTTATTGCAATTCCAGAAGGATTGTTCATTGCAGTCACAGTTACTCTTGCTTATTCGATGAAGAAAATGATGGCTGATCATGCTATGGTAAGGAGGCTCGCTGCTTGTGAGACCATGGGCTCTGCCACTACCATTTGTACTGATAAGACGGGACCCATCACAGTGAACATGATGAGAGTGACCAAGTTTTGGGTTGGACAAGAACCTGTGGAAGTCATAAATAACTGTTGCATTGCAGCCAATGTTCTTGAATTGCTCCACCAAGGAGTTGGTCTGAACACAAGTGGCAGTGTCTACAAGCTCACCCCAGAGTTGCCATTTGAGTTCTCAGGCAGTCCAACTGAAAAGGCACTTCTTTCTTGGGCTGTCCTGGAATTGAATATGGACATGGAAAATTTGAAGCACAGCTGTACTCTATTGCAGCAGGAAACATTCAGTTCCGAGCGGAAGAGAAGTTGTGTGTTAGTCAAGAAAAATGCAGACAGCAGCATTCAGGTGCACTCAAAAGGAGCAGCAGAGATGGTACTAGCTATGTGCTCTCATTACTACAATCGTTCCGGCGAGGTCAAAGCTTTGGATGATAGTGAAAGAAAGAAATTTGAGCTGCTAATCCAAGGTATGGCTGCTACTAGTCTCCGGTGCATTGCTTTTGCACATAAACAAGTTTCAGAATTCACTCTTGATGTGGGAGAATCCAGTAAGAAGATAGAGGATAGTGGTTTGACTCTTCTAGGGCTGGTAGGGCTAAAGAATCCATGCCGAGCTGGTGTGAAGGAAGCTGTGGAAGATTGTCAATACGCTGGAGTGAACATCAAAATGATCACAGGTGACAATGTCTTCACTGCAAGAGCCATAGCCACGGAATGTGGAATACTTAAGCCCACTCAAGATGAGGAAAATGGGCGAGTGGTAGAAGGTGTGGAGTTTCGTAACTACACACATGAGGAACGAATGGACAAGGTTAATAGAATCTGCGTGATGGCAAGATCCTCTCCTCTTGATAAGTTACTAATGGTACAATGTCTGCAAGCGAAAGGACATGTGGTTGCAGTCACTGGGGATGATGCCCCAGCGCTTCGTCAAGCTGATATAGGGCTTTCATTGGGACTTCAGGGCACTGAAGTTGCAAAAGAGAGCTCTGATATTGTTATATTGGATGATAATTTTGCATCTGTGGCTAAAGTTCTAAGATGGGGAAGAAGCGTGTACATCAATATCCAAAATTTTATTCAGTTCCAACTCACCGTAAATGTGGCAGCCCTTGTGATAAATTTGGTGGCATCAATTTCGACTGGAGAAGTACCATTAACAGTTGCCCAACTACTGTGGGTAAATCTTATCATGGGCTCATTGGGTGCTCTCGCACTTGCCACCGCAAAGCCTACCAATGAGCTCATGAAGAGAAGTCCAGTGGACCGTACAGAGCCACTTATCAGCAATATCATGTGGAGGAATTTGATTGCTCAAGCATGTTACCAGCTAGCCGTCATCTTGACCTTGCAATTTAAAGGTGAAGAAATATTCGGGGTAAATGAAAAGGTGAGAGACACTTTGATCTTCAATACCTTTGTCCTTTGCCAAGTTTTCAACTTATTCAATTCCAGAGAGCTTGAGAAGAAGAATGTCTTCAAAGGCCTGCTTAGGAACAAACTGTTTGTAGGCATAGTTGGGTTAACTCTCACTATTCAAGTGATGATGATCGAGTTCCTTAAGAAGTTTGAAAACATAGAGAGGTTGAATTGGGGGCAATGGGGAGTTTGTATTGAAATTGCAGCTGTGTCTTGGCCATTAGGTTGTTTGGTGAAGTTCATTCCTGTTCCAAAGCAACCATTCTTCAACTTTCTCAAGTTCAGATCCTGAAATGCATGTCAAAAAACCACAAGACTTCCGATCCATCTCTACTCTTTCAATGGTGTGTGTAGACATTTATCGTATGAATCAAGAACATCTGCTTGATCTTATGTACAAATGGCATTTCTTTAATGTTCTCGGAGTTATACTAAAGTGTTGGTGTTAATTCATGATACTGATATTTACTACACATTTTTGCTTTCATTGTAAAGATATGACGTTAGGTTTATGGAAATTTTCGACTCTTCTGGCCAATCATTCAGTACTATCATTGAGAAATAAGAATGACTGGGTAGTCACGTAGGCGGCTAGGCCTTTCCAAGTTTCACCCAACAGATTGCTTGTAGTAGATTTTCTTTATCTTATAATCAACTTCTTTTATGCCCGGTGGATCCGTTTGGGTAACAATGATACTTCTCAGGAACCACCTGGCACCTACATGATCTACATCTCTGTCTTGTTCATACCCATGCCCGTAACTTCCTCAGTGACTTTGTTTCACCTATCCTAGGTCAAATCCCATGTACCTCTGCAAGGCATAAGCATCGTCAAGTTCAACCTAGGAAACGACACTCAATTGTTATTGTGTTGGTCATCCCATCCCCCATGAAGACAAGAATCCCAAGGTTCCGGCTTTACCAAGATATGAGTCATTTCGTCACACAAGGTCACTCTATCCACGTATCATAACTACTGCCTTCTTAAGGTTTAGTTCAGATTCCACCTTGGAGGTTACGGTTTAATCGTGGGACTGGTACACCTTAAGGTTTATGTTCCTGCATCTGCATTAAGGCTCTTTTCAAGTTCCACCACGTCCAGCAACTTCCACGCAAACTTATTTCCCTTCCAGTGTAAACAGAAACTTGATTAAAGTTTTTTTTTTCTCGCTTTTCTTCTCAGTGCTTTGCCTTTTCTCTTGGTTTGGGAATTTAAAAAACTGGCTGAATGGATGCATTGACGGGGAAAACAAACTTACTGCTATCATTATTCTGGCAGCAACCCTGCTGCCAATAAATGATTCTGCTGCACTACATGAAGCTGATATAGGGTTTTCAATGGGAATCCATGGCAGTTAATTTGATAGAGATAGCCCAGAAATTGTTATTTTGGATGAAAACTTCAGATCTGTTGTTCATCTTCTCAGACAGGGACGAAGTCTTTATGACAACATCCAGAAATCCATAAAGTTCCAACTCACTGGAAGTGTGGTTGTTCTAAACTTCTAGTCATATAGTATTTCATTGCAGCAGTTATAGCCAGTGAAGTGCAATTGACTGTCCAACTATTGTGCGCTAGTCTTCTCATGGACACATATTGGGTGCTCTTGCTCTAGCCACCAAGCAAGCCACTGACAAACTCATGCTGAAAAGTCCCATGGCCAGTGCAGAGCCACTTATCAGCAACACCATGTGGAGGAATCTGATTACGCAAGTGTCTTGCTGAATAGCCGTCATCTTGACCTTGCAATTCAAAGGTGAAGAAATACTTCGATTTTCAAGACTTTTATCCTTTGCCATGTTTTCAACTTACTCGATGCCAAAAAGCTTGAGAAGAAGAATGTCTTCAGCAGACTAGATATGAACAAGAGGTTTGTTCACCTCATTGGGTTAACCCTCTTTTCTTCATGTGGTGATGGTTGAATTTCTGAGCAGGTTTACAACCACAAATCAAGAAAATCGTGCTTGATCTTTAAACTGACGGCCTCCCTATTGCAGTTTTGGACTTTCATTCAAGTGGTAGTGTCAGTACATTAATCTGACGTCAAGGGACATTTAGAAATATTCTTCTTTCAGAGTAATAATTTCTCTTTTAGAAATTAGAGTGACGAATTAGTCAAGCTGACCACTCAACATTTCCTCCAGCAAAAATGACGAGAATCTCTTCACCAACCACCTACATTTCAGTCTTGATCATAACCAGGTTATAACTTGCTCAGTGGCTTCATCTCAAACTACTAAATTCAAACCCATGCACCTCTGCAAGGCTCGAGCATCGTAGTGTTCAACCTTAGAATTGTACTTCTAAGTTCTAACTAATCATCCCATTCCCCTGCGGAGGCATATCCTGTCACCATGTACCCCTTGGTTCCCAGAGATAGATTTTTTTCTTCTTGTGATAACTTCAGTCCTAAGCATGGTTTTAGTCCTCTAAGGCTCAGCGCAGGTTCCACCTTGGATGTTTGCGCTTTAGTCAAGAACTCGTATAGAGGCCCCTGTTTACAAAATACTGTAAACCAGCAGGCTCATTTTTTTATTTCTTGTTTCTGCATCTACATGAAGTTCCTTTCATGGTTTACCATGTCCAGAAACTTCCAGGCGAACCTATTGCCCAGCCAATGCAAATAGACAATTTATTAAAGCACTTCCGTCACATTTTCTCTTTTAGTACTTTGCTTTCTCTAGGTTTGGAGACTAAAAAAGTGCGCTCTCTTCTCAATACTTAGCTTTCTCGTGCGGATTATAACAGTGCCCTGAATGGATGTAATGATCAGTGGGAATCGGAAAACTATTGGTGATGAACTATGCTTTTCGTCGATTGGCTTCATTTTGTGGCACTTCCGAGAAAACCCCCTTCAAACTTGGTTTTGAGCCTGACACAGTTGCATAGGCTTGGCGCTTCCACGTTGCATTGGTTTCATAGTCGGTGAGTCACCACCCTCTCTGGCTATAGAAATAGGCTCTCTACCAATCTATCACAAGGATACACCACCTAGGGACAGCAAAGAACTAATAATAACCAAAGTTTTTTGCCATCTTCAATACACGGAGAAACAGAACAGCTCACTTGAGATGAGCAATTTCCATTTTCCCCAGCATCCATTACATGCCGAGGTTTGACTATAAATGGGAAGAACTGACATTTAAAATAACAACATTGCTTGCCTTACAACTACCAGAAACAACAGAAAATAATGAGGATTTGAAACTACCAGAAATAACACAAAAGAATCTAAAAGGCAATCCACACTATGTTTCTTTCAGTCAAGGCAATCAAAATATGTTACAATGTGCACAAAATACACAGAAGAGCAATCCTTTACAATTGAGGCAATTCATCTCTGCAGAAGTGCCTCACATAATTTATTAAAGAGCTGCAGAGAGGATCTTTACGATAGTGAAGACTCCACACATTGGAGATAATGATTCCAAGGTTTCAACCAAACATAGGGCATTACATTTTTTACAGAGCTCTCATTTCTTCAAGCAGGAACAGGTTGAGGAACTTTACCGTTCTCCATGGGAGCCAAACTATCATAGTAGTCCACCAACACTTTCCACCCACCAGGGCACATAAATCCATTTGGAGGGTTCTCCTTGTTCTTGGCAAGTGTGCGCATCTGCAAATTTACCAAACAGATGCATTTACCAACTTGAGTAAGCACTATAAAATCGGGCTGATCAAATAGGAAAGGATTGGCAATACAATGCAACGAAAATATACCTTGGTACCCGAAATGAAGAGAAAATCTTGAGGCCTGGAGGGGTCAAAGAACTCCATTTTTCCCTGAGTTTTATCGTATGCAGCCACCTGCAATTGAACCCAACCAATAAAAACTCTAGTCAGAGAAAAAGAAAGAGGGGGTGATTCAGTGGAGTTAACCATGAATAGGAAGTCTTAAGTACCTTGAAAGGGAGAATGTTTAGCCGTTCTAACCCAGGAGCCATGCTGAGCACCTGCTTCCCATGGTCAGCATTATATAGATCTCTTTTCTCAACTGGATGCCCCATACCAGCTGGGTCGCGACCCACAATGTAAAAGTTGGCCCCTGCATTAATTCGAGCCTTTGCGTGCCACTGCACCTCAGTTGGGCCTGCATAGTGCATAGGAGATGGGAAAATAGAAACCACAGTGTTCTCTGGATCCAGAACACCATCTTCAAGCACCTTCTCATGCTGCTTCATCCGCCAACTAAGAGGGACATCGTCTGCTTTTGTGAAGCCTCCCAATGGATGAAGCAAGAGGACAGGATTCTTATACCCCATCTCAAGAAGCCGGCGACGTGTGTCAGTCATCAGCAGAGCATGCCCATTGTGGACAGGATTCCTGAGCTGAAAAGCAAAGACAGCATCGGCATTACGCCTTGTGAACTCCTCACGGAGTTCTGCAGGAGAGCGTCGGAACCTATCGAGACCGTCGTTGTACTTAATTGGCTCTAGAACTTCGAGATCACCACCGATCAGCCAATCTCCAGCCCCTGTTATGGCTTCCTCAACATAAGGTAGACCAGGGGCAGTAGTACCCCATGTTCTTGCTATTCGTTCTTCTTTGTTGTGCTTGTAGATCTCAATACTACAATCACAAATACAGCACAAAAATGTCAAAACCTTGTAGGTTAGGCATTCATATGAAGAATCATAAACTAAAAATAATTTAGGTATTGCCTTAGCATGACATAATGATGACGATGGAAAAACTAAATGAACTCACAGGGGTGCAAAGAATGAATTTAAATTAAAACAACAAAATTTGAACTGGGCTGATGAGATGGTGAGATGAGAAGTAGTGCTCTAGTTTTCCTTATGGAGTAAGGAAATAGAAATAGTGAAATACTCAACAAGAAATGAAAGACGTAGTACGGTACTATATGTTATAGGTTTCAATCAACATTGCTCTTTGCAAACTTTGGCAGTTTAGAAAGTTTTAAGGAGTTGAGCAAAGAAGTTATATTACCTCCACTTTCTCCCCAAGTAGCATTTGTGTCAAATTTCTAATTGCTTGTGTGGATAGAAAAGTTGTTATTTAACTAAGAAAGAATGCATCAATAACATATACTTGAGGAAAAATTGGAAAAGGCTAGAGCAGTGATGTTGAGTAGAGATCACATCATTTGGGGGATGTCCTAATATGATAACCACATGCAGAAACTCAGTTTGATCTACATATATGGATTTTGGCATCAACTTAATCATGAGCTAAAAATGTATACCAAATTATGATACAATAATATATCATAATTTTAGTGGAAGCAACCTCGGGTGCCACATAACAATAACTTACGTTCATATAAAAATCTTATGACAAATAAGTGAAGCATGTGGAGAGTACACAACATAGACCTAAATTTACCCACTCCAAAGTTTAAGTCAAATAGTTTCATATCAAAATATAGTATCTAATCAAAGATTTTGAAATATTTAACTCTTAGAAAAATATAAGAGAAAATTTTCAATTATTCACGGCAGACACATAACCGCTTCAATAGCAATCATATCTTATGCACTATAAAGATGTAAAGATATACTTATCAAAAAAAAAATGTAAAGATATAGAAAGAGAAAAACATTTTATCCAATTAAATAGCAATCACGTTTTATCCACTATAAAGATATAGAGAAAAACATTTTATTCAATTAAGAAAGTCAACTTAAATCAGAAACGTAAAAGGGAGCCTAAAGTTGTGTGACAAATTATCATCAAAATCGACCAATACTCTTGGAGAAAAGACCCAACTATGTCCCTTTCCTGCATATCTGATTATTATCTAATATTCCCTCCGTTTCGGGTACAGAGTCCACTATTTCATTTTGAGATATTTCACTTAAAGAGTCCGACTTTCAAAAATTAAGGCATAAAATTGTCATTTTATTACTAATGGACTACTAAAATTGTCATTTTGACTTTCAAATGAAGACTCTTTGCCCTAAACGGAGGGAGGAAAAGAGTAGATACATACAAAAATAATCAAGTTAATCCATTGTCAAAGTCCATTCTCCAGACATACGTATGCAACAAGGCTGCATACGCATTATTAACTTCAAGGCATTAGTCAACTGAACATCTAGTCAACCAAAACATTCACTTGGAAATGTATTGATTCTGTTCAATTCCGCAATATGAAGTTTCAAAAATTTCAGCAAGTCTAGTGGTGCTTCTAGCTCCATTATCAATCGGAGTGGGACCTTGTAGTTATTTAAGAACTCATAAAATCTCAATATAAACCAATTTCTCGAGAAAATGTCATAGGAAACGTCTACTAAGAAACATGAACTAATTTATTTCAATATTAAAATGTATGGAGCCCAATCAAATTAAAATATATCTTTAATTACTCCCGTCCCAAAAAATAATAGTTTCGTTTCCTTATTGGAAAGTCAGCCCAGGTCAATATCAAATCAATTTAGTATGTCTCAAGTAATGAAATTTCATTCATTTATACAGTATTAAGAATAGTATCAATAACTATTTTTAAAATTTGTTAGTATCAGTAGATTCTTATAGGTTTTTCGTTAGGTTCAATCAAGTTGACCAAAAATCATCAGAGGAACTATTTTTTAAAGAGTATTATGCTTCACGAGAGTGGTAAAACTGTCCCTATTTTTTTCCAATACAGCAAAAATTGAACTACTCGCATCGATTTTAAGACTATACACCACTTTAACAAGAAAAAATTATTTCAAGCCAAAATTTCAATTAAAATAAACCATTCTAAAGTTCTTCGCGTACTCTAATACTCATCATGTCTTACAAAGCTTCTAACCTATTCATACTAGGCAAAAACTTTGGTAATTTTTGTAAGACTGATCCTCTTTACCCAACCTACATTGTGTGTTTGTCATTGTGCTTGTGTGTGTTACGAATTAAGATCTGTAAACCGGTCTTACAGGACCTACTCTTCACAATAAACTCCCACAATCCCAAAATAAGTGTCCTATTCGCTCACTGTACATATTCGTTTTATCTTACTCGATTCAAATCAATTCACTGTCCCAACTACTTGGGAATTGGGATTGGCTACTTGAATCATTTTTTGTATCACCATCAAAACTAGCACAATCATACTTACAAACATCACTTAATCTAAACCATCCTTAACTTAATAAATATCAAGAATTAAACATACAAATTAACTTCAATTAGAACTTTAAAAAAAAGTCAAAAAGGGCTTACTTGCTCAGAATGGCAACCGGATTATCACCCGAATCAACCAGCGCGACAGAACTCGACCCGCCAATACGATTCTTCTGGGCATCATCAATATCAAGAACGATCGGCAACGACATGTTGACGACAGACCCGTCTCCTAGTCGGAGCGAGTTAAAATGAAGAGTTTGGAGGAACTCGGCTTCTCTCATGAACCCGGTAAGGGGACTCGCCCAGCCTTCACTGAGCACATGGACCCACTCAAGATCGATCCTTGACAGCTTGATCCTAGGCAACGACAGTGCGTCCCGCTTCTTAACATCTCTATTAGACTCGGGCACAAGGAGGTCGATGAGCTTGCCGCCATCGGGCTCGATCAACCCGCATGAGACTCGGGTCCTGACCCGGATATTGGGGCGGGGGAGGCAATTGAAAGAGAGGTTGAGTGGGGTCGACAAATGATGAGTGGGGAGGTGGGATTTGATGGAGGAATGGGTAGGGTTTGGGGTTTTGATAAAGATGGATGACATGGTCGCCATTGATGGTACGGAATGAGAGGTCTCTCTCTCTAGAAAAAGATGATTTCTTTAGAGAGAGAAAGAGAGACCAATATATATGTGTAACGGTTGGATTATTACTGAGTTGGCGCTTAGGTATGCTTTATTGTAATAGAAGTGTTTATATAGGTGGCAAACAACTTAGGTAAATGCTTGGAGGATGAACCTGGACACTTAGTGTGTGTGTGCGTTATACTTGTAACTACTCAATCATCTTTAAGATTTAGCACTCCAAATAATTCAGATTTGGATGCACAAGTAAAACCCAAAAAAGCCCTTGTTGGCAACTCAACTCTTTTTCTTCTTTCTTTCCCAAGTCACTAGTCCTTTTTCATCTTGCACTTTCAAAGTTTAAATAAGGTAAAAGTTAGGCACATATTAAGAATACATTTATAGCAATCTTTACTAAATTTATTGGCAATGTTTGACTTTTTTTGAATGAAACGGTATGTTATTTAAATAAAAATTTGATGTATACTTTTTTATTTTTTTTTTCAAAATCATAAACTAAAAAAAAACTACAAATTTCGTATTTTATGATTTTAAAAACAATATACGTCAAATTTTTATTTAAAAAATAGTTGGTTTAATTCCAAAAAAATCAAACGGGACAATATTTTAATAACGAAGGGAGTATATTTCACATGAGAATTACTTTTGGGTCATCAAGACACAATAAAACATATACGTCATTTGTTCATAAATTATGTTTTGTTTTACCTTTTTGAAGTCAAATCGATTAAAAACAATCAGCTTGATTCGATAAAGTTGACATGATAACAATTTAGGAGCCGATGGAGTTAGCTTCTTAAAATGTATCCTTTAAGGTACATGTGATGCTAGTCAAACTGTTAAGCTTTAGAGACTATGACATAAAATTAAAGATAGACAAAAACTTGTGTGAGACCGTCTTAAGGAAAAATCCTCAATCTGTAAAACGAAGCCCTAAAAAAGAGGGAAAATGATTGAAACATGCAAGTCAAACCTGATACAATTTACAAAACACTAGGGTCGGCGAAAGGTGGTTGGCAAGTGGCATACGCTGGAGGTGTCACCGCATTAATGAGATGTTTGTTGATTTGCTCTGGTGCCCTATATCTTCTAAATTGTGCTCCAAAGCCCTCCTACTTTCCGAACATGGCTGTCGAAGCCCTAAATGCTCAAACTTTACATTTTAGTCTTAAAACAACTTAAAATTTTGATTATTTTCATTTTAATGCAAAGTGAAACTTTGTGGTAAAAAATAACACATTTCAGGGCAAAAGTTACACTTTTTAATGGGAAAAAATGATAATTTTCATTAAAGATGTAAAGAGACACTTTTAAAGACAAAAGTGACACATTTAAAGATAAAAGTGACACACTTTCATACATATAACTTACACATTGAAGAACTAATATATAGGCAAAAGTGACATGTATATAGGTAAAAGGGACACATTTTCATAGATAATGATATACACATTTGGGGACTAAAAGTGACACATTTAACGGTAAAAGTGACACATGACACATTTTCATACACAATGAATTATACATTGATGTATTAAATGTGACACATTTAAAAGTAAAAGTAACACATTTAAAGTCAAAATGTTGACGGTTTTCATTTATAAAATCTGATGTATATCACTGTAATTTTTGAAAGTTAAGGGTGGCACTGCAATTTCTAAATCTTTGACTCATTTATATAGATAGCTTCATCTTATGGATTAAGATCCATACGACCGTCATTCAAGAGACCTACTTATAAAGAATTGTGTGATATGTGCTCTCAAACATTTTTTAGCAAACATATACTACCTCTGTTCCGAAATAGGTGTATTTTAGCAATTTGTACACAGATTAAGGAAGTTTATAAAAAGATTGATTTACTGTTATTTATGTGCAATTAATGTAGTTAAGTTGTAGGAGTATTTTTCTCTTACATCTTAAAAACTCTCTTCATCTCATCCTGTTTTTTCTCAAAGATATAACAAGTCATCTTAACACATCTCACTTTTTTTCAAAATCCGTGAACGTACATAATTTCAATGCTTAAATGATAAGGTTCATTATGGTTTTTAGAAGTATGATCTGGTTCATAAAAAAGTTTTACCATTGTGGATGGTTAATAAGAAATGAGTGGTTCATAAAGAATGAGTGATTTTTGGAGAGAAAAAAAGAAAAAAAATTTTGAAATCGGGCAAACATTCAATATTGAAATGGGACCAAAATTCAATATCTTCGTAAAGAAGTAGTGGTTCATGGGGTTAACCATTGTGAAGAATAGTTTGTTAAGTGGAATAATTGGTTTGTTACTTTTGTGATGTAATACTATAGGTTCAGTAGGCAACGAAATAATGTTAGGAGGTGAATAGTATTTTAAAAAATTAAGAGTAATTTTCAAAACCTTCAAAACTGGCAGCAAAAAGGGTAAGTTATCAGTAGATAGAAAAACTCTCTATCAGCTGATGAACAAAATACTTTGTGTCAGCTTGTTGACACAGGTTTAAGTAGTAAATGTTTTAAGTAGATCACTAATATAAGAAATGAACTGAAAGACAATATATAAAACAATTAAGTAAATGATTCAAGAATGTAACTGACTGACACTTAGTAGATGGAAATTGCTTAAATGTTATAAACAGTTTTATCAGCTTAAAGATAAATGACAGAGTATTTATGAGTGGTTCACAGTGTAAACTGCTACGTCCACTACCAAGTTGGTCAAATTTTGATTTTTGAAGTGCACTAAATATTATTGAAATTATAAGTGATCACTAATAGATATGTGTACAACAAAAAACCAGTGTTTGAGGAGTATGATTGAGAAACAATCAAACTCATGCAACAATCAAGTATTCCTTAAAGATTAGGAAGAAGTAAGGAATGGAATACAATGATTGTCTAAACAAGAACTAGAAAAGAATAATAAATGAAAGACTATCTAGTAAGTATTTGAGGATTGGAACACATCTGTTGAATTATATGAAATTAGATTTGCTTAAAGCCATTAAATACTGACTACATACTTAGTAATTGCTTACGAAAATATTAAGATTTTATTTAGCTGACCTATGTTAGCCAGCAATTTCTTCTAGAATAAGTATGTCAGCCTATTTTCTGTTTTGGATAAACATACTATGTACTAACAAGTTTCCTTGTTTGTGTTATGTAGAAGATTCTCTCAGTAAAGCTCTATCTTATAGTATCTCTGATAATATCTTGTAGAAGATATACTTTTAAAATTATTGGAGCTGTTTAAAATTCAAAAGTGTTTCTAACGGACTGCACTTTAAATTCTTTTATAAATATCCAGAGGAACCTCTTGAAGAAACAACTTAAGCATTCATATTCTCAAAAGCAGATTACTCAATTGAAGTGCCTCAGCCTTAAAACTCTAGCTAGATAGTCCTTGTCGTTTTTCTTTTCTAATTATTGTTTTAGACAATCACTGCTTTGTTGTTCCTTACTTCTTTCATATTCTTTAAGGAATCAATTGATTGTCTCACGAGTGTGATTGTTTCTCAATCATTCTCCATAAACACCGGTCTTTGTTGTACACTGATCCATTAGTGATCATCTAGATTATTAATAATATTAGTGCACTTCAAAAATCCAAGTTTGACCAACTTGGTAATGGACGTAGCAGTTTTTACTGTGAACCACTTCAATTGCTTTGTCTGTTAATTCATCAGTTCTTACAAACTGCTCTAACACTTAAGAAGTCTTAATCTACTTAAGTGTCAGCCAGTTCTTTACATAAATTGTTTACTTATTTGTTTTTATAAATTATTCTTCAGAACTTTCCTTGTATCTTGTGATCTATTTTTCAAAGCATTACTTTGTGTCAGCCAGCTGACCATTATTCTCATTTCAGCCTACAACGTCGGCTTCTTTAAACCATCAGCTAGTTGACACCATATCAGCTGACTAACAAAATTACACATTTTCGCTGCAACTTTTGAAGTTTTTCAAAACTACCCTCAAAGTTTTAAAAGGCTATTCACCCCCCTCTAGCCTTATTAGTTGCCAATTGGACTTACAACATCAAAGAAAGAATTGTTTGAAAGAATATGTTGAGTGTCCAGTCTTGGGTTGAAGCAAATCAAAAAGAGAATATCATGTGAGTAATGAATGATAGCTTCAACCGTTCTATCCTCTATCCATCATTTTCACTCTTTGCTTCAATGTTATTTATAGAGATCTTGAATAAAGTCGTTTAAAATTGCAAAGATGATCTTTAAATATCTTGAAGAATGAAGATGAAATATTTTCATTGAATGCACAGAGATCTTGTAGAGTTTTAGAGACAGACGATATCTCATAGCATGAAATAAATAGGGTGGTTAGATAGTACATATGATATACTGTAGAACATTTAAGAAAGACATAAAAAGTCTTCATTTGAATAGTTCTATGTTTGAAATATGAT
Source organism: Codonopsis lanceolata (assembly GCA_013146195.2). Lineage (NCBI taxonomy): Eukaryota > Viridiplantae > Streptophyta > Magnoliopsida > Asterales > Campanulaceae > Codonopsis > Codonopsis lanceolata. Next base: position 37,653,057 of record CM028384.1, on the reverse strand, counting down.
GGTCAATAATAATTAAATATAAGAGCGTGAAGACCAAGTGTTTTTAATTTATATTGTTTGGAATCTTTTTAACAAAAAGGTGAAGACTTAAAGTCTTAAGTATTTTTAGAGCAATATTCCAATAGTGTACAATGTTCAGCAAATAGAGAATTTAAATGATTAAGTAGAGGCTGACACTGAGGTATCAGCAGCAGCAGCAGTAGCTGCTAGCTGCTGATGACTTTGTTTAAGCAGATAGAATATTTTACCTTAAGAAGGCTGCTTAACAAAGTCTAGGTTACACCTGCTATGTAAACAACAGTGGTCATCTATTTGCTGAAGGTTTAGCAGATAGATTTAGACTTGTTTTACAGTCTAAGTAAAACAACCTAAATGTATTAAGTAATTATTTAGATTAACTATTTTAACTTAATGGTTTTAAGTAAATCTTCAACATGCATGTTTCTACATATACATAAAAAACAGTGCAAATAATTTAACCATTGAAGATATCTTAAATTAAAGTGTTATGTATGCATTAAATGCATGTTTTCTCATTCCCAATATTAACTTTATAGAACATTTAATTTGAGAAAATGGTAGTTTTGACAAAGTATGATTAAAATGTTTCTTGAAATTCTATAACAACACTTATTTGAGACAAAAAAAAAAACATTGCTAAAATGACACTTATTTCTGGAATGAAGTGGTATGTCTTAAATGCTTCTCTAGTGATGATATATATATATATATATATATATATATATATACCAAATGCCTTTTACATATTTATCAACATCAAAACTATACTAGCTATACAAGCTCTTAATTATCAAGACAAAAGAAATATACAATTTTAGCCACTTAAAATGTGCTCCTAGTGTACATTGGCAAAACATATGTTTTGGGTTACTGTACTTTACAAAAGATTTTAATTAGGTCACTTGAACTTTAAAATCTTCGTAATAGCCAATGTACTCAAGTTATGTTGCAATTTAACTTATTTTCGGATGAAAATTAGGTTCAACAGTTAAATAAAGGGGCAAAATAGGAAATGACTTAGCAAGAGTGCTGATGTGTTTTCTTTATTTACAGTAATCCAATTAATTTCAACATTAATTACAGGTCGTTCATCTCTCTCCTCCTATCAACTCACAATCAACCTGTAAAAATCAAGAGTAATTAGGATTTACAAAACTGTCAATGCAATTCGCAATGTAACTTGTACAGAAGCTACACTGGAAGGTGCATTGGTTAGAAAGTTAATAACAGCGGAAGATTTTAATAATAAAGTAGGAATTAAACACAAACGTTTACCAAACAATCTACAAGCCTTATACTTGTAGATCCAGCCTTATGGCTAAAAAGATTTCACTAAAAGAGATGAATTGTATTACAAAAAATATGTGAAATCACCAAATCAAAAACTCTTACAAGACAATAAGTCTTGGAGATCTTTTTTTTTTAGGCATAATCTTTTTACTAATCATTTACAAGGATTCCCAACTTACAAGATACAGAACCCTGATGAGATCAGTTTCTAATTTGAAACAAGGGTATTTTCCTTTTCTACATTTGGAGAAGGAAATTTGCTGGAAAAGCAAGCAAAGGCTCCATTTCCAATCTTCAAAAATATTTAGCGTTCAGCAGAATTAAATAGTTCAACTTGCTATCCTCCTTGCAGGAAGTCACAGAGTTACGTTGAAACAACCATTCTCATCATCAGAAATTTCAGCAATTGATGGAGTAGGCGTACCCTCTCGAACACCAGAAGCCTCCATTGTAGATCTTTGTGTATTGAACCAAATTCAAGAGATTACGTAAGGTTTGGTGCAACTTCATCTGCGTGCTCTTCCGTATTTGTCTTGGAGATCAAAACCCACATAAACAAATGGTAAAGAAAACGGGGGATTAAAAAATCAACTTCCTAGAAAATCTAGGAAGACAAACAGCCAGCGGGTCAATGTAGTTTCGGATGTTACAGCATTCGGAACTGCATTCAAATTCTAACAGCTTTCTGAATTTTCTGTATGATCTGAATATGCTGCTCTTCTATGCTCTGCACTCTCTTTGTTTCGCTGTATTCTGCCTCTGAGTCGTGTCCTTTATTTATATGAGGAAGAGACCTACACATGAATTAGGAAACAAACTCCAACATGGTAAATGATTAGAATTGATAATTAAATAAACTACATTAATTTCTAGATTCTATTACCAAATAAACAAGGACTCTTAGACGCGTTTTTAGGAAATGATTTTTGCCAAGATTGCGTGTCCAAAAATACTCCTAAACTTTAGGCCTAAGAAAACCAAAATACTATGAGTATTTTGTTTCCAAAAATGCATCTAAATTTTAGGACAAAGAAAACCAAAATACTATGAATATTTTATTTCCAAAAATGCACCTAAACTTTAGGACCAAGAAAGGTAAAAACAAGACCAAAATAGGTCATGCCTATTTTGCCCTTACAATATCCTCCTTTGTCGAGCCATTTTGGTCAAATCAAATAACAAGTGTTTATTCAACACCAATCAAATCATCTAACCTGCATTGGTTAGTAAATCTCATCTCCCCCTTAATTTGTGCAAGGTATAAAATTAGAAATCATTTTCTAAGCACAAATCAGAATATACCAATGATGCAATCACATCCATACAAGGAAGCAGATTCATCATCATCACCAGAAATAGGAACACTTGACCTCTTTCCCCCTATTTGACCGGAAAAGGAAGAGGGAGAAACAATCTTTTAGGAATTCTAAAAAATCCAAGATTTTGAAAAACAAAATTAAGTGTTCACCATGACTTGATCACACCCCTAGCAATAACTAAGTACCTCATAGCCAGATTCAATACCTCTTAGTTCCACACAAAAATTAGCATCCACTTAATATTTTTCAACATGAAAATTTTTGGAAATTGATTTGCACAGTTTATTTTATGACAAAATTTCACCAAGTTGATATCCTTACTAACAATGCATGTCCTAAAATTTTATGCCTAAAACATGATTACTAAAATCTAGGCAAAAGAATAATGCAATCATACACAAGTGATAAAGACCAGATCAAAGCGATGTAGTTCCTGATGCAGCTGCATTGAGATGTGCATTCATCAATAATAAAATTTTGTACAATTTTTACATCTTTTCTTTTCTCAAACATACTTCTCTCCCACAAATTTTTTCATAAATAAAATCCATAGATACTTTATTTCCCTAGGAATATAGCTCTACTTTATTTCAAGTTATAAAAGCATGCCACTTGGAACCTTTCACACTATTTACCAAGAGAAGCCATTTTGCACATGATCAACCCATGAAATCCAAAGATTTATAGTCCCAAGAGAGAATGACAACAAACCTTATCCATATGTAACTCTTTTTCTTTAGGTAGCTTTCACACTTTTTTTTTAAGGGAATTCATTTTTCTCAAGATCAATCTATGAGAACCAAAGTTCCATAGCACCAAGATAAAATGCTACATCCCTTGTACATTAGGTAGTTCATTCCTTTGTGGACTTCAAACTTGCTCAAGAACTGGGAGAGAGTGAGAATCATAACAAAAAAAAAATCACAATTGATTTTGAATGCAATTCCCAAGTAACAACAAAAGGCACAAACATGTGACTCAATGATCTAGAGTGTCATCTAAATACAAAATGCAATCATGTCTATTTTTTTTCTTTTCTTATTATTAACGAAGTGTAAAATTATATGACACACATACCAAGAGATTTCCTTAGATTGGAAAATCTCTTCAAAATCAAGACTCTTAGTAAATATATCAGTCCATCGATTTTTTGTCCCAACATGTTAAGTGCAAATAATCTTTGTTCAACCATGTCTCTAATAAAGTGGTGTCTTATATCAATGTGTTTTGTTCTAGAGTGTTGTACTGGATTTTTTTGCTATACTGATTGTGCTGGTGTTATCACAATACAAGGTTAACATATCACTGTGTAGTCCATAATCTTTGATCATTTGGTTCATAAAAGTTGTCTCAACACAGTTCTGTTTTTTACTAAACCAAGAACCCAAATTATTTTTTGAAAATTGATCAACCTCTTCTCGTATAGCATTGATCCAACAGTCATCTTTTAAGGCTTCATTCACATTCTTTGGTTCAATAGTAGACACATAGCATGATGCATGAAAATCTTCACATTCAAGAGAGGATAAGCAAACTAATTTCCTATAGTCAACCTTACCTTTCTTCCTAGTAGACATAACATCATGTACAATTGTACATTACCTATCCCTTGAGAAGAGGGATGCACTTTCTGAATGCGGCTAGGAATGTCTTGGCTGCGATCAGTCAGACTAGATTGAGTTTCAGGCTGTTCAGAGTCTGTTTCAGCATCTGGCAAGTTTTTGACCAATGTAGCTTCCGATGCAGCTTGTGATGCAGCTGCATCCGAAACTGCATTCGGAACTACATCCTGAACTGCATCCTGAATCTCATCCACTGAATTTCCAGAACTTGCAGATTATGTATCTTCTGGAACTGGCACATTGTCTGAATGTCCATCAGCTGCAAAATCTGAATTATTTGAAATTGACCCAAGATCTCCAAAAACAAACAAACCCTTTTTACGCAAAGTATTAACACGTTGATTAGCAAAATGACTAAACCCTTGACAAGCCTTACATTGAATATAATCAATATTTTTATCACTTGTTGTAGACTGTTTAGCAAAAGGGTTGCTAAAATATTTTTTAGGGGTTTGAAAAGAATTTTCTTTGGGAACAACCTTAGTAGACTCATGTTTGAAAGCAGTTTTGGAGTTTGAAGATAGAGATCTATTTTGTCCTTTGGCTTTCAAAATATTTTCAAACTTGGTTGTTAAAAGAGTCATTAACTCTTTATCAAAATCAAATTCCTCAACATTCCAATTTGAGTAATTCGTATTCGTTAATGTATGAGGACGAACAAAATTCTCATATTGGGAATCCATCATGGCTACAACCAGAATCTTCTCTTAGTGATGTCAAGAGGAGACTCTGATACCAATTGTAAGAATCAAGAGTAGCTAGGATTCACAAAACTGTCAATGCAGTTCGCAATGTAACTTGTACAGAAGCTACACTGGAAGGTGCATTGGTCAGAAAGTTAATAACAACGAAAGATTTTAATAATAAAGCAAGAATTAAACACAAACGTTTACGAAACAATCTACAAGCCTTATATTTGTAGATCCAGCCTTATGGCCAAAAAGATTTCACTAAAAGAGATGAATTATTTTACAAAAAATATGTGAAATCACCAAATCAAAAACTTTCATAAGAGAGGGGGGATGGGGATGGGGATGGGGATGGAGATGGCCGGCGGTTTTCACTTGTGGAGTGGAATGATGAAAATTTGGTGTATTACACAAAGTTTTGAGGAAGATGCGTTTTTTATAAATAAATTTTTTATTTCAGTTGGAGCCCTTTGGGTTTCTAATATTACACAATGTTTTAGAGCTTATATGGGCAAAATAGGTTTTTAACATAACTTAACTGTTAAACTTAACGTCCATCCAAAAAATGAGCAAAATTGCAACATAACTCGAGTACAGTGGCCATTATGAAAATTTTAAACTTGAGATAGCCTAATTGCAATCTTTTGTAAAGTACAGTGACCCAAAGATGCGTTTTTCAATTTACATATTAGTCTTGAGTGATTCTAAAAGTGATGCAAAATGTACTATAATGTAAGAGCCTAAATTTGGTAAAATTTGCATTGGTAACGACCGAAGTGGCCATGCCATGAAGAGTGATACTCCTTCCATTCCAAGTAAAAAGTTTATCATACTATTTTGAGATGACTTACATTAACATTCCACTTTCAAAATTTATGTTTGTAATTTTCATAACTTTTCATCTTTACTCTTCACCTGTGTTGTAATCATATTAATTATGTTTAAGTATTTAGTAATTATGATCAATTACAATGACATTAATAAATTAATTAATTATTAAACTTTTCAAATAAGGACTCTTTAGGCGGAATAGAGGAAGTACAAAGGTAAACACTTAAGTAAGACGATCTTGCGGATATTTTTTATAAGATGAATCCTCCTTACCTGACTCATCGTATGTCTAGAAATAGGTTTTTAACAAGTGCAATAAGCAAATAGGTTTTTAACAATTGCAGTAAGCTTTTGTCTAAAATTAATATAGTTTAGGGATGACTAATGGCACTATCCGAAGGCCAGGGACAATGTTGTCTTTGTAAGAAGAAAGCTCCATTTACAATAGTTGATGACAATGAAATTGTATCAAAGTGGATAACAGGTCGGCTTTTCTTTGTCTGAATGTGCATTTAATTGTATTTACTACTTTCTAGGTATCTTCCTTTTATATTTTGAATTCAAAATATGCAAACCATCACACCCAATGCCTGCACTATTTGTTTAATAAAATGTGCTCAAAAAATCTTTCAAACCCCCACATATCTACTAATCATGGCCAGATTCATTTTGTACCTCAAATAGTGGTCCAAGTTTTATGCAATTAAATTTTAAAATATTTGTGATACACCATCTTTTTTTATAAAAGCGGCCAAAAAATTTACGCTTTATTATACTCCCTCAGTCCCTATATTATCGTTTTTCAGAACATCACTTTTAGTATTTTATCCTTACCTTTTCATCATATTTTAATTATGGATCACATACACATAGTCTTTAAAAGAAACTACATATTAAACTAATATAAATAATCAAGTCAATTGTTTTTTCTTAATCTGTACATCGGGTCAACTAGGACAATAATTTAGGAACGAAGGGAGTAACAATTTTCTAAATAATAATTATATTAATCATTTATTACACAATCACTCCATTCTGGGTAAAAAATCAATTATCTTATTTTGAAATATTTCACGAATTCACTTTTAAAAATTATAAAATATAAAAATATCATTTTATAACTAATGAACTACTAAAATTATTATTTTTTTTAGGACAAATCTCACCATTGGTCCCTTGGGATTCTTCGCTCGCATGGGAGAGCTTATGCAAAATTGGGATTCTTCGCTCGCATTTACTGCTCGCGAAGATAGATTGGAGCTTGGTGGGTATTCAAAGAAGGCTAGAATCTCAAAATATGGTAACTTTGTGGGTCCTTTTGCTTTTCAATTGAGAGTTTCTTCTGGCTTTAGACCGAACACGAGTTATCTTGAAGAACTTGAGAAGTGGCAGGCGATGGAATTTCCTTCTTCGTACTTGAATGCAAGGAGGTTTGATGTTGCTGATCCTAAAGCTCGAAAAAGGGTGGTGGGAGTGCTTCAGTTTAATTCATTTGTAGATTTGTGGGTCTGTGTAATTGGGAAAGAAAGCGGGTCTTTTCTAAAACCCTAAGGACTTGATTAAAATTATGATATAAGTTAGGTTTGAAAAAAAAATCATTTTAATCCTTATTTAAAACACGTGTGAGACACATAACAACTTAACGGTAATTTTTTAACGGTATCTATAAAAAAGATTGTAGTTGTGAAAATTTAATACTTGTAGGACAAAAATTTGACAAAATATTGTTAAGAGACTGTTACTATGACCGGCCTATAGTCAAGAGATCACTGTTGCGATTTGCCCTTTTTAAAAAAAATTAACTTTCAAACGAAGATTTTTTGTCCGAAACAAAAAGAGTATCAACTACATATTAGATTTGGAGAACACAAATTTTGGCATTAAATGACTAATATTTTATTGGGAGAGGTTAGAGGTTATTTTCACTACAAAAATTGTTTATCTACTACAACATTTATTATAAAACTAGTTTTTACCGGACAAACAACTTTTTCAATTAAACTATAACTCAAGAAAATTGAAAAGGAAAAGCCAAAATAAAAATAAAGAGAAAATAATTTTGGAGGCAACTACTTCTTAAAAAAAAAAATTGATTTGTTTTTTATTTATATATCAAAGACTTAAAAGTATGGTGTAAGTTCCTAGGAGTATTGACTATTTAGTACTCCCTACGTCCCGGATAAATGTTTGTATTTTTAATTTTTGGATGTTCCAGCTAATGTTTCTAAAGATTTTCGGTGTACAAATTTTCTATTATTTTTTCTAATTTATCCCTTCATTTAATACTAATATTATTACATATCCTAGAGAGAAAGTGAGTGAGTGTAAAGTGTATTTTATTTATGAGAGTGTGTGTATGTAATGAATATTATTGTCACAACATTTTTGATAACTCAATCATTAATTATATTTTTTAATCCTTGTATTTTGTCCACTAAAAATATTTATCTGGGACAGAGGGAGCAATAGGACATCTCCATTGTATAACTCTTTAAACAAATCACAGTTTTACTGTGTGCCAAATCAGAAGCAAAAAACTTATCTCATCACAAACCTTTTTCTTTAGGATTGTAAACTCATTTATTTCTTGAAGAAATTGAATATTGAAGTTAATATTTTTTACATAATTTTTTCCTTTATTTTTTGTTTGCATGAACCATTTCCCCCCGTATGAATCTCTATTTATATCTTTAATAAGGTTTAAATCTCAATTTGGTCACCCTACTTTCGGCCAAAATTCATTAAGTTCACTCTATCTTTTTTTCCCCTCAATTTAATCACTTTACTTTCATATAATTAGCACGTTCATCACTTTATTCTTATATTTAGATGGAAAGTTTAATTTTTTTAGGAAAATCAAAAAATACTCTTACTAAATTTGAGGGTTTTGAGGGTCTCCTTCTCCTCTCAAACATAGTTTCTTATTGTGTGACTTGAATTTGTTAACACACTTTTCAAATGTAAGAGATATTATTGTCTTTTCAAAAATTTACATCTAACTTAACTAACAGAAATGACTCTAGTGACCTTATTGACTTTCGGAGCCAAGTAGAGTGATTAAATTGAGGGAAAAAAAGTAGAGTGAACTTAATGAATTTTGATCGAAAGTAAGGTGACCAAATTGAGATTTAAACCCTTTTATAATGGTAATGTTTTGAGGATCTGATCATACTCTTAGAAATCTTAAATGATAAAGTTTATAGTAAGAGTATAGTGAATATATGATGCAAACTACCTTTGAAATGCATTTATTTGATACACGGGGTTTATATTAATATAAATATAAATAAAACATTTTAAAAACTTACATGCTATCATGATAAACAAATAATTTAAACGTAATTATTAAAATTAGTTCAATGCATATGAATTAGAAAATATTTAATTTTTTAGTAACTGTACGATACTAAGAGTAAAATTTTCAACCACCAACAGTATAAAATATTTTTCATCCAAGCAGCCCTTGGAACATGTCACATGTCAATCACAATTTTTGGCTTGATTTTCTTAAATTTTGTTTGGTCACATGTTGTGTTTCGAAAACTAATGCAAAAAAGATTTTACTCATGAAAGAAAAGAAGTTAATTAATATAAATATTTAAAATGTCACATGTCAATCACAGCTAGTAGATGAATGTTTAATTCTTAAACTAAATTAAATAAACACTTAAAATAAATACATAAAAGAAAATAAGTTAATTAATATAAATAAGGAATTACATAAAAAAATATCACAATATAAAATCGATATGTTATCGTGTGGTAGGATGGTAGCCCAATAAGCCTCCGTTAACACACACCCACACACACAAGCAAAGAAAGAAACTCTAAGCCCTAAGTTCGTTCCCTAGCGCCTCTCTCTCTTTCCCGTCCATGTATATTTTGCTCGTGCACAGCGCACCGATGTTTCGTCTCCCATATTCTCACTGGTCACGCTACCGTAAGTTATCGGTCTCTCAATCTCTTTCAAGCTTGATCCAACTCTCTCGTTCTCTAATATCCAATTTATTCTCATGGAATTGAAAATCTTAATTATATGACCCATCATAATTTTCTTATTTGATTTTGATTTTGATTTTCTATGTTTGTTGGTAAAATACTTGCATTTTTTAACATACCCTTTTTTATTATTACATTTTTTAGAAAAAAAATTCTCAAATCTATGAATCTAGTGATGTTATCCCAATAACGGTCAAATAAGTTTCAAATTTATAGATATGTCTAGATATTTTTTCAGATCTAATAATATGTTATTACAAATCGAGTATATATGTGATTTATTTGATTTTTTAATAATAATTTCAGATCTGATGTTTTTCACTTGTTTGGCCTAAGAATACAGCGAAATGTGTTGGGGTTCTGTTTTGTTCTTAGCTTAACCTGGGACAACTTATGCCTTGTAAGGTTTATAAAGATCTTTATATCTATGGATGGCCAAGTGCAAGAATGGTCCATCCGTAAAGTTGTAATCTCTTGTTGCTAAATAAATTGGGTTTACATAAGTTCTTAAACTGATTTAAATACATATTTTTCTATATATTATGAACTCTTTTGGGTTTTGATTTATCTGCCATATGTTTTGATTTATTTGTTTGTTCATATATACTTAGTGTATTGATTGAAATACCTTTTGAGTCTGTAATTCACATAAAAGAGAAGTTAAAACTTAATTATCTCAATGGTTCATGTCTTATTTTGATATTCTCAACTATTTTTGATTAATACACGCACTCAAAACCTTTGAAAGAAATGATCATGCATTTATGTCGTTCTTCCCCACATAAAGATAGCTTTGTATAGTAATATAAACTTGGATCTGAAAAAAAGAGTAAGAGGAGCAACTGAAAAATTAATTTAATGAATTATATGTCTCCACATTTATTATAATTCATAATATAGCACTATTTTGTTGGGATTTTGTTAATAACTTTATATATAACAGTTAACTTAATGAATTATCTTATGTCCTTTGTAAGTCATTCCTAACCCGAATATGATAAGAGAGCCTAATTTGGTGAATTATAAACATTCATGTTATTTTGATGGACATGTAAACAAATTAACTTCCACAAACTTTCAATTATTACAAAAAGTAAATAATTTCGTATTTCTTATTATAAGTTATGTTGGATCTACATATATTTTAACTTAAACAGTAACATGAACATGCATTATACAAATTATGTTGTGAATAAAGTAGGGCAAAGATTTGACATGTGATTTTTGAATTGTTTATTCTGGAAGTTAAAAGCCTTTTTCAAACTGCTGCTCATTTGTTTAGGTGCATGTTTTACGTTTATTTTTATCTCTATTTGTACTAATTTAAGAAATTAAGATGTACATTTGTATGCGTTTTTGTTTTAATAATTTACTACTTTAAGCAACATCTTTAGCAGAAAAGGAGACTAAAAAAGTAATGAAGATGTGGTCAACTATAAGAAAATTTAAAAATTATACATTTATGTGTAGCTAAGTTTCAATTGTTTGGTCCAAATTTATTTGGACTACAGTCATGTTAGTATGTAAGATTATTTTTTATCATACAAAAAATGTGGAGTGGGTTAATATTCAAATAGAAGTTTAATCATATATATCGTTGAAAAAGATAATTTTCAAACATGAAGTTAGTCTTCATATGATACATGCATCAAACTGTTGTCACTATTAAAAAATGAAAGGGGAAGAAAAGTAGAAAATACGACAACTATTGGTGTGTTTTAAACTTCTTGTTTAGATGTTTATTTATAATATCTAATTATTATAATTTAATTTGGAAAGTTATTTTAGGCGGGAAATATGTGCTTATGCCTTTATATATATATAGATATAAATTCAACTAATTTCTAATGTGACAAAACTACCCTTAATCAATCACCCAATAAAATAATATAGTTCGATTTTGAGTCATCTTTCTATTTTCGACATAACAAATTAGAAGGTAATAATAATTATTTTCATGTAGTTTCTAGAGAAAAAAATTTAATCAATATATTTTTTACATGAGATGTGTTCAAGAATTAAAAGTTAATATTTGAATGATATTTATTTGTCTATAAAACCCATAAAAACTATGTTAAAACAGTAACATTTATTGCAAAGTAAAAAGTGTAGATTGGAATCAAATAATATTATTTTAAAAATATTACTCAATAATACAATCAAGATTACGTAACTCTTATAAGTTTTTTTGTTCATTTCCAATAAAATATAATTCATGACATTAAAATCTTAAAAGATAAGGGTTATTATTATCTACATAACATTATCTTATATACATATAGTGGATAAATAATTATAATAGAAAAAAAAGACTCCCAAAAATAAAATGAAATAAAATAAAAAAATTAAGTTGATTTCAAGGAAACGGAAGGTAAAAGAATTTCGTAAAAGAAATTGCATATAATTCAAGTAAGTGACTATATAATGTGTATTTATGTCCTAACAAAAACTAAGTTGAAAGATTTTTGTGGATGTAGTGAATAATCAATTATTTAGTAGAAATGATCTTTCTCAATTTTATATAAAGACATTTGATTGGTTGATTTAAAGAACTATATACTCCCTATATTGTCTTGTTTTTCTTTTTCGTTCGTTCCAAAATTATTATCTTGTTTGTAACTTTTCTTTAAGAAAACTATTTTTATTATTTTATTGTTACTGTTTCTTTATACTTTAATTATGTGTCACATGAACATGAACTTTAAAGACAACTACATATAATATCCACACTAATAATCAAGTCAATTGTTTTTCTTTAATCTATGTTCCGAGTCAAACAGAGCAATAATTTGGAGGCGGAGGGAGTACTTGATTTTTATACCTAAAAAAGGTTGAATATCAATTAATATCGTGTATGATATGAATCAAATACTTCCCATTGTTCCAAAATTATTGTCATGTGTGACCTGACACACGGATTAAGGAAAAATGATGGGTGATAACCGAACCGATCTCCTGTGATGATATTATAACTGGAAAATTCATATATATTTGTTTTTAACTGCTAAAGTACACTTTAGTAGGGAAAATGATGAAAATGAAGGAAAGGTGCGTGGACGAAGTCACTGCCCACATTTGAGCATCGCAATGCAAAAGCCACTGCCCAACTTTGGGCATCGCAAGGAAAAACATTAGGCATCACTCAAAATTCTAGGCATCGCAAGGAAAAAACATTGGGCATCGAATGATCATCGAAGAAGGGGAGAAGGCGAGGAACGTACCTGGAATTGTGAATTGTTAGTTGATACCCTTCCTCATTCGTTTGCTTGCATTTAAAGCCTCATCTTTTTTACCCGTAGGGTATGAGAAATTACCCACGCCTAGGGTTTCTCAAGCAGTGGTTCGCCCGGTCCTTCCCGAAGGACTTCTTAGTAAGTATACGAGCAGATGAGGGTGGGGGTGGGGGCTGGATCTTTACTTGATTCTGTCCAAGACCGCTTTGTCGTGACGCTTATAGCAATGACTCGATCAGCTATACATTCTTTTTTCTACGAGAAGGTGGATTATAGTGTGCAATATCCCTAGTAAGTGGACTCACCTCTCTCTAGTAAGGACTTCCACTTCTTTGCAGCTCCTCCCATTGACATAGCCACTGTTCTAACATGTATTCTCGTCGTCCGGGAGGTTGCTATTCTAGAGACAATGAGATGTAGCAGCGCACAAATCCATGGAGGAAAAGTATTTGAGACGAGTCTTTCAATGAAGATGGGTAATATTGGAAAAAATAAAATAAAAGTAGACTTATGTGGTTGGGGAAAAAAGATAGCAATGGAGCGGTTACAATTTCAAAAAATAGGACCAACCCACAATTAATCCAAAAATGATTGACTTGATTGTTTTCTTTAAAACTCATGTATTTGTGACTCATAATTAAAATATAATAAAAAAGTAAATGTAAAGTGGTAAAAATATTGTTATGAAAAGGAATGTTTCAAACAATACAATAATTTTGGGACGAACGAAAAAAGATAGTATGACAATAATTTTATGACGAATGGAGTAATATTTTAAGTTGTTTCATTGTTTAATTATGCTATTTTGAACCATTTGTATAAATAGAAGATTTATACATGTATATAATTTTTTTGGTTAATCTATTGTTAGAGAGGGATGGGGGACGGGGTGATGCTATGTTTACTGTTTAGGCCGACAAAGTTTTTTTTAGTACGGCTTAAGCCTTTCATTTTCTTTTTTGGAAATGATTATAAAAGGGTTACTCCCTTGATTATAAGCTAAGACTTCACCATATTATTTAAGAATATTTTACATAAAAAAATTGCTTTCAAAAATTAATACTTTTAATTTCTATAACTTTTAATTTTAATTTTAATTTTAATTTATATTGTAAACATAATAATTTGTATTTACATATTTTTGTAATTATTTATAACTCTAATACTAATTATTCACTCGGTTCACAAACTTATTTTTAGAACATCGAGCCACATATACATGGACATTAATGGAAACTACACATTAAACCAATATAAATAATCAAGACATACGGTACTTTATTCAAAAATTATCATTTGACATACGGTTTAAAAAAATACATTTGACTAAATTATTAATATTAGTTTGATGTGTAATTTACTTTAAAACTCATGTGTATGTAACGCATAATTAAAGTAAAATAAAAAGTGAAAATAAAATGATAAAAATGTTATACTAAAAATAAAAATTTCAAACAAAATAATTATTTTGTGACGGACGAAAAAAGATAACAAGACACTAATTTAAGGAAAGTAGAGTATATAAGGTGTCGTTTGGTAGCCAGGATTAAGGTCGGATAAGATTAATAAGCCGAGTTGTCTGATATTTGGTACGCAATAGGTGGTCGGGACTAATAGTATGAGTTGTCCGGATAAAGTCATTATCCTCTCACTATTAATACTAGGGGTGAGCTTGGTCTGGTTCGGTCCATTTTTTTGGAAAAACTGAGAGAACCAGGACCAGACCAATAGTCCGGTTCTTAAAAAATATAGAACCAGGACCAACCCAATATGTCTGAGAACCAATACATTGGTCCGGTCCAAAACCAATTGAAGACGTACGAGAACTAGGACCGGACCAATACGATGCGTATCTTTGATCAAGAGGATAACTAGATTTTCTAAAAAACAATGATCAATAATCAAATCATGTTCTTCCTTCATACAACATTTTGTTGGGTTCGTTGTTTTTGTGAAAATAAACTAAAGTCAAAAATCATTACTTCCAAATTAATAAAGAGAAACAAAAAAGAAAGTTGTAAGGAAATTTATGGCAAGTCATCTTCTCTCTCCCCTTATCCCCTTATGGTTAATTTAATGTAATGTAACAATCCTAACAATCCTTCAAACTAATAATGTTTGGAATCACGAAAAGAGGCAGGAAATTAATTAATATGGAAGAATAATATTTTCCCTCCTATTTTCTCTTTAATTAAATAAGGAAACTTGGTTGAATATTGAATCAAATTATTATATATATATATATATATATACATATTAATTATACTATATTAGTATATTAAATATAATAAAATAATAATAAATACACATTGGTCCGGTTCGGTCCGGTTATGCGTTTTTGGTTTCTGGAAATGGGGACCGACCCAATTGTCCGATTATGTAAAAATTCAGATCCAGGATCAATCCAAAGTATTGGTTCGATCCATTTTTGACTGGTCTGATCCGGTTCCATTGGTCCGGTCCGGTTCCGAAAAATTTCTGCTCATCCCTAATTAATACCAAGGGGGAGGGTGGTATTATTAGTACCCTCACTAAAAAAAATTGGGATTAACATTTATAATCTCAAAATTACCCCTGATATACAAGTGAGAATAAGAATACTAATAATACTAGAATTAATAGTTTGGATAAGTAATATTATTAATTCCAGTACTATTAGTACCCTCGCTGAGAAGGACTTTGGTTTCAATTTAGTGATGTAAATGATGATGTTTAGGGTCAAGCTAAAAGCCAAAGGGCGTCAAAGTCCGTGTGCTGAGAAGGACTTTGGTTTCAATTTAGTGACGTAAATGATGATGTTTAGGGTCAAGCTCTCACTTTCAGGCTTCAGATACGCCATCCCGAAATGAAGACAAGTTAGACAACACTAGTATCTGCAGCATACATAGATTTTTGGGCAAATTACATCATTAGTCCCTAAATTTTATAAAAGTTCATTAGTAGTTCCTGTACAAAGCAAGTGCATACTATTGATCAAAGTATGTGAATTTTACACATCGGTAGTTCCTCCGTTGGATGCCGTTAAAGGCTACTTTGTTAACTGATCATGTGCTGAGCACATGATCATTTTTTAAGGACAAACTTGTCTTTTTCACGTTTTCCTTCTTTAGTCGTCTTCAACCGCTCGCCCCTCTCCTCCACACGCACACACACACCCACGTATTGCAACAAGGTATCAATGTTCACACTCTTTACAACATACTGAAAAGGATCCAAAACAACCACCAATGATAAGAAACTTAATATAAATGAAATAAGAGAAATCCTAAAGGGATAAAAATGCTGGAAGACCTTGTCTAATTTCTCAAATGACTTTGCTTTTCGAGGTAGCCACCCTTTGATAGCTTCCCCTGCTACTGCAATCAACCATGATGGCCATCCGGCAGCAGCTTGTGCCCCATCCAATCCATTCCAAATGCTAAATACTTTATAAGAAACAATTAATTGTTTCAATATTTTTTTGATTCTTTATCTACATACTCATTTACAGAAGCTCCTTTCGAGTAAATGCAGCCCATTATCACCCAGAGTTCAAGTTCCTTGTTTCAAACAGGAAACTTTACGATTCCCTTTAAATATCAATGCAAACTCAAACCTAATTTCCAACAATTTCTTTGGCATTAAGTTAAATATCCAATCATTATTCCTCGAATCCCAAACTCCAATGCACAATTCTTGAGGTATTTTTCCGTAACTTCAAAGGTACTGAAACAAACCTCTTTGAATTGTCTCCAAATGCACAATTGGCTTAATCTTTAAAACCCGAAAGCCTGAAATTTGCTTCCAAATCAAGACTGTTGAGGCGTAAAACGATATGTGATTCCCGAAAACACAACCCTAAATAGGTATTTTTATCATTTAAATGGTGTTACATTTTGGGATTTATGTGTTAAGTTCAGGGATTTATATGTTACGTTTAGGTGTTCTGAACCTAAATACACCAATAAATGAGTCTACAACATGATCAAGATCCC
This sequence comes from Codonopsis lanceolata, assembly GCA_013146195.2. Classification (NCBI taxonomy): domain Eukaryota; kingdom Viridiplantae; phylum Streptophyta; class Magnoliopsida; order Asterales; family Campanulaceae; genus Codonopsis; species Codonopsis lanceolata. Next base: position 37,636,079 of record CM028384.1, on the reverse strand, counting down.
CAAATCATTAAGAATTCAATGAAGAACTACCCACATTGAAAGAAAATCAAGAATGCCCTACCCATCAAAAGGAATCAACACTTTTTTTTGCATGACAGAAATCTGACACGCAATTGAGAAAATTGAACAAAATGTAAAAAACATGGGGAAATTGATATTGGGGTGGGTTTTTCCAGAAATTAATAAGAAGTCAATTGAAAACAGTTGATTAAAAAGCTAAATTCGACGAAGAAAATTTACAAATTACAGTAACAATTCTATATGATTTTAAATAAATAAATTACTAATCAAAAACCGACATGGGATTTTCACTTGCAAGCAAAATTAGTTACTACAGTCCAAAAAAAAAACAAAAACAAAAATAATAGTGTAAAAGATAAAGAGATTTTCGGATATGGCAAACCTAGAAATGCAAAGGACCAATAGTTTTGTAGCTAAGGAATAGAAAAAAGAATATGCTCTTTTTTTGTGCGAGCCAGAGCTAGGCAGGAACCCGGGAAGATAGAATGAACAACGAGAGAGACGAGAGGCCTAAAAATGGTGGGTGTATGCGCAGGGGCACGTGGGGCGTGAGGTTGAAGACGACTGAAGAAGGTGAACGTAAAAAAAAAAAAAACAAGTTTACCCTTAAAAATGATCATGTGCTGAGCACATGATCAGTTAATTGAGCAGCCTTTAACGACATCTAACGGAGGGACTACCGATGTATAAAATTCACATATTTTGATCAGTGGCATGCATTTGATTTACACAGGGACTGTTAATGAAATTTTGCAAAGTTTATGGACTTATGGTGTAATTTAAGCTAGATTTTTTTTGACAAACCAAGCTTGGGCCCCATCTTGTATTTTTATATTTGACTATGATCACTGACATGATCGTGTGTTTGACTACAAGTCTACAATCTATATTCCGGTGAATCATCTTAACTTGGACCTCCGATTATCCTGGAAATAGTTTTTACTTTCAAATCAACTTATCATGTTTAAACATGTTTCATCAGCAAAGAAATTAACCACATTTGCAAGCTCAGACTACTTCTCAATTTATTACTACATGCGTTCCCAAATAATTGTTAGAGGTGGAAAATGGCGGGTCTTGGTGGACGCGGTAGTGCTCATGTAGGCGAGCACAAATGGGTGAGTAAATAAATATTTATTTAATAATATAGGTGTAAATGGGTGGGTTATGATTTATGAATGTGTTTGGGCACCATAGACGTCTATTTAATTATTAATATAAAATTATCTTAAGAATTATTTTAATGATTTGCAATATATTTATCTTAAAATTTTGTTGATACTTGGCAAGCTGGCATTACTCCATAAGATGAAAAGGAGTCCAGATTGCCTACGGGTGTTACTCAAACATGAAAACGAAAGAATTACATATCGAAAAAAACAATTATCAGGATTCAAACCCGTGTCACCGAGAATGCAATGCTTTAAATGGCAGAAAAACATTGTTGTGAGTTGTGACAACCAAAAGATCGAAGAGAGCCAATAATAAAGGATGGTGTTTGGATACATATAGGGTTATATGGACGTCCATATACGCCCATGAGAATTAGTGGTATCAAAGGAGCATATCCATTTGTGCCCACTTACAATACTTTGTGCTCGTTTGTTACAACTTATTTGGAGTGATTTTTGGCTTTTGGCTTTTGAAAAGTCATGTTTAAAGTGTTTGTTTCAGCTTATAAGCCAAAAGCCAATAAGTAAGGTACAACACCATTTATGCATTGAAAAGCCAAAAGCCAAAAAGCCAAAATTTTAAGCTTTTTTGGTTTTTTATTAATCATGAAGACAACTATTCATTAATAAATATTTGATTGTCCTCATTTCATCATTTTATGAAATATACATAAAAAATATGAATACTAATTTTCAAGGTTTTTTTTTTTAACAAATAATTATAACTACTCATAAGCAGCTTTTCAACAGCTATAACAAACAATCTATCATGCAATCGAAAAGTCATTCACCACCAAAGCTTATCGCCATATGTCATAAGTCATCAGCCACAACAAACGAGCCCTGTGCTCATACCCATAAATAGGTGGGAGGTCTGGGAGGGGCATATGTACATGGGCAAAAGTTGTCACCTCTAATAGTTGTTCATATTTTCTTTTTATTTGTTTCAAAATAATTTTTCTTTCAAAAAAAAAAGTAGGTAAACACTTTTATCATTTTTACTTTACTTTTCTACATATTTTAAGGATCACATATAGAAAAGCATTAAAGAAAATTATACATTACGTACACTAATATTTATATTTGAGTCAATTGGTTTCGGGTAAAAAAATATAATATTTTAAAAACAGAGGGAGTATAAAGTAAACAGAAAAGAGAATAATTAAAGTTTTTATGTCAGCAAGATATATATATATATATATATATATATATATATATATATATATATATATATATATATATATATATATTGTAATATCCCCAATTTTTGATTGTATTATTTTGGAGTAAATGTATTTGGGCTGATATTTATGGTTTGGCCTAATTTGAATAAAATAGTTAATTGGGTCTATTTTAATTTAATTGTAAGCCCACTTAGTTTTGGTTAGAGCTGTCAAAATGGGTTGGCGGGGTGGGCCAGCCCATAACCCACTTCAACCCACCATTTGGCGGGGCGGGGCGGGCCAGCCCAAAAATATGGCGGGCCTAAAAAATACCAACCCAACCCACCTTTTTTAGGTGGCGGGGCGGGTTAGCCCAACGGGCCCAAAGCCTATTTAACAACTCTAGGTGAGCCAACCCACAACCCACTTCAACCCGCCATTTGGCGGCCCGGCCCAAAAAGTGGCGGGCCTAAAAAATACCAACCCAACCCACCTCTTTTAGGTGGCGGGGCGGGCTAACCCAACGGGCTCAACCCATTTTGACAGCTCTAGTTTTGGTACACATTTGGGTTATTTATTGGGGGAATTTCAAGTTGGTACAATTTTGAAAACATGTTTTCATCTAGAACCATCAATTTTTTGGACATTTCATGTAACTACAAATTGCTTGTCAAATGACAAAAATGTCATTAATGAAAACTCTGATGCCAAAAAATCAACCTGATGCCAAAATCAACCTGATGCCAGGCATCAGAAATCAACCTGATGCCATAAATTAAAGGAACAAAACGAAGTTTCAAATGAAGAATAACCGTCGAAACCCAACGATCCATTAGTTTTTTTTTTTGGCAGCAAATGTTGCTTTTTTTACAAATCATAGCATCTGATTTACATCACAATATCAAGAAAAAAGTAAACAAAAATAACAATTGTCTCCACGGAGCTGCCTAGTCAACATCACACCATTAATACCATTGTTGAGAAGGTTCTGCAACTTTCCACTCTGGACAGCACTTTGGAGATCATCAGCCCCGCCAATATGTTTTCCATTTACAAATATTTGGGGAACAGTGCGACGACCAACAAGATCTAGAAGAACACTCTGAATTTGGTATCCATCATCTCGAAGATCAAGCTCCACAACATAAGGTTTCTCTGACTTTCTCATTTAGTGCACTGAACAACGATCCATTAGTTCGCTCAGCAATCAAACTATCGGTTTTCCCTAACTTTCTCCAAGGTAACCAAACTACATAAATCTCTTGTCGGACAATATGTCAATTATCCCAAACTTCTTCGGAACCGCGATGGCAAAGCGGCACCAGTTTCGATCCATTCTCTATGGATGTTTGGGATCCATTCAATGACTTTCCGTTTCCCTCATCGGCAATTGCGGAGTCTTTCCCGGAATTTGCGCGAGAAACATCAGCACTTGTTAATATGCGCATTGATTGGAAGGAAACGCGGGAAGCTCACTTGTTAATATTCGTCTTCCTGGTCATCGCCGGAGCTGACGGCGTCATCTTCGTCGGAATCAACTGGTCTCGTGACGGCCTCGAGTTCCTCCTCATCTTCTTCTTCAACCTCTTCATTAACCTGGTCATTGACTTGTTCTCCTTCCGACGAATTGTAGAGAAATCAACCGATGGCTCGGATCGATTCTGAGTGAGAGAGGAGAGAGGTCGGAATTAGGGAAATGGGGAAAGGGGGGCCGACTCGTTAATTAAAGAAAGCGTGGGAGTATGTAAATTATAAGAGGGCAAAGGGGCACTGACGTACTTTCACTCCAAAAATGTACCTAAAAGATATGTCTAAAAAATGGTTGGATTGATTTGAAAACATGTTTTGAAAAATGTACCGACTTGTAATTATTCCTTATTTATTTGTAATCGGGCTTGAGCCAAATTGATGGTCCAATAATAATAATAACAATAATAATGACAATAATGATAATAATAATAACAATAATAATGATAATAATAATGATAATAATAATAACAATAATAATGATAATAATGATGATAATAATAATAACAATAATAATGATAATAATTATGATAATAAAAACAACATTTATGGTGGGAACTCAAGGGTTGTTTTCGATGACTATTTAAGGGGAGACGATTTCCCTCAGCTGAATCATTCACAAGAGTAAGAATACAGTGTGAGAGAGGTTGAGATGCGGACGTCACAACGGGAGTCTTTTGACAAAGTCGTAAAGTGGGAGGAACCGACGATGCATAGTAATTCGGGTGCACGAGGGAAATCGGTGGCGAAGTCTTGGAGTGAAAGAAACCGGCGACGCACTAAACCTCCGGTGAACGAGATCGAATTTTGTTTAAGGTAAGGTATTGATTCATTCATTTCAAATTACAAATAGTCGATTGTTGGGTTAAATTGGTAGTTGCGATTGGATTTGCTTTGATTTAGGAATCAAGACAACGGATAGGAATGGAAGGATACAAAAATAGAATGAAAAGAAAAAAAAAGAAGAGGGAACGGAGGAGTAGCAGGGAAGGGGGAAAATATTAAGAATTGTTTTTGGGTGGTTGACTTTGAAGTGGTAGTGGGGTGAGGAGAGTTAGTACACTAAAAGGAAGTAGTAAGCAAAAGAAGAAAAGAAAAAGTGGGGAAGCCTTTCCAAGGTAAGTTTTTTTTTTAGAAAAAAAAAGAGAATGGAAGTGGCGGCTATTTGGAAAAAAAATGGGAAAAGGAAAAGGAATTTGGGGGATAAGTTAATTTGGTGGTAGGAGTATGGTTTTGGGTATTGTTTTGATCTTTTATCAAATTGGTTCCTAAACGGAAGTAAATAAATAACATTAAATTAAATAAAACAAAATTATAAAATAAAATTAGTTTAATTACTTATACGCGGGTAAAATGCTGTTTAAAATAATTTGGTGTATTTTATGTATTTGTTGTTAGATTTGGGCCTGACATCGAGCATTACCTACACGAGTTATTTGTCCACCACATTTTGGTAAGGGATTATATTCCTTTAAAGTTATTTGATCATCATATTTTATTCGGTAGACTTCCGTTATAATTTTATTGGCTTAACACTTTCTTTGTATACCCATGTTCGGCATTCGCCGATATTTGCTTTGAACTCCGTCGAACCTATTTTGTTCATAATCCGAATTTTGAAACTTTTGTAACCCATGTTTGACTTCTTTGAAATATCAATCTGTTGGAAAAATGAATTGCATATTTTTGGACGTTTGACTTTATTTAGAACTTCTCAGTGATCACTAAGTAAAATTAGTTGTTACATGAAATATGTAACATTTGTGAACTTTGAATTATTTGACACCACTGGGCATGTGGTGAGGTTATCCGGATATACCTTCAGGCCCGTTGCGGGTTTAGGCCCGTTGGGCATCAGGCCCATTGGGGCAGTTAGTCAGGTCGAATTGACCACTTAAGTGATCATGGAATCTACGGGTGTTCTTTGTTTCCAACTGGAATGGGACGGTTGGCGGCAATTGAATATCTCGTATTTGTTTTGAGTCTTATCTTTCACTTGGAATTCCTGATTTACATTTGTATTTGGTTTTATAATCTCTACATCTGGATGATGTAATTTTTTGGTCTTGTTAAGACTATTTGACTTTTTGGCGAAATATTTTTCTTGTGATCAACTCCTCTTTAGAAACCGGAGGGGTTGTGTATGAACTTGCTGGGCATTGTTCGCTCACCCTTTTCTACTTTTCTTCAGGTCGTAAGTAAGTTTGAGATCCTTTTAAGCTCGGGTGGACCATTTGGAAGGGTGACTCATGCAGAAATAAAATCCTTAGCTTTGACGGTTATTTAAAATGAACAATTATTGTTTGGAATTAGTGGTGTTAATTACATCTTGGGATTTGTAACATACAGTAATGTATTTTGGTTAGGAAAATTGTAGTGTTTTATTTTGGATATTTTGTCGTTTAGTATTTGGTAATGGTGACGTGGCCAAACTGTGGGACCGCGGTGTCGGTACCGAATTTGGGGCGTTACAGAGTGGTATCAGAGCTTAGGTTTCAGATCCGGATGGTTTTAGGATTTGGAAACTACTAGAATTAAGAATTGATAGTAGTATTAGGATTACGCTTTTGTTATTGGCTACCCTATAACATTAAGTTATTATTGTAGCATTAAGTTTATGAGTATGTGTGTTAGTTTTACTATCAAATTTACTCCATTGAGATTTAAGTATATAGGTAATAATGAGGTGACATGATTAAAAAAAAAACAACCGTTACCACCATCGTTTTGTGTGCCAAGGGAATGATGAAGTTTATGTTTTGAACTTGAGACATGATATTTGGGAAATCATTAATTGGTATATGTGTACCCCTTAAATTTTGATTTATGACTTGATCTCTTTGGGTATTTATGTGTCGATCTCAATAGGAATATAAGCAGTCAATTTTTGGTTGTCACAATTGATTGACAAATGTTGTGCTAGGTCATAAGACGTAGGTAGACATAAACGTATGTCATGAGCTTTTGTTGCAATTTTGGAATTCGATAAATTTAGTGTAATTTATGAGCCTAATTTAGTTCTATAGTGGAGATACTCATTTATTTAATTTATCGATTATTGGCTTCTGTGGCGGCCTCTAGATGTCATATTAGAGAATGTTGATGAATGAGACATTAATTGGAGAGCTCGAGTAAGCACCTCTCGGAAATGATTGAATTTTAAAGTCAAAGAAATATAGTTATATTCTTTTAAGGAAATTATTTTATTACTTGTCACTTTTGAATTATGTCTTGGTTTGATGCGCACAAGGTATATATATTTGAGGTTGAGAATTAATAGAGGATCCTTGTTCTACTATGTTATGATATGTGTGGAGAAAATGCACCATTCTTATTTAGCAAGTGTTAGAAAACAAATTTGATTCCCTATTAAGTATCGTACCATCTCGTTACCCATGTATACTTAGGTGACCATGACGTGGTGGGGGAGATCATGTCTTTTGCAATGATTAAGCTTTTATTAATTCTAGTGTTTCACATTGGATAATGTTTGTCACACTTGCATGGATTATAAATTATTGATTCAAAAATTTGGATGTTGATCCTATTATAGACACATTGAATATGAGTCCATTTTAATAACCTTAGTAATTGGATATTGGCTTTTAAGTTTGAGAGTAGAGAGTGGCCTACCGATTTGGTTCATTTAGGCCTTGAGGATTTTGAAGTAAATTTTGGGTATGGTAATTGGTTGTTTACTTTTAGGAAAAAAATGAAGACACTTGAGTTTCTAATAGTGACTCTCGAATACCCTTGCTACATTTAAGGATTTAATGAATTAGGCCTTTAAAGAGTTTTTTTTTTACCGTGTGTGTTGTGTTCATTGTGGATAACTTAGGTCTACTCCAAGTTTTGGAAGGAGCTTGAACAAACATCTAAGAACATCATTTTGGTCTTTATAAAGGAAATATCGAGGAGATTACCTGGTTACGTGGGGAGTCAATTGTGGATTATTTTATTGACCATGTGCTACTGATCTTGATAGTTGATAGTGTTGTAAGACTACCACCCTAAGTTATCCTCTGAGATTTGGAATAACTTATTTTGTCTTTAGAATGAATTGAGTTTGAGTACACCTTACGCTATAATATTTTGAGGTACCCATGTTTTACATAGTTGTATTATGTGCATTTGAAGTTATTTTGGTGTGACAAGGATTTGTTTAATAAAAGGTTTTACTGACGAGCCTATGTTAATTTCTTCGGATATTTTAGTTTAGTTAGATATGCTATACAAATAAAGAGTTCCTTTTGATGGGATATAAAAACATTATTGTCAAGAGTATTGGTGGAGAGCTTAGGTTATTATTTGGTGGAAACTCAAGGTTTGACGTTTTCGTTTAGTGGATATCTCTTGATAGTAATGGGTGACGTTAAGCGTTTCGCGTTGTGGCATGTTTGAAAATAGAACCGACGTAGCCCAAGAACTTAAGAAGTCGAAAAGTGGGAAGTTGAGCGGTGATCTTCGTGTCCTCGTATTGAGGCCTTGTATATGAGGCAACATAAGTTTTTAAGCATTCATACTAGTAATATATTGTAAGACTGTAATTAGAAGGCGCAACGGTAGAGTGTAAGTTCGACAAATTTGGAGGACCAAATTTTAAAAGGTGGGGAGAGTGTAAGATACAGAAATTTCGTTCTAATTCTAGTACTTATGTTATATAATCGGGCTTGTGTAAGTTTATTTTTGAGCCAACTCTGTTTGAGTATTACATTGATGTCTTTATAAGTTGGGCTTCGATTATTTAGAAAATGTGTGGTTGGGCTTTGCTTTCAATTGGGCTATTGAGTTAAGAATTTAGAATTTAAAATAATATGAATAATAATAGTAATTTATTGATTATTTACACATTCTTATAAGACAAAGCATAGCTGGTATGGAAAGATAGAAGAATAGTTTGATATTTTAAAGAATTTGTATGAACAGATAATAGTTGCTCAGTGATGTGTAACAACAAGAGGAGCTAGACAAAGTTATTGTTTTCATTGTGGAGACTTGAGGAGAGTATTATGAGTTTTTGACTGATCGTGTACGAAAAGTTTAGAGGACTAAACTTATTTTAAGGGGGTGAGAGTGTAATATCCCTAATTTTTTATTGTATTATTTTGGAGTAAATGTACTTGGGCTGATATTTATGGTTTGGCCTAATTTGAATAAAATAGTTAATTGGGTCTATTTTAATTTAATTGTAAACCCACTTAGTTTTGGTACACATTTGAGTTATTTATTTGTGATCGGGCTTGAGCCAAATTGATGGTCCAATAATAATAATAATAATAATGACAATAATAATGACAATAATGATAATAATAATAATAATAATAACAATAATAATGATAATAATAATAACAATAATAATGATAATAATTATGATAATAAAAACAACACTTATGGTGGGAACTCAAGGGTTGTTTTCGATGACTATTTAAGGGGAGACGATTTCCCTCAGCTGAATCATTCACAAGAGTAAGAACACAGTGTGAGAGAGATTGAGATGCGGAAGTCACGACGGGAGTCTTTTGACAAAGTCGCAAAGTGGGAGGAACCGACGATGCATAGTAATTCGAGTGCACGAGGGAAATCGGTGGCGAAGTCTTGGAGTGAAAGAAACCGGCGATGCACTAAACCTCCGATGAACGAGATCGAATTTTGTTTAAGGTAAGGTATTGATTCATCCATTTCAAATTACAAATAGTCGATTGTTGGGTTAAATTGGTAGTTGCGATTGGATTTGCTTTGATTTAGGAATCAAGACAACGGATAGGAATGGAAGGATACAAAAATAGAATGGAAAGAAAAAAAAAGAAGAGGGAACGGAGGAGTAGCAGGGAAGGGGGAAAATATTAAGAATTGTTTTTGAGTGGTTGACTTTGAAGTGGTAGTGGGATGAGGAGAGTTAGTACACTAAGGAAGTAGTAAGCAAAAGAAGAAAAGAAAAAGTGGGAAAGCCTTTTCAAGGTAAGTTTAAAAAAAAAAAAAAAAAAGAGAGAATGGAAGTGGCGGCTGTAAGGAAAAAAAATGGGAAAAGGAAAAGGAATTTGGGGGATAAGTTAATTTGATGGTAGGAGTATGGTTTTGGGTATTGTTTTGATCTTTTATCAAATTGGTTCCTAAACGGAAGTAAATAAATAAGATTAAATTAAATAAAACAAAGTTATAAAATAAAATTTGTTTAATTACTTAGGTGCGGATAAAATGCTGTTTAAAATAATTTGGTGTATTTTATGTATTTGTTGTTAGATTTGGGTCAGTACGAGCATCGGTGCCTTACACGTATAAGTTATTTGTCCACCACATTTTGGTAAGGAATTATACTCCTTTAAAGTTATTTGATCATCATATTTTATTCGGTAGACTTCCGTTATAATTTTATTGACTTAACACTTTCTTTGTACACCCATGTTCGGCATTCGCCGATATTTGCTTTGAACTCCGTCGAACCTATTTTGTTCATAATCCGAATTTTGAAACTTTTGTAATCCATGTTTGACTTCTTTGAAATATCAATCTGTTGGAAAAATGAATTGCATATTTTTGGACGTTTGACTTTATTTGGAACTTCTCCGTGATCACTAAGTAAAATTAGTTGTTACATGAAATATGTAACATTTGTGAACTTTGAATTATTTGACACCACTGGGCATGTGGTGAGGTTATCCGGATATACCTTCAGGCTGCGGGTTTAGGCCTGTTGGGCATCAGCCCATCAGGCGCTTAGTCATGTCGAATTGACCACTTAACCGATCATGGACTCTACTGGTGTTCTTTGTTTCCAACCGAATGGGACTGGTTGGCGCAATTGAATATCTCGTATTTGTTTTGAGCCTTATCTTTCACTTGGAATTCCTGATTTACATTTGTATTTGGTTTTATAATCTCTACATCTGGATGATGTAATTTTTTGGTCTTGTTAAGACTATTTGACTTTTTGACCAAATATTTTTCTTGTGGTCAACTTCTCTTTAGAAACCGGAGGGGTTGTGTATGAGCTTGCTGGGCATTGTTCGCTCACCATTTTCTACGTTTCTTCAGGTCGTAAGTAAGTTTGAGATCCTTTTGAGCTCGGGTGGACCATTTGGAAGGGTGACTCATGCAGGAATAAAATCCTTAGCTTTGACGGTTATTTAAAATGAACAATTATTGTTTGGAATTAGTGGTGTTAATTACATCTTGGGATTTGTAACATACAATAATGTATTTTGGTTAGGAAAATTGTAGTGTTTTATTTTGGATATTTTGTCGTTTAGTATTTGGTAATGGTGACGTGGCCAAACTGTGGGACCGCAGTGTCAGTACCGAATTTTGGGCGTTATATATATATATATATATATATATATATATATATATAATGGAAGAAACAAATAGTGCTGCTAAATAAGACAGTTTTCTCGCCAAAAATACTTGCCAAAAACAGACCATCATTTTTTTCTTATCTACCACTTGTGAATATGAAAATATACACGACTTTCTATATCTTCAAAATCTAGATAACATTTAACTTATTAATTAAAAAAAACATAAAACATTAATTTATTAATTTAGTCAAAAACTTTTGAAATTCACGAAACCCCTTTATATTTAGTTTTTACTCTTCATTTTTGGGAAACAAATTAATTATATATTTAATAAATGGTAAATAAGTACAAAAACTGAAACATTTATTGGATAGCTGAAATCACTTGTATTGATTAATTTTCCTATTCATTTTACTTATGTATAGTTTAGTTGAAAAATATATATGTCGTGCATTTAGCACACGAATGCAAAAGCTAGTTTTTAAATAGAATAAATAGAAATAACTGAAAGATATGCATTTGAATTTGATGTAAAAAAGATAACTTAAAAATGTATGAGAATGATACATATAAAGAAATTACGTGGGAAAAAAACATGAAGTAGTCTAGTAGATAGTGGGAGTGAAAATTGAATTTTGTTTTAGTACTCCCTATTCCAGTTCTTTAATAATAGTCTCGTTTTCCGTTTTCATTTTACAATTTTAACGTTACTTTTTTTTTACTTTAAATATATGTCATATATACATGAGCTTTAAAATAAAATAAAAATATCTATTACACCAATATTTATAATAAAATCAATTAATTTTTTTCTTAATTCGTGTGCCCAATCAAAACGAATAATTAGTTAAAAACGGTGAGAGTAATAGTTAATGATAGATAGATTTCACTGTCACAAAAATTCAAAAGTATGTTATAGATATTTTTTACATTGAATATTATACATAGTGAGAATGTGAGATAGACCTACACGATTCATCCACACTAATGTCTATATTATTTCATTTTTTTTAATCGATAAGAGCATCTACATTGTACAACTTTTTAATACAATTTCTTAATTAGGTCTCACTGCTACATATATATTTTTCTCTTCTTACCAACTTAAGAATATATTTTTCCATTGTATATTATTCTTAACATATTTTTAACTAGGTCTCACTGTCACCTCATTAACTTTATATTTCATTTTTATTTTTATACTTATTAACAAATAAATTTATTTCACGTTATTTAATATATTTCATATTTAAATATTTCGTATAAATAATTAATTTATAAATTAAGACATGAATTAATTTAAAAATAATAATTACATTATTTTTTTTAATTTTATAATTTATAATTTAATAAATAAATTATCTATAAAACACATATTATACATAACTCGTACAATAACATAAATAAAAATTTACATAAAACATAAATACTTAAAAATTACATAAAAACGTCAATAATTAAACTTTATCACTAGTTGTCACCGTAACGATGCCATATATGCTCAACCAGTTGGATCGAAGAGCATGATGGGTGCTTCTATCACGTACCTTTGAATTTCGCTGCATATATTCTTGAAATGCTTGTGTTGACCCATGATTCACTTGTGGAGAGTCATAAATGACATCATTAGCCCAGTCTGTAACGTGATCACCCTCGGCATCCACAATCATGTTGTGTAGAATAATGCATGTGAGCATTATTTCTTTCAAGTTATCTCTATACCAAAACCTGCTAGGACCTTTGATAATTGCCCACCTTGATTGGAGCACTCCAAATGCTCGTTCGACATCTTTTCTTGCAGTCTCTTGCATCTCTTTGAATTTCTTTCGCTTAGCATTCGACGGGCATGAAAAACTTTTCACAAAAGTAGCCCAATCCGGATAAATTACATTTGTTAGGTAGTATCCTTTTGTAAACTGTGTGCCATTCACTTCGAAATTGCACGGCGGTGCATTTCCTTCGAGTACGTTATTGAATAAAAGTGATTCATATAGCATATTGAGATCATTACGAGAACTCGCGACCCCAAAAAATGCATGCCGACCATATCCATAAATCCGCAGACGCAACTGCTTCGAGCACAATTGTTGGCTTCCCATGACCTCTGGCATATTGACCTTGCCAAGCGACTAGACAATTTTTCCATTCCCAGTGCATACAATCAAGACTTCCTAACATACCTTGAAATCTGTGTCTTTGCTCGTGCATTTGAAGCAGACGTTGTGTATCATTAGCATTTGGCCTTCTCAAGTATTGACCTCCGAACAATTCAATAATACATCGACGTAAGTTGAACATGCATTCGATGGCGCTGTTTTCGCTATCGGAGGTACTCGTCGAGATGATCGGCCGGAACTCCATAAGCCAATTGACGGATAGCTGTCGTGCATTTTTGAAGTGGTGAGAGACCTACTTTTCCGTATGCATCAGGCCTCTGTTGAAAATAACTTGAATGATTCTCCAATGCATTAACTATCCGAATGAATAAGTTTCTATGCATTCGGAAGCGTCGCCGAAATATATCATCGGGATACAATGGTTGAGATGAAAAGTAGTCATTGACAAGTTGAGTATTTCCCGCTACACGATTTCAATTTATATATCTCCTCTTTTTCCTTTGACGACGCCTCTTGATGTTGGCTCTCTCCATTTCTATCATCTGTTGTTGTAATTTAATCATCTGCAAAACAATTTTTTCACCTTCAGACATGTTGGATTCGTCGTTTGATTCTTCGATATGACTGCTTGTGTTAGAGCTATTGGTAAAAGAAGAAGAAGAAGAAGAAGAAAAAGAAGAAGAAGAAAAAGAAAAAGAAGACATCATTAGTGGTAAAATGGAAGAGAGAATGAAGAAGTTGTGAAGTAATGAAGAAGGTTGATGTGTTATTTTTATAGGGGAGAGAGAAATGATTAAAACACTCACCTACCCTCCCACCCACCCACCCACATAAAAGTAGCCACCCCTCAAAAAAAAAAAAAAGCAATGTATTAAAAGTAATAATAAAAACATTAGAAAAATTAATAATAAAACTTCATAAAAACATTATAGTATTGAAAGTTACATGCAAACAATTAATAATAAAACTTACATTAGAAAAATTAATAATAAAACTTATATAAAAACATTCTAATATTAAAAGTAAACTTACATTAAACTACGAACACTAAAATTCGTACCTTTTCTTCCTCAACTGCACCTTTACTTGCTCACATCTGTGTTCATACATGGCAAACTGTGCCGGACTCATGTGAGAGGTATTTTGAGTAAGAAAAGCAATGTCTTTCACGAGTCTTTCATGCTCCTTTCTTTCTTCTCTTGATCGTTTAGCTTCAGCTTCAATTTTTTTTATTTCAAATTCTTGTTTTTTTTTATTTCTGAGTATTTATCTATCGACAACACCATCCCAGAAGAAAGCGTATGCATCTTATCTACATCTGAAGATGTTTCGACCTTTCCTTTAGCTTTAGCTTTCCTCTTTGCCGCCTTTTGTCCAATTGGACGACTACGTAAATTGATTTTTTCCACATCTTCAACATCCATACTAGTCTTAGAATGATCGCCCTCGGATTCAGACGTCTTCGATTTTTTATTGGTGTGAAACATATCTGTTTGTGGAGAAAATGATACATAAAATTTTTTTAACACATCCCAAACATGTTCAAAAAGAAAGTGCTGACCTTTTTCTTGATGGTATAGATCCCTTGCATTTTTCATTAAAATATCATCACTCCAACCGCTGTTTTTAGCATTGAGAAGCCTATTGTAGATTTCGTTGAAGCTTCTCACTAATGGAGCAATTCTAGTTGACCAACGTGGTAGCAACTTCGCAATATCTCTCAATATCGATTTACTTGGGCGATGTTCGTTGTAATAATCAGTTATACGCTTCCAATATTGCGTATTCTTTTGATTAGTACCAACTAATGGACATTGGCTAATAGTTTGCACAGCTTCCATAAGCGCAAGATCTTCATTTTTGGTCCATCTTGCATGTGTAGAATTGTGTTTACTCGATGATCGATTCTCGATTCCGGTTCTGGTTCGGTCCAAATCAATTGTTTCTAAATTGATTTGCGTCTCAGGAACCGATGATGGCATTCCCGACAAATTACCGGACGAAGTTGCATCTACACTTGTTCGATGTGAGTCATTCGAAGGTATGTAAAATTGAGAAAATGCACGAGGCGGACCTTGCGGCATGAAAAATTGGTTTCCTGTAGGTTGTCAATAATTCGGAGGAAATGCAACGTTATTAGGCGGGAAATTTGGAAAATTTTGCGGTATGTAGAAATTTGGATAATTGGGAACATTAGGATAGTTAGAAAAATTAGGCGGGTATTGAGGAGTAGATGAAAATTGGGAATTTTGAACATTCTCAAGAATATTAGTGTTTTGAGTATTTTGATGTTCTTCAAAATCTGAAGAATTCAGTAAATTTTGAAGAAAAAAAAATACCTCTTGGATCCATTTCGAAGATAAGTATGTAAAGAAAGTGATTTTTTAAAAGAGATGATGAAGAAATGGAAAAGAGAATAATGTGGAGTAAATATGAAATGTTGAAGTGGTATATATAGGGGAAGAATGAATTTTTTTTAAATGTTTAAAAAATACCAAACAACCCCTAAACACTCTCCACATCCCCCCCCCACACACACACTCTTTTGGAAAGTGAAAGTCGCCCCCCTCTTCCCCCAATACACCCACTCCAAAAAAAAATAAAAAAATCCAAGCCGCCCCCCCTCTTCCCCCAACAGTCGCTGTCCCCTGCCACTTTTCCCATTTTCCTATGCAAAAAGTAACTTCCTATTTTGGAAGTTGGCTTGGCTCTCTCTCCTACGTGGAGAGTAAGAATTGTACAATGGAGAAATCTTTGGGAAATTCTTAATAAGAATTTGGTTAAGAATTTGTATTTTGGTACAATGGAAATGCTCTTATACTTCTCAACAAATAAATTTATTTCACGTTATTTAATATATTTAAATATTTCGTATAAATAATTAATTTATAAATTAAGACATAAATTAATTTTAAAATAATAATTACATTATTATTTTTAAATTTTATAATTTATAATTTAATTAATAAATTATCTATAAAACACATATTATACATAACTCGTACAAATGTACAATAACATAAATAGAAAATTACATTAAAACGTTAAAATTGAAAATAATACATAAAATTATAAAAATACATAAAACATAAATACTTAAAAATTACGTCAAAACAATTCAATAATTAGAATTACATAAAAACGTCAATAATTAAACTCTATCACTAGTTGTTATCGTAACAACGTCATATATGCTCAACCAAATTGGATCGAAGAGCATGATGGGTGCTTCTATCACGTACCTCTGAATTTCGCTGCATATATTCTTGAAATGCTTGTGTTGACCCATGGTTCACTTGTGGAAATTCATAAACGACATCATCAGCCCAGTTCGTAATATGATCACCTTCGGCCTCCACAATCATGTTGTGTAGAATAATGCACGTGAGCATTATTTCTTTCAAGTTATCTCTATATCAAAACCTGCTAGAACCTTTGATAATTGCCCATCTTGATTGGAGCACTCCAAATGCTTGTTTGACATCTTTTCTTGCAACCTATTGCATCTTTTTGAATTTCTTTCGCTTAGCATCCGACGGGCATGAAAAACTTTTCACAAAAGTAGCCCAATCCGAATAAAATCTATCTGTTAGGTAGTATCCTTTTGTATACTGTGTGTCATTCACTTCAAAATTGCACGGCGGTGCATTTCCTTCGAGTACGTTATTGAACAAAGGTGATTCATATAACCCATTGAGATCATTACGAGAACCCACGACCCCAAAAAATGCATGCCATATCCATAAATCTGCAGACGCAACTGCTTCGAGCACAATTGTTGGCTTCTCATGACCTCTTGCATATCGACCTTGCCAAGCGACTGGACAATTTTTCCATTCCCAGTGCATACAATCAATACTTCCTAACATACTTGGAAATCTGTGTCTTTGCTCATGCATTTGAAGCAGACGTTGTGTATCATTAGCATTTAGCCTTCTCAAGTATTGACCTCCAAACAACTCAATAACACATTGACAAAAGTTGAACATGCAGTTGATAGCAGTTGTTTATCCTAATCGGATGTACTCATCGAGATGATCGACTGGAACTCCATAAGCCAATTACGGATAGCTGCTGTGCATTTTTGAAGTGGTGAGAGACCTACTTTTCTGTATGCATCAGGCTTTTGTCGAAAATAACTTGAATGATTCTCAAATGTATTAACTATCTGATTGAATAAATTTCTATGCCTTTGGAAACGTCGCCGAAATATATGATCAGTATACAATGACTGAGAGGAGAAGTAGTCATTAACAAATTGAGTATTTCCCGCTACACGATTTCGATTTATATATCTCCTCTTTTTCCTTTGGCGACGCCTCTTGATGTTGGCTCTCTCTATTTCAATCATCTGTTGTTGTAATTCAATCATCTGAAAAACAATTTTTTTCACCTTCAGACATGTTGGATTCTTCGGTATGACTGTTTGTGTTAGAGCTATTGGTAGAAGAAGACATCTTTAGTGGTAAAATGCAGGACAATGACAAGGGTTTATATGTTGAACGTTTGTAGCTATTGGTAGAAGAATAAGACATATTCTCATCCATATATACTAGTTTATAATGATTAGTTTACAACAACTAATTTACAACGGCTAGTTTATAACGGCTAGTTACGTTAAAAACATTAATAATGAAAATTACATTTAAAAAAATTTAATAATGAAGAATGAACTTGTAAAATAACATAAATAGAAAATTACATAAAAACGTTAAAATTGAAAGTTACATAAAAACGTTAACATTGAAAGTTACATAAAAAAAAATTAATAATGAAAGTTACATAAAAAAATTAATAGTGAAACTTACATAAAAACATTTGTGTTGATACAACGAGCACTAAAATTCATACCCTTTCTTCCTTAACTACACCTTTACTTGCTCACATCCGTGCTGATACGTGACAAACTGTGCCGGATTCATGTGGGAGGTATCTTAAATAAGAAAATCAATATCTTTCACGAGCCTTTCGTGCTCCTTTCTTTCTTCTCGAACCTTTCGAGCTTCCGCATCAATTTTTGTATTTCAATTTCTTTACTTTTCCTTTCATTCTCAATTTTTTCATTTCAAATTCTTGTTTTTTTATTTCCGAGTATTTATCTAACGACAACACCATCCCAGAAGAAATCGTATGCAACTCATCTACATCTGAAGATGTTTCGACTTTTCCTTTAGCTTTAGCTTTCCTCTTTGCCGCCTTTTGTCCAATCGGACGAGTACGTAAATTGATTTCTTCCACATCTTCAACATCCACACTAGTCTTAGAATGATCGCCCTCGGATTCAGACGTCTTAGACTTTTTATAGGTGTGAAACAAATCTGTTTGTGGAGAAAATGATACATAAGAATTTTTTAACACATCTCAAACATGATCAAAAACAAAGTGCTGACTTTTTTCTTGATGGTATAGCTCTCTTGCATTTTTCATTAGAATATCATCGCTCCAACCGCTGTGATGAGCATTGAGAAGTCTATTATAGATTCCGTTAAAGCTTCTCACTGATGGAGCAATTCTAGTTGACCAACGTCGTGTCAACTTCGCTTTATTTCTCGGCATTGAATTACTTGGACAATATTCGTTGTAATAATTCAGCTACACGCTTCTAATATTGCGTACTCTTTTGATTATTACCAACTAGTGGATATTGGCCAATAGTCTGCACAGCTTCCATAAGCGTAAGATCTTCATCCTTGGTCCATTTTGCACGTTTAGCCTTGTCTTTTCCCGGTTCCAGTTCTTCTTCGTCGTCCAAATCAATTGTTTCTAAATTGATTTGCGTTTCGGGAACCGATGACGGCGTAGCCGAAAAATTAGCAAACGAAGTCCCATCAACACTTGTTGGACGTGAGTCATTTGAAGATATGTAAGGTTGAGAAATTGCACGAGGCGTACCTTGCGGAGTGAAAATTTGATTTCTCGTTCGTTGCCAATAATTCGGAGGAAAATGAACATTACCAGATGAATTCCCAATAGTTTGAGGAACTTGAAAATTCTGAAAATTTGGAAAATTTGGAAGCATGTAGAAATTTGGATAATTGAGAACATTTTGATTGTTGAAAAAATTATGCGGGCATTGGGGGTATTGGGGAGTAGATGAAAATTGAGAATGTTGAACATTCT
This sequence comes from Codonopsis lanceolata, assembly GCA_013146195.2. Lineage (NCBI taxonomy): Eukaryota > Viridiplantae > Streptophyta > Magnoliopsida > Asterales > Campanulaceae > Codonopsis > Codonopsis lanceolata. Next base: position 37,616,664 of record CM028384.1, on the reverse strand, counting down.
CGGGAACATGAGAGTTTTGTGAATTTTGATTTGCTTCAATATCGGGAGAATTCAATAAATTTTGGTAAAAATTAATACTTCTTGGATCCATTTGGAATATAAGTATGTAGAGAAAGTGATTTTTAAGAAGAGATTATGGAGAAATAGAAAAGGGAATGAAGAAGTTGTGGCGAAAATGAAGAAGGTTGAGGTGGTTTATTTATAGGGAAGAAGGAAGAAAATAAAAATAAAAAAAAGGTTTAAAAAAAACAACCGTTGCAACCCTCCCCCTACCCAACGGCTAAAACCGTTGGATATTTTAAAAAATGGAAATCAAACGGTAGGATTTTAAAAAAAATTGAAAAATCGGTTTTGTTAATGGTGGCAGACAACTGGGGTCTTCTGCCCCTTCACGCATTTGGCCAGCGCGTGTGGCGCACGCGCCTTACCAAAAGCAGCGGTGCACCACACCTTCTTCATTGCGGCTGGGCTTCTTCATTTGTTGAAAAAATCTTCCGGAAGAATTTTGGCTTCTCTCTCCTGGTAAGAATAAATGGAAGAATACCTCTCATTGTTGGTATTTGGTATTCTTAGCTAAGATTATCAAAAAACTAACAATGGGGATGCTCTAACCATGCTACATTTTCGTCACATAAATCATAAATGTACCTAATAAGCCTTTCTACTAAATATACAGCATAAAATACTATGTACTCCATTCGTCCCTAAATTATCCTCTTTGTGGACTTAACGCGTTTTAAGAAAACACATTTAACTTGATTATTAATATTAGTTTGATGTGTAGTTTACTTTAAAGTCCATGTGTATATGACTCATAATTAAAATATGATGAAAAATTAAGGTTAAAGTGGTAAAAGTGTTGTCCTAAAAAAAAGTTTCAAATAAGACAATTATTTTGGGACGGACGAAAAAAGAAAGTATGATAATAATTTAAGAACGGAGGGATTATATCATACCCTAATGACAATAATACTCTTATACAAAAAGACAAACTATATTTCGTACACCCCCATAATAACACTCCCTAATTATATTTACACCTAAACCCAAAATATATACGTACTTACACTTCTTCATATTCCTTCTTCCTCTAAAAAAAGATTTTCAAAAATTTCTCTCAAAATCAGCCATAAATTTATGACATTGTGGAAAAATACCTTACAATGAACTTAAAGAAGTCATGGGAACAAATATAACTATTCCTTCCATTTTCTTTGATTAAAAGTTGAATTTTTTGGAAAAAAAAAATCATTGTTGTTTATCGACTGTTCGGCCCTGATGTGATGAACACACTTAGGGTTGTTCGGTCTAGCCGCACAACTCAAAGGTTGTTCATCACACACTGATCGAACACTTTAAGCTCTGTTCATCACACGGTTGTCGAACACTTTTAGATGTGTTCATCACACATTGGCCAAACACATCAAGGAATGCTCAACACAATGTGTTCGAACAGTAGGGCATGTGTTCATCTCATTTTGGTTGAGCAGTACATAATCACCATTTTAACATTTTTTTCTTATTTTCATGAAGCAAACACATTCCGGGCTGAGTATAGTGTTGTTGGTCCTATAATTAATGATTTGTATGATTGAGTGCGTGCGAAGGGAAAGGAGAATGACCTTGTGATAGTAACTAGTAGGTCGGATAGTGGTACGACAAATAGAGAACCTCAGTTGTTATTGGGTTGTGAATTTGGTGGGAAACCCAATAACAACTGAGGCTTCACGAAGTGTGAGGTCTCAGGTTCGATCCCTTCCCATGCCCCCCTTAGGAAAAAAAAATTTTGGTGGGCATCCCCATCAATAAAAGGGTGATTCGAGTAAAGTAATAAAGGAAGATAACAAGAGAGAACATGGATCAAAGAAGTGTGGTTGTCCATTTCGTTTGAGGGGCATACAATTATGTGATGCAGTATGGGAACTTCATGTTGAATGTGTGTTGTATAACCATGCAGATTCACCTCACATGCATGGCTACTCATTTGATGGTCGATTATAAGAGGAAGAGAAGACTTATGTTATTGACATGTCACATGTCAATTCTCGGCTCAATGACTTTTTGCAAGGTTTACATGAGAAGTTTAAAAATAATAAGTCTTCAATAAAGACTATTTACAACGCTCAAATGAAGAATATATATAATTATCGAACGTGATGGTCGATTGCAAATGCAACAGCTTGTGGCGAAATTGATGGAGCATGAATATTACTATCATCATAAGAGATGTAAGAAAACTAACACTATTTGGGATTTCTTCTCTGCTCACCCAATGAGCATTGAGTAATTGTGTTCTTTTCCGAAAATTCTCTTTATTGACTGCACTTACAAGACAAACAAATACAAGTTACCCTTGTTGGAGATTGTTGGTGTCACGTCGACACATATGACATTTTTTGTTGGAGCTGCTTATATGGGGTCGGAGGTGCAAGACAACCACATTTGGGCGCTTACTATTTTGAAAACTTTGATGAATCAATCCTCACTACCAATTGTCATTGTAACTAATCGAGATCTTGCGTTAATGAATGCAATCGAGGTAAGTTTTGTTACCTCAAAACATTTCCTTTGTCGGTGGCATATCAATAGAAACATTGTGTCGCATTGTAAGAAATACTTTCACACGAAAGTGGAATGTACATTGTTCAATTCTCGAAGACATATACATGTTTCATATTGGACACAACGAATGTGATGGGTGACGGTCATTGCGGTTTTCCTGCTATAGTAGCGTTTATATAAACGAATCAAGATTCATGGACCAGGGTTCAACCAGACTTATCGCAAGAGTTAATGTCAAACCAAGATTTGTTCGCACTTGTCTTAATTGAATATAAGCAAGTTGATAAAGGGAATGTGAGTCCCCAACACCACGACATAAGTGCTCCGAAGGCATACTGATTTGATGCAAATGATATGGGTCACTTGGTGGCATCGTGCTACAACCATGTTCTCATGGTATTAGATAGACGTCATTGCTTCACTTATTTACCATTGAGAACCGCACCCCCAAATGATCCAAAAATCATTTGTATCGGAAGAGTAAACGGTAATAATTTTTATGCAGGTACGATGATTTGTAACACTTGTTGCCTCATTTTATTCACACAATTGCTTCATTTTATTTACATCATTGATTCATTTTATTCACATCATTTCATTTCATTTGCAGGTTTATTTACGCGATGGTCACCCATTACCACCCGTGCCCTGGATATGGGATCAAAATTGCACTGAGTCTACTGCAGCGTGGAAATCACTCTATATTCAACGACGACTTTCATATAGTGAATTTGTAGTAACTACTAGATTTGTTGGTAGTTCTGATAGTATACATTTGGAGTAGTGTCTGACACGATGTATGCATTATATTTCAGACAAGTATTTGAATCCAGGGCTCAATTATGTATTTTATATCAATTTCAAAAACTAACACCTTATTCACATCAATATAGCATATCTGCCTTAGTCGATGCATCCTACTTCCCCTCACAATAGCCCGGAAGGTGCTCAAAGTGTTGTCATCCGGAATGACCCAATTATGTAATTACAATGTGTGATTGTGGCATTTTAGAATTCCCCGATTTTCATTACCAGCCCAAATAAATGTTGATACGTGAGTCTCAAACGAAGTCAGCAACGATGTATCACGGGGGACCACCAGGAAATCCGCGCTCAGTCTGAGGCTCAAAATGCTGCTTAAACTGCCCATATTGTTGCTCATCCTGAACAGTCTCTTGCTCTTGTTATTGCTCATACCCCTACCTTCGCTCATGCTCATGCTCGAACAACTCATTTCCCTAAACTGCTCCTGCTCCTCAAACAGCTCATGCTCTTCAAATTGTTGATCTTCTACTTATGGTTCTGCTGCAACTTGTACTTCTTGTTGACGTTTCTATTCCATTTCTTTTCTAGTCGATGTCGACGGCCTTCTTTTTTTCCTTTCATACATTTTTTGATGGCTTTTCCTGTAAACATCAAACAAATCATTATTAATCGATTAAATACAACACTATTCATATGAGTTTCGACTAGCGTGAGATGAACTGCCTGGGGCAAGTTCAGCCAGCATGGGATGAACATCCCAAGTCATGTTCGGCCATCATGAGATGAACAGCCTTTGGATTGTTCAGCTAGAATTGGATGAACATTTGATCTTTTCAGTGGCCATCATGAGATGAACAACATCGGGCATGCCTGGCCAGCATAGGATAAAAAGTTGGCCTTGTGTGCGGCCAGGACAGGATGAATAGCCCTGGTATCGTGTGACTAGACCTAGTCGAACACCACATGTGGTGTTCATCAAACCAGGTCCGAACCGTGGGTATTTTTGTATCTAAATTTAACAAAAAAAAGTTTTATTTCTTAACAAAATGCAACCCAAAATCATGCATTACATAATCCTACATTATTATTGATACTTGAATTAGACCTAAAACTAGTATTCAAATGTAGGAGGAGGATGAAAATCCATTCCTATGGTTGAGCTTGAAGAAATTGTAATTGATGGGTTTCAAAAGATATATATATATATATATATATATATATATATATATATATATATATATATATATATATATATATATATATATATATATATATATAATATGTTGTTGTTGATTCAGGACAATAGAGTTGTTCTAATTGTTTTGTTGTAGTTGATGGGTTTCACTTGATCCAGGACAAAGAAGAGGGAGTCTGTTTTGCGTAATAGGGGGAGGGAGGGCTATTGTGCGATCTATTTGGGAAGGGATGGTGGGTTTGTAAATTATTTGGTGGGAAAGGGTAGGTTAGTAATTAAATGGGTTGGTGGTTTATTAATTGGGTTGAATGGAAAATGGTAAAATGGGTTGGTGGGTTATTAATTGGGTTGAATAGAAAATGGTAAAATAGGTATTATATGTGAAGTATTGGGGTGTAGAGACTAGAGAGTAATAAGGGTGTGAAGAGAGGAAATTAGGGTGTAGTTAGCACATCCCTTCTACCAAATAAAAAAGCTTCCTACCCAAAGTTTAAGATATGTCCGGCCCAAACCCGGTCACGAGCAAGGCACGAGCTATCATCACGTGCCGGTCATGAGCACAATGAATATGGGGCCCACAGCCCTAGCGAGCAAAGTAATGGAAGCATCAAGCAGCGAGCAGTGTAACTCCCGTCCAAACTTGGCCGGGCATAGGCCTTGCCTGTCCGACCAGGGGCCATACCCGGACACCATACTCGTACCTAGCAAAGGAACCAGATTCATGTCGTCCAAACCTGGTCGAGCATTGGCCCTGCCTACCCGACCAGGGGCCGTCCCTTGGATCTACATCAAGTTGAGAAACAGTGCACATTGAACAGCCGGGCAGAGCCCTGCTCGCCAGGGTACATATCAAGCAGGGAGCACCGGAGGCTTGCTCTCCAAGACAAATCAAAGGTTTCTATATTTGAGCGGGGCACTTACCTTATTTGTTCTTACATCTACGCGGCCAGCCGCCTATCATGCCTAAAATCAAGGAATTCTCTCCTTGATTGATTAGGTAACTATGGAAACTGAATCCTAGACGGATTCAACCACATCGGGGGCCTATAAATACCTCTCCATAAGCCATTAACAAGGTACACACACTTTCTTGAGCCTCGGCACTCTGTCAATTTGCTTCTTGACATTCGCACTCGATACTTCAGCGGAAGATTTCGGCCATGCTTCACCGGAAGACCTTCAACAGCATCCAGCGGCAGACCTTGTCTGCACGTGTTCAAGCTGACGTGCCCATTCACCAAGTCTTTATGGATTAATTAAATTCATCCTTTATCAGTTTGAATTTGAATTAAGATATTCCATGACTTCTCAGACACGCCTGACCAGCTTTTCGAAAAGCAGGAAGACTTTCGCATTACGAGCAGTGGATCGGCAGTGAACAGATCGGTCTCTTACGATGCGTACCAACTATTACGCACTGCTCCTCGACTTTCCTACCTATCGCTTCTTTGCAACAACTCGCACTCCACTCGAAATCGGTGAAGATGAAATCTACAAGACAGCTCCATGCATTTAATGCATTCAACCTAATAGAGCTGTTACACTTCATCGTCTCCAACGGATCTCAAGAATGTCCCAGCTATAAATACTGCCATTAAAGACTGAAGAAAACAATGCTCTGAAATTCTCAAACAACTCAAAGTCTTTATACTCAGTGCATTCACGAGATCTTAAACTGATCAAGAAGTCCTCGACAACAATCAAGAAGATCTGCATCAACATTTTCTTAAGCTTCTTATTGTTGTTCTCTTTAAACTATTCTTCTGCATAATTGAATATTTGTTTATCCAGATATTCAATTCCTAAACCCCGAAGCACAAGTCAACATTTTGTACACGATCCATTGGATAGATTCCTTGTAATAGATCTAGTGGAAAACATAGTGCACATTTTAAATCCCAAGGTTGACTGCCTTGGTGGTGGACGTAGCACTCTTTATAGTGTGAACCATCTCAAATACTTGTGTTCTTCCTTTACTGTTGATTACTGCTTTGAACTGTTTCTTATTTCCTTTACTTATCTCTTCAACAGCAGACTTGAGTTTTCAGTCAAGTCTACCGGTAGTCCTTAATCGGCAGACTTGAACTGTCTTCCTTACAAGACTTCCGTTACTTCAATCTCCTTATTAGATTGCAAGTGCTTGTTTTAGGAACTAATACGAAAAGTTTTTAAGTGTATAATAAGCTATTCAACCCCCCCCCCTTCTAACTTATTATTGTGCCCTTTGAGACTAACAGACAAAAAAGAGCTTAAGCTCCTCAACTTAAGCTCATTTGTTGTTGTGAGTGCCTCATTTTTAACCGGATTCGCGTTAGTGAGATGCGGGTTGATTTCGAAACTTTAAAGCGCGTGGAATACGCTCAGCCTCAATTGTGGACTCAAAATAAGGTATTACAGAGTCGTCATCTCTATTTTAAGAAGTAAACAGAGAAAAACAAAAAATATCAGATTGTATGAGTTCGGGGGCTAAGTTACGAGTTAGGAATGGGTTAGACACCCAACTCGCCCTTTTGGTCTTACAATGGATTTATCAATATGCTTGTTTTATTTAACAGACTTTGGCTCGGAACAAAACATTTGTATATATAAAAAGGAAATAAAGAGAAATTACTTTACACTTATTAAAGAAAAGAAATCAAAATTATAATTGAAATAATACAACTCAGATAATAATTACAATATTTTTATAAGCTATTTTAAGAAATAAAATAGCTATGCTAGTAACAAATTTTATTTATATTTACACGTATAAGCTGGAAAGAAACTTATTAAATAACAAGAAACATAATTATTTCTATATTTAAAGTATGTGCAGAAAAGAAACTAATTAAACAGAAGAAAATGTAAATATCATTACACTAAAGTAAGAACGGAAAGGAAACTAATTTAGACAGGAAGAAAATGTAACTTTTATTACATTTAAGTAGGAACGGAAAGGAAACTAATTTGCACGGAAAGGAAATATAACTATTATTACATTAAAGTAAAAACAGTAAAAGAAACTAATTGAATGAAAATGAAATATAACTATTATTACATTAAAGTATAAACCGAAATGAAACTTAATTATATATTTAAATTTAAGTTATAGATTATAATAAATAATTACGGGGACATAACTTACCTCCCGGAACGTGAGTGTCTGAACCCGATATGCCTGGAATTAAGCCCACTAGGTGGTCTACATGTGCTTCTCATGTCTTTCCGAGAAAGGAAGTCTTTTTTTTTGTTGGATTTCGGGCAGCGTGGCTGCTCCTTTTAGTTGTTTTTCGCCTCGGGATCCGGGCGACATAACTGCTTGCTTTTTGCGGCTGCTGGATTTCGGGCAGCGTAACTGCTCCTTTGGGTTGTTTTCACCTTGAGATCTGAGCGGCACAACTGCTTGCTTGCTTGTTTTTTGCTGTCGTTGAGTCTGAAATCGGGCAGAGCAACTGCTTGCTTCGGCTAGATTTGACGTCTGGATTCGGGAAGGGCAACTGCTCTTTTTGGATTTTTGGAACCAGTGAAATAGGGCGGAAACCTAGATGGATAGATATGGTTCACTTTGGCCGGAGAGTTTTAGTGTTTAGGGGAAGATTTGGCGTTCTTGGAGTTTGAAGCACCGCCTAACTTCACGGTTTTATAGGTTGAAGCACTGGCCGAAGCCTCGTATTTATAGGTTGAGATTGAGATTCCTTAACAACAAAAGATCATCAGATATTTTATCTCTATGCATAAAATGCTTGTACCAGCGAAAGGGTTGCAAAAAGCAACAACATTGAAAGGGGTTGTGGGCAACACCACTATGTTGTGGGCGCGCACATTTATAAGTTGCACATTTCAATTTCTCCTTTCTTTTTTGCCACTTGCCCCCTGATGTTCATCATTTGTCACTTTTTCCGTCCTTTTGCACTTTGGACCCTGTAACTTAACATATATTAGTCTTTTTTTATATTTTACAAAATGTTATAAACAGTGGTACGAAATTGGGGTGTCTACAGTTCTACATGCTCTAATAAGCGTCCTGCTTACGTGCCATGACGTCAGGGTGAGTGTATGTGTGCGACTTATGTTTATTTTCCTTTTTATCTTTTTTATTTCTTTTGAGAAATGCCACTTATGCTTGATTTTACTTGATCATTACCGAAAATAATAAGGATACAAATTAATCCCTCCATTCCATAATTATTATCATGTTTTTCTTTTTGAGTAATGCTATAGTTACATAAGAAGTACTCCCTCCATTTTCAAATTATCGCCTTCTTTTCTCTTTTCGCCCGTTCTAAAATAATTGAGCTCTTTTAGAACTTTCCCTTTTAAGAAAACACTTTTACTGTTTATCCTTACTTTTTCTACCTACTTTAATTATGGTCATATGCTCAAGGGCATTAAAGAAAAACACACATTTTACTAATATTTATAATAAAGTCAATTTTTTTTAATGGTGTGCTGGATCAAAGATGACAATAATTTGAAAACGGATGGAGTATTAATTTTTTTTATACCAAATGATGTGTCACATGATGTAATGCATTAATTTCATTTTCTATTTTGTTTTTTGTACCACATCAAGTGACATCTTTGTACAAAAAAATTGGTACTTTTTTAGGTACCTATACCAATACTCTTTCATTTTTTGTCAGTTAAAAAATACGAGTATTTGTTATTTGTAACTTTTCTTGTTAGGATAACACTTTTACAATTTTATTATTAGTTTTTATTCTCGCTTTAACTATGAGTCACATGCACATAAACTTTAAAGAAAAGCACACATCATACCGATATTAATAATCTGATGTGGCAAATCCTCAGCTTGGGCCGTCTGCACTTTGGGTAGGATATCTGGGCTTGAATCTGCTTCCTTGAACCTGGCTGGGAGCAAAGAAGACCTGAGTGGAAGTGCAAGGCAGGGCCTCGCGAAATCCCTCCGTCGTGAGAATAAGTATCGTGTGTAAAGCAGAATACCAGAGCTCAAGGAAGAGGATGAGTGTGTGAACGTGTGCGTGTACCTTGTTATGGCTGGTGGAGGAGTATTTATTGGCCCTTTTGTAGTTGAATCCGGGTAGGATTCGGTTTCTTTAGTTATCTTGTTCAACAAGGATTGGAACCCTGGATTTTAGGCATGATACGCGGGTGGCCGCGAGATATCGAGAGCATAAGGCAAGCGTCACCGCCTACATATGATAATCTTTGGCCGGTATCTCGGCGGGCAAGCTTCGGTGTCCTACGCTCGGTGTTAGTGCAGGCGGGGGGCCGCCCGCTGTATGATAGATGATGTGTTGGAGCGAATATATTACAGAGGCGAAGGCCCCAGTCGACAGTGAGGGGCCTATGCCGGCCAGTTTGATCGGGAATTCCATGCTTTCATTGCTCGAGGCCCATACTCTTGCTCGCTGGGCCCGTGGGCCTTGTAGGGTTTGTGCTCGTGACCGGCACGTGATGATAGCTCGTGCTCTGCTCGTGACCGGTTTTGGGCTGGGTATATCAGTGGCCCCTAGCTTCATGCCTGGCGAGTATTCATGCTCGGGGCGGGGAGCGTATAGGATGTCATGAGGTAGCTCGTAGCTCGGGCTTGAACACTTGTGAAAGTTTCTGTAGCGTAAATGATCGGGTGAGCGTTGTCGTGGATGGTTCTAGAACTTTGCTTGACTGTCAGATAAGGCGTATCAAGGAAGCATTTTGTTGAGTGGATCTGCCAGGGGATAAGACGAAGCGCTCGTGAGCCGCCAAGGAGGTGACCGAAAAGACGGGGGCGCTAGTCCCGGGACGGCGCATTTAATGCGCGTGCGTGGGATTGACGGCGGCATGCTTGTTTTTTCAACTTCCAGCGCGGTCCCCCAAAAAACCCCAGGCCTTCTTCACCTATTTAAGCCGGACGATTTGCCCATTTGAACTTTTACGGTGTTTGGAGATTTTTAGGGAGAGAAAGAAGAGAAGAGAGAGAAGCTCCGCCAGTTCTTGCTCCCGGCTTCCTGTTGCGCTCAGTCATCGGTGCCGCTGCCGTAGCTCTTCCGTCCCAACTGCAACTTTCAGGAGTAGCAATTTCCAGAAATAGTAAGTTTGCTCATCTTCCATTTCTATTTTGTTTGTTCGTTTCTGTGATGTTTACGTTTCTGGGTATGATTTTTCCTTATTTCTCTGTCTTCTATATTTTCTGGGTAGCCTTGATAAGATTAGGAGAGACCCTAGGTTGAGATCGAGGAGAGTCCCCGTTGTGTCACCTGTGCGCTGGGCGTGGCGGGGCCCCCTAGACTTAGGGTTTTTCCCCCTTTTTAGTATTTGTTCTTTTAAATCGGGCGGGATCGATCCTTACTTTCCTCGATCTCGTAGATGTCGGCGGAGGATTTTCGAGAAACGACCGAGAAGAATTCAGTTATGGCGGGCAAAATGACCCGATGAGCAGCGAGAAATCCCCGTCTCTTGACGTAGTGTTCGAAGAGGGTGACGAGTCCGTTGCTGGTGAGGTCGTAGCTGCCCCCCACGTGCCCGTGGATCCAGAGGCCCATGTGCCTGTGATTACTTTGTCCGCCTCTAGTTTGTCCGAGGGAGAAGTGGAGCAAGGTCGTTTGGCTTCCGGTGGGCTGGGCCACGCTCCATTGGCCGAGCAAGAAGAACTTCTGCCCGAAACGAGGGTTGATGATGTCACATTGCCCGGGGCAAGGGAACGTTTGGCTGTTAACGAGGCATGCCATTCAGCTGAGGAGGATTCAGATAATATTCCCATCGCGAGGAGGAGACGGCAGGTTGTACACACAGGAAATGAGGCTACAACTTCCGTTCCTGCTCCTGCCTGGACATCAGATGCCGACGAAACACTGTACGCAGCTCACTGGGCATCGTTGGATACTCCGGCTAAGTTAACGGCATGGTTCACCTCGATGGGCATAGAGCCTGAGGATTATCGAGTGGAGAAAGCCGTGTTGGTAGACGGTGAGTACCCTCGCGAACAAAACGGGAAGCTGTTGTTCTTTGCTGACTTCTTCCGCGTGGGGCTACGCCTACCTCTAGATCCCTTCATCCTCCTGTTTCTTCAGGAATTCTGCCCGATGCCCGGTGACCTAATGCTGAACACGGTGAGGGCCCTAATGGCGTATATTGTGGCGTACTGCCTACTGCGAATAGAGCCCACGAGCAAGATTTTCCGACGTCTCTTTATTCTGAGCGTTGACGCTTATGGCCGGGTAAATGCTCGGTCTAACTCCAGCTTTCTTAGGATCTTGTCTGATGTGCCGGGGAAAGTCAATGCTTGGGATAGGAGAGCTGTCCTGATCGAATCCCGAACTGGTTGGCCGATAATGCCTATGAGCCAGGATTGTATACACGTTCCCAAACTTCCCCGTGGCAGCTTCACCACCGGTGATTCTGGCCGCCTGGCGGTTATCCGGGACGCACTGGGTGTCGTAATGGACGGGGAGAAGCAGGTTAACCAAGAGCGTCTGTTCGATTGGAAAGAACTGGTGTGCAACCCCCGAAACCTACGCTGGCCAGGGCTGCACATTTGCCGTCCACAGGGTTGAGCCACTGTGCTCTTTTGAAGAGGCCCATGACTATTGGGGCGATTACCATGAACAAAACTTTCGTCGAGACTGTCAAGTGTCTCGTAGGCTTGGGCACGACTGCACGCCTGTTTATACTGAAGTTCCTGGTCGGTTTGAGCTTTACTCTTCTCTTGTCTTCTTTGTTATTGTCTATTTGGTCATTTTTATTCCAACTGTTGTACTGATCTGCCTTTCCATTTGCAGCTATGTTGACTCTAAGGCAACTTCAGAGACTCGAGGCTGAAGAAAGCCGAAGGGTGGCCGCTCTGGCGGGCCAACCGCCACAAAATGTTCCAACAGTCCCTTTCTGCCCGACAAACAAGAAAACACCGGCGGTGAAGAGGCCAATCGAGGTACTACCTCCCCCTCCTCCTCGAAGGCGATTGTTGATGTCCTGTGGCCCGGCGAGGCGCCAAGGCGGCGGGGAAAGAAGAAAAGGCAACCTTCTCCACCAGCCGACCGATCATCCCGGCAACGTGGCGTGGGTTCTGAGCAGGCTGCCTATGATTCTACCCAGCCGTGGCTACTACACGGTTTCGAAATGCCAACTACTGTCCCTGCTGCCCGGGCCATTGTGAGCGGTCTGGCTGAGGGCCCTAGCATCGGGCATATAGATCTGTCTGCCCGGGGCAGTCCCACCGGGCTTGTTGGAAAAGGAATTATGAGACGGTTTGTGGGTCCCAATGAGCACAATAATAAGCTAGAAGGGGGGTTGAATAGCTTATTAACACTTTAAAACTTTTAAAGTAAGTTTCTTGAAAGTTACTTGCAATCTATGAAAAGAATCAAGTAGCGGAAGACCTTCAAGAAAATTGTTCAATGCCGCGATAAGGACTACCGGTAGACCTTTTCACAGATTACTTAAGTTCTGGCATTTGAAATGGATAATGTAAACAATGAAACTAGGCGGTTCAAGTAATAGACAAACGAAGGAAATAACACAAGTATTTTGAGATGGTTCACTTGTAATGAGTGCTACGTCCACCACCAAGCGATCAACCTTGGATTTAAATTGTGCACTATGTTTTCCACTTAGATCAATTACAAAGAATATCCCTAATGGATAGTGTACAAAATATTGACTTGTGTTTGGGTCTAGGGAATTAAATATCTGTAAATACAAGATATTTAATTCGTGCAGAAGTATAGTTAATGGAGGTAAACAACAAGAAGAATAAAACAATAAATGTGAAGAGCGACTTCTTGTTGTGAGGACTTCTAGATGCATTGAGGATCTATTGAATGCAGGCCCGAAAGACTTGGAGTTGTGTAGATTGAGCAATTCTTTAAGTGTTCGATTGATTACATACGGTTGTCATCGACTCTTGTTCGATCTTGATAAGCGATATTTAAAGCGATTCACTTCAAAAGATCCGTTGGAGAAGGCGAAGACTTCAACGACTCTATTCATGAATGCATTAAATGCATGGGGTCGTCGATCAAGAAATTTCGTCTTCACAGATATCTAGAGCGGTAATCATTTACGAGATCTTTGAAAAGGTGGGCGATTTGGTGTCGAATCGAGAGATGAAGCGAGAAACTAGGGGACGATGCAGCTTTCTTGCTTTCAGCATTATTCGGAGACGAAAAGGTCTTCTGCTTTTCGGAGAAGTTGCTTCGGCGGCTTGACATGTCGAAAAAAGACTTGGATTAATTCGAATAAGATATGGAAATAAGTTTGAATTAATCCGGCTATTTCTATTTGGAGAGGACACGTAAAGCCAGATCAGTGGACACGAGGTCTACCGATCTTAAGCTTTGAGCCGAGGTCTTAGGTGAAGGCGAGAAAGGGTCTTCGTGAACTGAAAAAGTCCTACAAAAACTATACAAAGCAAAGTTCTATACACGGTTACCACGCTAATCGTCACAGCGGCCGATTAGCCAGAAGATATAAAACTAATGTAATGTCTTGATCGATATAAATTTAACATAAGAATCAACAATCTCCTCCTATTTATATCGGTCATCATTACTACAAATGAGGGTTTTTAAAACAAACTATTTAATAGATAATAGCATGTCTAAGAAAGTTTATATATATAAGTAATCGGTAGACATGCCTCATTAAACAGAATAACACCTCGAGTGCAAGGGACTAATCTAAGTGCATACAAGAATAAGAGAGTCAATAGAATACACGAGATCGCCAGCGGCCGGTTTAAATCAATTTAAATTGAATGTTTAAATTCTAATTAAGATAAGCAATAAGCGACAAAATTTAAACAATATAATTTTTGAAAAAACAAGTAATCATACGTATTTATAAACAAGATGTTTACATTTGTGAAGTTTTCAAAAATAAGATAAATACAAAGGAAATGGAAGAAAAGATACAAAAAGCTACCAAGGTCTTTTCCACTTTGCCTTTGTCTGCCCTCCTTTTCTCTTCTTTCTCGCTCACAGCTCTTCCATTCTTCTTTGGTATTTGGCATGTCGCATCGGTTGGAGGTGCAGTGGAGCGAGCGGTAGTCGGTTCTTCACGAAAACGGCAGTTCTCTTCCATCGGCATTACGATTGATAGATCTCATTTGTTTCTCCTCGAAGTGATGGCGGATCCACGATCCCGATTAGCATTCATAACGTCATGAAGCGCCCAGTTTTGGTGAGGTTGTTGAGTTCCATAATAGGAATACGATAAGTAGGCGAGATGGAGAGTGATGGCGTGGAATAGCTCGTAGAAAATGGGCAGGTAATACGGCCTTACGTCTCGTTGAGGCTGCGATGTTGATCTTGACATCGGTGAAATCGTGCGCGCATCGTCAAGCGAGTCAGGACATCCTCTTGAAAGCGTAGAAGATTATTTGCTGATCAGATGTTAGCTGGCCTTGGCAGATTGCGGTGGGCTAACTTGATAGCCGGTAGATATCTTTGTGAGCTACTTTAGCCA